>JAOPJH010000097.1:13101623-13112828 GCA_027122575.1 Merluccius polylepis
AACATTTGAAATTGGCAAAACTTTTGGAGGCAGGCAAACCAAGGGCCGCCGGGGGTGGGGTTTACACCCGGGTCTTCCCAAAAACACCCCCCCCCCCCCCCCCCCCCTTACCCAAAGCCAGTGAGAAGGACTGTCCGCATGGCAGAGAACCCGAACCACTTCTTCTGCAGGTTGGACCATCCCAGCAATATGGAAGTCCTCCATTATCTGCCCTGCGCCTAAAAAGAACAACCACATCTGTGACAATGACAAGCACCATGTTGCCTTAACATCTCCGGTGATGAAGCGCTTTGAGAGGCTTGAAGCTTTTGTAGGTGGCTCCCCCAGCATAGAGGGCTGGACGATGCTGTGTTGTCGCTTAAGTCACAAGGCCTAAGTGAGGATGGTGTTTGTGGGCTTTCAATACAGGTCGGCCTCACCTGACGGGACAAAAACTGCTCCAAATGGACATCAACCTCTCCCTGATTGTCTGGGTCCTCTCGTTTGTCATTGGGAGGCGCCCAGGCGGTCCGAGTCAATGCCTCAACCATCCTCCACTGGAGCACCCCAAGGATCAGGGTCATCTCACCCCGTGCTCTTCACTCTCTACACGGATGACTGCAGGAGCTCGGACCCAGAGGCGACATACATCAAATTCTCAGACGACATTAGTCATTCTGGAGTCACCACCACCTCGGAGGGGCGGCGCCAAGCCAAGATTGACAGTTTCGCAGGAGGAACTACCTGGACTTCACCGCCTCCAAGACCAAGGAGCCGGTCATTGACTCCCACCACTGGAAGTCAATGGCCAGAACATTGAGAAGGTGCTATAACATATCTGGGAACCACCGCTGATCACAGACTCACCTTCAGACCAACAGTGACACAAACTTCTCAAAATGTCAACAACGCCTCTTCTTCCTGAGTTAACTGCAGGTCCACCGATTCGTCCTACAGCTGTTTCCTTGAGTCCGTTGTCACAATGCAACATTACCGCCTGGTTTGGTTCCATGAGCAACATCCACTTCAACCGCTCTCAACAAGATCACCCACATGAGTGAGCAGCAAAATCATTGGACTGGACCAAGATCACTCAGCAGCATTCACAGCAGACGGACAATGGTGAGAGGATCAGACATTGCCTCAACACAACGCACACTCTGCGTCACCATTACAACCACCTGCCCTCAGGATGCAGATACAGGTTAACCTCCTCCTCACCTCCATCAGACTACTCAACTCCTCATAGTTATTGATTTTTAACCACTTAGTGGACCTTGTACCATATTTTAGTCAGACTTGGACACTTCACGCTGCTTTTTATCATGCACTTGTTTATTGTCTTGTGCTTTGTGCGTTGTCTGTCTCACATGTCTTCATGCACTTTAACTCATGCTGACAAAGTTTTTAACGGAAAAATAAAGTTCTTTGAATTGACTTGAAAGCATCCTGCACGCCCAGATCATCTCCATGCGCGCTGTCGCATGCGGTGGATGATACCGCACTACTGCCCTCACACACACACACATGCGCCACACCTGCCTGTCCTCGCCATGGAGACGACATCACCACTCGAATAAATTATAACGCTGCTGTGATCTATGGCTTGACCTCACCTCACCGGTGGCCCCACAGAGTATCCAGCAAATTGACTGTATGTTAATATGTGTTAATGTTATGCTAATGTGCCCGACATAAAATAACCCAAACTGACCAAATCAAACTCAGTGTCATTTTGACAAGTGGTATTTTTAAATTCCTTTGCATTAGTGATATGGGTTTTTTTTTGTTTCTGAAGACTTGCTTTATTTTTCATTAAAAACTGTGCAAGTTTAAGTGTCACAACCAGGTGAGTTTTTAAAAGCGGGGAACTGATTATTTTACAAATATATTTAATGAATGAATTATTTCATCATTATAAATAGTCACCATTCTGCAGTTAAATATCCGCTGGTGAAAGGACTGAATTATCTTTTAATGAGACAGTTCTGACTTGATGGATGTCATTATGAATTCCTCCCTCATCACATAAATTCACATAAAGATTTTGTTCAAGATGCTTTTTCAATGCATTACCTGGACAGCATTTATCATCCGACATATTTGTAACGTTGAGCAAAACAATTGGAATGGCTAGCAAAGATAATAATAATAATAATAATAATAATAATAATAATAACAATAACAACAACAACAACAACAACAATAATAACACTTATTATTATTATTATTATTATTATTATTATTATTATTATAGCTCTGGTTGCCATTCATGTCATTTTGGATTGGCCTGTAGTATGAACATACACCCACACAGAAATGTTTACTTTATGAACAAAACAAACACGGGCTGTGGTGTGAAACCTACGGACAACTCAAAAGCATCCAGAAGCGCACGTTGGCTGAATGAGAAACTGAAGGAGCGCAACGGCAAGATCAACCCCAGGGCCAACATGAGAGAACAGAGTGAAGTTGGACCTTCGTATCACCTCAGCGCCCATTCTAGTGAACCGACTGGATCTCGGCGCTTCTGAAGTTCTCCATGCTCCTGGGTGCTCCTCTATGGCCGCTGAAAGCAGCCTGGCGAGAGCTGGGGGTGTCACAGATGAAGCGGGTCCAGCTGATCTGGCTGGAGGGTGGAGGAGAACATGAACCACTACTGGGGCTAAGAAGAGGAATAAGGAAGGGCGGTCTGTGGGAGAAGGAGGAGCAGCTAAATGATGAATGGGTAGCTGAAATAGGCCTCAGCTCCTCAGACACCAACCTCGGCAGACCTGCCTGGAAAACAGAATAACCATATGGGAGAAGATATGGATGATAAGGTGCATTATTACTCAATTCTTAATGTTTTTCAGAATAAACCCCCTTTCGGGCCCTCCTCCTCCATAACATATGTGCTTAAAATTACATATTTATTTCAGTTTTATGGATCCTAATCTGAAACGGTGTGCATGGACACAGATACCCTATTGATCACATACTAACCCATTCACACTTTCGCCTCATTGCTTTTACTTTTGCTGTAAACTAGTTTGTTGTACATTGCTGTCTGTTGTTTTTTTATATTTTAATATAAACCAGATCAAAGACAATTGTCTGTCAACATTGTTGATGGACAACAAAGTTTTCTGAATATTGTCACAAGGTGAAGACTTGCATTTCCTGTCCAAGAAAAAAAATAAGGAAACGGTTTAAAGGTGCTCTAGGTATTAATTATTTTAGTTACCTTTTTTGGAAATGCCACAGCTGTCAGCTATTAGTGAGTGATGCTGTGAAATATCTGTGCTGGTTGACTGCATGCCTGCCTCTGTATGAGACCATTTAGGCTCATTTCTGGCCAATCAGGGCATCTCTTCCCTGATTGGTTCGAGGGGTTCCATCTTGCCTGTCAATCACAGGTGGGTGAATGCAACACTTCTCAATGGTAGAGACATGTAGGGATGAAAGGAGCAGAGAGGGAGGGGGGGGGGGGGCAGGGTTTTGGTTTAGTTTCAAAATGCCCTCTCCCTCTTTATAACTCAAAACATGTTTGTACCTCAGCTTTAAAATGGAAACTAAATATGTGAGGGAATATATGTCTGTGTGTGTGAGAGATAGACGGTAAGTGAAACTGTGCTACTTTGCTGTCCTAAAGCTAGATCTCACTTCCTTAAGTGGTTTTTACTCCTTTTATTTTGTAGTGTCCACATAATCATGCATCATGTTTGTGTAATTGCGTATTAGAATCATACCGTTCATGCACTGTCTCAGCTGTCATCACAGGCATGAGTCACACTGCAGCAGCACGCAAGGCGGCATGCACACAACACAGACTATATCAGTGCACACGCACGCACGTACACGCGCACACGCGCACAGATGCGCGCACACACACACACAGTGATTTTAATCAGCTCGTATAGTGATACACACACATTGCTTTTCCAATTTCAGTGACTTGAAAGTCTCCTTAAAGCCATATTTCATTGTCACCTCCTATTAGTGGTGAGGCGGTGCAATGGACCACATGAGATAAAAAAGAAAAGAAAACAAAATCGGTTCATGCTGGTGTGCACACAAAGTCATGCATAGTAATACCTAGAAGCCTGGTACATGCTATAAATACAAAGTAATCAGCAGAATGCAAATGCATGGCTGTTAGTTGATTCAACACAGCACTACCATATTAAAGACTGATCAATTCCTGCCCTTTTTATTTTAAAATACCCACTTTATTGTTTGCATGGTTCCACATGCACACAGCGTTGGTGTGCTTGTGCATTTCTTGCGTCGAAATATAGCACTTCAAATATAGCACTTTTCTACACAAAACGCTTCACGCATAGTGACTGTGTGTGCGTGTGTGCGTGTGCGCGCGTGTGTGTGCAGGATTCAGTTAGCAGCAAGTTATACCCATTATATGTAGACATACGCTAGGCTAGCGTGGTGGTGGTGGTGGTGTGTGTGTGTGTGTGTGTGTGTGCTGACATGGCGCTGAGGGAGTGAATGAGAGTGTAGCCACTGCACTCATTCACTCAGTAGCGCACGAGTAAACCCAACACCACCACCGCCACCGCCACCACTAGCCACTTTACATAAGAAGGTCAGGGGGAAAAAAAGCACCGCCACTACTCTGGCTTCCCCATAGGGAGCGGGGGGGCAGGCTTTCGCCCCCGCCGGGACTTCCCGTTAATCAAACTGGGCATTTCCAACGGCAATTAATAATGGGACATGCAAATAGGGCCGGGCGCCAGGGTGCAATCCCCTCGACAGCTGCCCCTGCTCCGGCTTTATCGCCTCACCACACTTTTAATTTTCTTGAGGGGCAGAGACGGAGCGAGATAGATAGAGGGGGGAGTGAGTGAGAAGGAGAGGCCGAGAGATAGAGTGAGAGGGGGAGCGATAGAGAGAGAGAGAGAGATATACAGAGAGAGAGAGAGAGAGAGAGAGAGAGAGAGAGAGAGAGAGAGAGAGAGAGAGAGAGAGAGAGAGATTGTCTGTTTGTGTATAATTATGTGTGTGTGTGTTGGTGATGTTAGTGCCACATCAGCCTAGCCCTGCCATTAGGCCCAGCTGTCCATTCGCTAACCGCTAGCCACTAACCGCTAGCTCTGCCTTGAATCCCTAATGGAGGCGCATTATTCAAGTCCTACATCAACGGGTTTTCATTAAATCCCTGTGTTCCCTTTTTCACATCGAGACGACAACAAGAAACACCTTTTTCTGTTGTTTCTACTGTAAGAACAATAAGAGCTATTTGTTTGCGATGGTGGTCATTTTCTCAGATAACGAAACATGGAGAAGCTGCCAAGAAAAAGTGCCAGGGAGGATAAAACAATAAAGACTGAGCAGGAATGGCTGCAGAGAGAGAGAGAGAGACCCCGACCCCCCAAAAAATTGGGACAGCATTGTTGATAACCACAGGAATGAATGGAAACTGTCACAGAGAGAGAGGTTATCCAGAGTTAAATGGTGCATTTAGTGAAGTCATTAGTGTGTATGAAAGTATGCTTACATTTACATTCAAATTGGTGTGTGTGTGTGTGTGTGTGTGTGTTTACGCATGCATTTCAAGCATGTGCATGTGTGTCTGTACACTATAGAGAGGAAGTGACATGCTCGGACACATGGAGCCCAAGCAGTAATGATAGTGTAGTGGGGGTGAAGGTGTAGTAATGTTGAAAGCATATTGGTGATGATAGCCTAGCACTGGTGATATGTTAGCAGTGGTGATACTATAGCAGCGATGATAGCGTAGCGGTGATGACGGCGTAGTGGTGGTTATCGTGTGGTGGGGAAGGCAGCATAGCAGTGATGACAGCGTAGCAGCGGTCAAACCTAATTTATAGCTGCCTTATGTGACCCAAAAATGACGTAATCACGGGCCTCGTGCAGGGTTCATATGGCAATTTGTCGCATGTCGTGCACCGCTGACATTTTTAAGCTCCGCAAGCAGAGTGCGCAAACTGCCCGTCCACAGCAACGTTAAGGCAACACGCCGACTATAAATGCCATGGCCGGGCAGGTGATGAATCCAATGTTCCTATCGCCTATTTATATAGAACTAGATTCATATTGTTTGAACTAGGGGTGCAACGGATCACAAAACCGACGGTTTGGATCAGATCACGGTTTTGAGTCACAGATCGGATAATCTTTCTGATCAGCAAAAAAAAAAAGGGAGACAAATATAACTTTGCTTTCCATTTATTACTTAAAGACCTTAAAGATCACCTAAAACAAGGAACCCATGGTATTCAATTAAAACAACATTCAAGATGTCCAATGTTCAAATAAACCTTAGCTTATATAAAGCTTAAATGCTTCAAATGTGTGTCCATGCTCGATGTATTGCCGTACATACCGTAACGGTTTTGTTCACCACCCTTCTTCCATTATTATATTTTACAGGGAAGCCAAAATGCTGCCATACATGCGACTTAAATGATGCAGGAGGCTTTTCAAGTCCTCTCGCTCCGTTACCACTAGCCATGACTGTCACTCTTTCAATTGCTTTTAACATGCCGCGTACACATCTGTATCCTTTCACTGCAACACTGCATCGACATTTAGGGACTCGATTTCACTCGATGATGGTTAAACTTTGTAATTAATCCGCGGTTCACATGCGTGCCGAACCGTGGGCGGGGCGGTCCGTACAGATCACAGATCAACACCGTTCTATTACACCACTAGTTTGAATGGAGCAAAGCACGCAGATCTCAAATGGAACGCCGTGGCTGTATTTTCTAATAGGACTCCAGTCTATTTTGGATGCGGAAATTCAGAAAACATTCTAAAATAAACACAAACTTTAAAAAATTGAGCTTGAACTTCAAAATACACTTGAACAAAAAACAAATAATCCAATAAACGATTATTCTGACCCACGTTTAACATATACATATAGCGTAGCAGTCTTGATAGCGTATCGGTGGTGATAGCGTAGCAGTGATGACAGCATAGCTGTGGTAATAGTGTAGCGGCGCCCATCATCCAATGTGGCCAATGTGAAATCAGGCCTTTCCCCGGTAATCCAGCAAGATCTGATGAGAGGGATAGAGAAGAGGGAGTACAAAGTACATGTTGGCCTGCTGTGAAGCTTGGGTGGGCTGGAGTTATTCAGTCTGTTCAGTTTTCTAGTGTTTTTTTTTACGAGGGATATATATTTAACTTTCCATCAGCATAATATGATAGTTACTTCGAATTAGATAATAAGTTTAATATAATATGGATTTTTAAGTTTTAAACTGTATTATGTCAAGAAAACACCATGATTCCACCATGTACTGTTTCATATATTACGGGTGAAGTTAGAATAGAAAAGAAAACAGAAACTCTATGAGGGGAAAAACAAAAAAATGTAAATTAGTCGAATTGATGCGGAAGTCACAAAATTACAACCACTGTTTTTTATCCCCTCTTTTTTTATAGGCCTACATAATATAATAGCCTACAATTGTGCCCTTGGGTCCAAAATAGTGAACTTATCTTTTAATTGTTATGAATGGCAGTAGAACATCAAGGTTATCAATGTTCCTACCTTTCTCTATTTCCTGTTGCCCACCTAATTTCCTGCCTACACTCACTAATTGTCTTTTCTCTTTTCCGATAACACCTCTGTCATTTATTTTGTACCTGCCTGGACCTGGCTCTTCCTTGGATTTGCTTTATATTTTTCCCCCACTGGTCCAAAAACACTCTGCTGTACACTGTGTTTCAACCTAATAATACCGCTCTATTCTGGGCAGCGAGGGCTAGCGAATACACAGCAACGGAAGAGTGGGGACGATGGACACAGTATGGCACTCTGTCGGGACTGAGAACCTTGTGGAGTGTCTTTAAATAATGGAGGTTGGGAGAGAGAGGAAAAGAGAGAGGTAACAGAGAAAGATAGGTTGGTGCACACCAACACTCAACAAGAACAGTGGTTGAGTGTTGAGAGTAGCTTTACTTTTATATCATTCTCTTTTTCTCTGTCCTTTACTTTCTCTGAGACCAATGAGAGAAGTTGGTTACTCAGGAGTGTTAGATTTAGCAGTTGGTTGCTAATGCAGTCCAACATGTTAGTCCAGACAGCGGGGGGGGAGGTGTCACACACAGCCGAACAATCATTGCTCAAATTCATATTATTTTTATGATATTAATATTATTAATATTATAATTTTCATTACATAAAAATGAGCCCTTTATATCTACATATATAGCGGGTCCTCTTCCACAGAGCCTGCCATGTTGCACGGCCATTTCTTTCTACAGTAGCCCAAAATGGACAAATGGCTCTAGAGAGGACACCTTTTTAATTTGTAATTGCTATGTTACTTGTAAACTATGACCTATAGTTTTACAGACTAAATACAATTTATAAATCTATCAAGGAACCTCATCACTTGGCTACTAGATGCTGTACACGATGACATCATTTTAGAAGTAACTAGGGATGCAAGGAATTTCACGTTTTGCAGGTGTTTTTTTCCACCAATGTACACATATCAAAAGTTAGTTTAACCTGTATTTTAAACAGTCTATGTGCGTAGCAATACATACAGACCACAGCTCCACTGGCCACTCAGTTTTGACCTGCGATTTACTGTTGTGGAGCTAGCGAGATACACTTCTAAACAGCAATTTAAATGTTATATAAAATGTCCCGATTGTGGACATGGTTTAATTGCGTTTTAGTTAGGCTATTGTTTAGGGGACGATACTTTGTAATTCGCCTATTGTGTAATGATGATCCAAATGATAAAGAGGAGTGCTGCTGCCTGACGGCTTCTCTTGGAAGCCCCGTCTCCCCAGTAGGTATACACCTGGGCAGGTAGACACCTGGACTCATACCAGTGGTCAGGTCTCCAGTGGGGGAATTCCACCTATTCCGGCTAGCTACTAAACGTTGGTGAACAAACATATTTTAGTCTCAACAACAATATGCAATGGCGAAGGTTTTATTTTGGGCCATTTAATAATATATCCTTCTTCAAAACTTGGTCAAAATACATCAACATAATAAAACATTTATTTATAAGATGTCGGAAAAATGACTACGAAACGATATTCGATTAAGATATTTTTGTAATCATTTGTGGTTTTCTTGACGAGTATTCGTTTTCTTGAGTACACGTACACTGGCACCTTACAGGCCAGTACAGGCCAGCATAGTTTCTCCTATGTCGTTGGAAAGGGAGGGGTGAGGTGGTGGTGGTGGTGGGGGGTATTCAGTTGGTTGCAATCTGCAACCTCACCGCTAGTTGCCACTAAATCCTACACACTGCACCTTTAAAAGGAAGTGTTCTTATTTGATGAAATACAACTCCATATTTCAGAAATAAAACTATTGAAATGTACAACCAGAAATGCAAAAATTAAACGTTACATGTTTTTATAACTAACTAGCAAATATGGAGTCTTAACACTAGAAGCGCCAGAGCCGACGCCATTGGCCGTTGTGATTCAAAAATGTAAATTACTCCATCATTGTTATTGCTCTCCTCCTGTTGTTTCCCTCCTGCCCTGACTTTTCCTAAATACCTAGTCTGCACACGCCTATATCGTCGTCATGAAAGAATACCATTTATAAAACCATATTTGTTTTTCACAAAAACAACCCCCCTCAACCGCCAGGAGCAGCGCCGATTAGCGTTGGTACTCTCCTCTGGCCTCTCTTCCGCAGCTGAAGGGATGCATTTGCATGATGGCCGTACAGAGCATTGAGACAATGAATGGGACATAGAAACTCATTTGCACACCAATATTCATTTACATTCATTTATAATCACTTATAATCACACTAAGGTGTTTAGGCCCACAGTATTCTGTAAAATATCAGAAATGAAAGCGAAACTAATCACACTTTCTGTGTGACTATAAAAGTTGTGTCCCGACATGGGAGTCCTGTGTGCGCTACACTATAATAATATTAGTAATGTTATTAATGTGACTCATTTGAACAAAACACGTGTCTAAATTTTATTATTTCTATAAGTTGGTGTGGATGTGCGTGATCAGATGGCAAGTTGTGTGTTCACTGTTGAACTGAAAGACGCACTGCTCACGGGAGAGATGAAGAGACAAATATAAAGCTGAGGGGGACTTATTGTCATTCTTTCGTTAGACAAATGTGATAATGTAATCATTTGCACCGTGATTATATTTACCATTTAGTTTACTTGCGGGTGTTGCTCACAATAACCTCCGAGACTTTGTATGTACTGAACTGAACAACATAAAGCGCAAATGACCGTCACTGGACTATTACTGCATCGGTGACAGCGTGAAAATATTGTTTTCTAAAAATAGATGGCAAAATAGCACATTTTACACTGCTAAGCGTACACCAGTTTTGTGTGGGTTCAAGCTGTAGATAGACTATCTAGCTTTGTATGGTGTGTGGGGGGCTGCTATAGAGATTAAAGCAGTGCTATAGAGATGGAGAGGGGAGACCTGTTAATGGCCCATCAGCCAAACAAAAGGATACTGACGCTCTTGGGCGTTGGGTCTGGCGGTTATAGGACCCCTACATTGTCTGGCGCTGCTAGTGTTAGTGCTGGTGTTATTTTGAAAACAATACATGCATAACAATGTCTTTTGAAGAGCCGTAGATATGAGCAAAAATAGCTTTGCTCATATCGACTACCTAGACTCCTGTATCTGAACCACTCTTGTGTGCAACTTGGACTCGATCTCTCACACAGCAAAAAGTTGAACCTCATCTGCACCTCATTTTCATCTAGCTAGCAACCTTTTTTTCCACCGCTAGGAACTGCCATTGACAGACACTTGCAGTGCATGAGAATGATTGTGACAGGCCTATTTTCTGCCAGCGTTTGCCGCACACCGCAGCGCGCTTGAGGAACCTGGGTCTATTGATTCTTAATGGAAAGCAGTGAGCACTAGCTACACTAAGCTAGCGTAGCGGCACCGCACAGTCAGACAGGTTGCTAACGAAGGGGGTAAGATGAAAGCACAACAGCCGAGTGAACTTTATGTAATTGAGGTTTTGGGTTTCATGAAGTGTGTTATTGGATATTTCACAATTAATCTTTAAAGGACCGCTATTTTAACCATTTCAAAGTCTACCCTCTAGTGAGGTATGGTAGGTAGATCAACCTACCTGTCTACCCAGTGGACTGTACCAACTGTACGGTTGATCTATCCATCATATATTGTATCTGGGTTAGGGATGAGAATCGAAAACCGGTTCCTTTTAAGAACCGGTTCCCAGTGATCCGATTCAATAGAATCGTTATC
>JAOPJH010000097.1:13196241-13206416 GCA_027122575.1 Merluccius polylepis
AGCCTATATATATCATAGGTGCCACCTACTGCACGCCCCTCGATTGTTACATTGTCATTATTGTAATTGGAGAAACATGCATGATGATACTATAGTTATCATCAACACAACAAGTGCCTTTTGCGAACAGAAGCAACAGCATTATGAAACCCAGATGATGGGATGGCTACAACAAAAATGTGGCTCGCACACATAGTGCACTCGCATGCTCTTTATTGTTGTTGTTGTTGTTCCATTGTATGAGGCTATTTCTGTATTTCTGTATTTCTGAATGCACCACAGCCCGACTGGAATCAATGATCACACTAAAACCTCTCTGCACCCGCGCACATCAGCACCGTGCACGTGCACATCAACACCGTACACACGCATATCAGCATAGTGCACCTCACACACCTCAGCACGGCCGCTGGACAAAATTGTAGGGGACACACTGAGAGTTGGGCGTCTCCTTACACCAGCTGGGAAGGGCAGGGCAAAGAGGCCAGCGTGGCTTATGCTTCTCACATTAACTTTCAACTTATGGACAGTGTGGCGATACTCCAGCGATCCCCCACCGCTATGACTGCCAAGGTCGAGTCTGATGAAAACATGATGAAGCAGCACTTTGTCTTTTTTTTACCCTCCTTTCCTCTCTTTACCCCTCTCTCCCTCTCGCTCCCATTTCTTTTCAACCCCTTTCCCTTATTTTTTCCATGCCAGGAATTATTGAACAGTAGGGAATAATCACAAACAAGATTTGCCGACCTAATTGACCACAACACGGGCCTTAATTCCACATTACAGCAAATTATGACGATATTTATGTAAAGTTCATCTTAAACCACTGGGGGAGACTGGGGACTTCGGCCGAGCACCAAAGTCAAACTTAGTTCATGTTTTCTTAACTCCTGATGAAACAATTTGAACATAATTGAATACAATACTTTTTTATTGAGGGGGAAGTGGCTTGAAAAAATGCATGCCACATTATTATTATCACGCTGTATTGTTTGGTGTTGCTACCGTTATTGCTCCTCTATCATATTACTGGTGGTTGGAGTGAGGGGTGTTAGAGGGATTGAGATAGAGAAGGGGGGGGGGCGTACTATTTGGATATTCTGCAATGAATGACACCCTTGAAAACGTTATCGTTCACCATCCTCATGTGCTGTTTACATTGAGCGTTCCACTGGGAAGGCATGGCACGTCCTTGACACGTTCCCAAAACATAGTAATACGGATGTATTGAAGCAATGTATTGAAACAGTCTCAACATTTCCCAGAACATAGTAAATGTATGCAAGCGGATAGCCCCACGGACACAGACACATTTTTCATTCTTAGGAATAGTAATAGTTTGATATAAAACATGAAGAGAAAGGCCAAGTTAAAATGACTTGACATGGCTTGCGATGAAAATGGAGTTGATGTCAAGTTAAAATGACATGACATGAAAATGAGCACCACCTCACCTATATTTTTCATAACACCACTAAAATTACCTCCTTCCTCTCAAAGACCATGATACATTTTGCACCCGAAAAACGCAAAAACTGTTTATTTCCTGACACTTACATTAATATCTCTGTTGTATACTAGCAATCTGTTAACTTAGCAATTGGGTGTGCTTGAAACTTGTTCTTGTGAAATCCTTATTATACTAATAGCGATTTACTGTTGCACTTTCTTCTAACAAATGTACTTATTGTAAGTCCCTTTGGACAAAAGCATCTGCTAAATGCCCTAAACGTAAATGTAAATGTAGGACATCTTATTAAGGGCTCTTATTAAAAATCGTATTGTATAATTGTTTATTTTGGATGAAGTAATAGTGGTGACTGCTGCCTTGTCTGCCGTCCATACGGTCTGTTTGCGATCGCTTCCACTTGAGAGAGAGAGAGAGAAGATGGCATGTGCATGTGGGCTGTCAACATGGTTCCAATGAGAAGACCCTCTGTGGATGGGTATTTGAGTTGTTCAGTAGCTTATACAGCAAGAAGCATCAATTCAAACTTGTACTGGAATGCACCACACAAAACTGCATCTATCAAAAACAACAGGGAAATGGCTTTGAGAAAGTCCTGCGCATATAAAGTAGCAGTGTGAGCTATAGAACATTGTATGAAGTGCAAATGTTGCAATGGAAGTAGTGAATATTGTGGTGTGAAGGGGGCATGGCTTGGCATCGGCTGCAAACAAATGGGCGTGACGGCTCAATGGGGGGACCGACAAAGCTATGGGTGGGGAGCTTAATGAGCGATCAACGATAAATACTTGGTTTGGTTTGGTCTGCTGTCCCCCACAATGAGACTGGGTCCAGGTCACGGCTGATCAAAACCAGCAGATGAGGGGCTCATTTGATGTTATATTCTTTAAGTTCCCGAAGACAGGATAGTTTTGTAAGGCGGACGACGTCACAACGTGGCGCACTGTCGAGGTAAATAAAGACCGTCACCTGCTGAATCGCTTCCTGTGGCTCCATCCGAACCCAATAGTATCTTACCTGGCTACAAATATATAAAATATATAATGAGCTCTATTGAGAGGGAGAAATAAAAAACAGAGTGGCGGATATTGGCTTTCCAAGATTTTTAGGAAAATACAAGAGGGATTATGATAGAAAGTGTACATTTGGTGTAAGCCCCCGATGACAGTTTCCCGGAGGGTTTGCGTTGTAATAGTGTCTAAACAAAAACAAGTTCACCTTAATGTCCCCTGTTTCCAATAACCAGTGAACATCGCACAACCCCCCTCTCAGTACTAGTGTCTTCAGCTCGGACTGGGATCCAGATATTGGATAAAATACAAAATACAAGTAGGTACAATACAAGTAATACAAGGACATGGCATTTACATAACTGTAACACTGTCTGCTTCGGTTTACTGCAGGAATTGTCTGAATCATGGGAAAATAAAAAGCCCTAAAACTAACATTATAAACGAGAAATGTCCATGACCAGGTCAGAATTGAATCATTTGATTAAATCACAGAATTATGTTGTTTTGTTTTGGAACAACGCTGTTTTAATTTGTGTATTTTTTTCGTCTTTTGGCCGGTAATAATATGTATGTAATAGTATGAAGATATTTTAATTTAATAAAAAGTTCCAAAGCAATAGTTATTCGGCAGGGCTTATAGTTCAATATGAAACCCAGAATTTAAGTACAATACATGTTGATTAATACATAAACAATGAATGCAATATAAAACACAAACAGTGACTTGAAACCAGCAACAGTCTATGGATATAGTATAATTACCACTTGCAAAATCAGGGTAAAAAAAAGGTATGAGCCACAGGTTGGAAGAACAGAGCAAAGTCTCTGTTCTCTGGGATGGGATAAAAAGTGAGGCCCTAGTTTGGAAAAGGCCCAGGGATCTCAAAAAGAGAAACAAGATCAGTTGTTTCCTCTCATTGTCTCACTAACCCCTATGGAGACTCATTATTTTCTGATGTTTGGCTTCTCTTTGCTGTCCTCTATATTTAACATAAGAGATTTATACCAGGAATGAGTTTTTTATTTTTTATTTCCATCCTTTGATTATTATTTTTTTTTGTCTCCTGAGTTTTATTTTTAGTGGGGCCTCTGGTGATTCTGACAACATTTCCGGTAGAGACACACGATGGAAGGAACTCTATCTTTATACCTGTATCTGTATTCACTGTAAGTTTGCTTTGGATTAAAAAAAGCTGTATCCTAAATTACTAAATACTAAATCCTCCAAACTATACTGGTAACAGATTTATCCTTTGCTTGCATCACATCTGCCACTTACAGAACCCCATACATGGTAATTAGTATTGCGTCTTGAATCTTTTCAACAAGATAGCCTTTTGGTAAATTCTTAAGTGCTGCCAACGCTACAATTTGTGACAATGGGCAGATTTATTTTAATCAGTTGCACTGCCATCAATCTCAACTTTAACAGGATAACCATGGAGCTGTGCATACCAACAGTGTTTTATTGGGCTTGTTTGAAAACGTTAGGCTTGGGCGGGTTACGAATGACAAGATGTATGTGTTTTGGTTTTCCTCAGGATAATCGGGAGACTAATTTGCTGGCGGACTTGTGCGATCCACTCTCAGTTATGTTGCTAATGATTGATCATGTTTTATTAATGTGCACATATTCAAAAACCTGGATCTAAACAAATTGTGGCAATTTAGTCCTTCCAATGTGTGGTATCAATCATGTAAACCACAATGTGATAATGCATCAATGCCATATTTTCCACTAAAAAAGGTTGATGGGTCTGGAAGCTGGTGCTCCATATTCATGAAACAGGCATCCTATGTTTATTCTCTGCTTCTATTTGTTTTTCCACCATTGCAAACGGCAATTAATACATAATAAGGGGACAGACGCAAGATTGTCTTGTGGTTAAGGTGTTTGACTCCCAGTCCCAATGTCCGTAGTCACATCGGGGTCAAACAGTCAACCTCTAACCCCTTGAGCAAAATGTCTTACATGCCTACCTGCACCTTAATTGCTATGCAAGTCGCTTTGGACAAAAGTGGACTAAATAATACTTAATAGTAATACGGCACATTCAAAATTAATATCACTGTGTATTCTAATTAGAAGATGGATAATTAATTTCGCAACTGCCCACTTACTAATTTCCGAGGAAAAAAAAGTAAAAAATAAAACCAAGACTAAAACTTCCAGTGCAATATTTAATTAATATTAACCAGGCTGCACACTCATAGACCAACGTCCAATGTCACTGGGCCGACCTTCCCTTCTCTCCCTCTGGCTCACTTTGCTGGCCGAGAGAGAGAGAGAGATCGAGAGAGATCGAGAGAGAGAGAGAGAGACTAGAGTGGCAGTGAGAGAGAGAGGCAGAGGGAGAGAGACTAGAGATAGACAGACAAAGATAGGGGAGGAAGATGTGTGCGTGTAAATAGCTCCCATCTCTCCATCAATCGGAGAGGTTATGGTTTTGAGCGCCATGGCAATTAGGTGCATAGAAGACTATGAGGCAATTCCCCTTCCCCAGGTATCAATAAAGTTCTTACCTACCTACCTGCCTATCTACATTACTGCATTTTCAATCCACAAGAGATTACAGATTTAGATTAACACCCTTCTCTGTGATATGACTGCCTGTGCCATGATTATAACCATTTAACCTCTGATGTAATTGCTACTAAGGAAGTAATAAGCCACAGCCAGTCGTAGTGTGTGTATATATATATATATATATATACACACAGGTTTATATTTATATTTATATATAGATATACATGTAGTACTACTAAGAGTCGGTCAATGTCAAACTCTCCCAGCCAGCAGAACTTTACTTGGCTTGTGTCAAAGTAAAGAGACAAAAGTGGTCCGTTGTAAAAATGTAGTATTTTAAGAATGTTGTCATGAAACATGTGTGAACAATTGTGCTTTACACGGACATGACTCTTGACGAGAATGCCTCTTGCTTCTTAGGTGACTTGAGAGGTTCAAGAGCTGGCTTAGAGAAATAAATACTGTGCAAATGCTACGACACCACACCGGCAGGAGTAGCATCAACTCCACGGGAAATGATCTATGCATTTTACTCCCGGGAACGGAAAATATGCAGGCAGATTTGAAAAAGGAATCACGGTCATGGTGTCTAGGCATCTGCCGAGTGTGCATGCTGCTGTTTCAGCCAGCTTAGTCGATACGCAGGGGTGGTGGTGGTGCTGAAACATTCAACTGTCTCCTGTGCTCCCAATGCATGGAGATTGGAAAATGAAAAGTGTTCAGTCAGTCAAGTCTACGGATATGTTTTTTTTAATGTATGTATTTATTTATTTTTATACTCGGTATGGTGATTAGAATGTATGAAGTCTACGCTATGACTTTCCACCTCTATGACTAATAAGTGGACATAAGGTTTAAAAAACCAAAGCCAATTTCCCCCATTAATTATCCATCACTGCACATCAGCAGACGGGAGAGAAGAGCGGTTTTGTCTTCAGATAATGGGACTACATTTCCCAGCAGGTGAGAGGAATGAGTGAAAGTAATTGATGGATTTGTAAAATTCAGCCCACTTTCAAACAAAGAAAACGACACTAGAGCAAAGGAAAGCATTGAGAAACGTGATGAAATAAAGTTTTATCTGCCAGGATGAAGAGATTGTGAGAAAAAAGTTGGTTGTTGTAATGCCGTCTTAAACTTGCCCTCTTTCCGGTGATATGAGGAAAGGAAATACTTGTCACCCACTTATCACCAGCTTGCAGAAGAATAAACTTTGCTCTTCAAAATGGACGTCAAACACGACTACGTGTGTATGAAGTTACTATAGTGTGTATTGGTGAAAACATACAGTAAAACTGAGCATTGCATGTAAAGCTATATTAGCAAAAGGAGAACATAGAAACAATGCACAAAAACATTAACTACCAAACCAATGTGCTGCACATAATCAAGAGGTCTAAACGGTAGTGGAAATTCTCGTATTCACCGAAGGGTCAAGGAGAAAACTCTTTTGGTGAACGGTTAATTGGTGTAGATTAAAACACTGGATACAAAAACATTGGAATGAAGAAAAGTATTTTATCAACACCTACAGTTGCATCAGTGGCAAAAATCCCCCGCAGTGACATGTCAAACATCATTGATTACAATGAGTCATGGTAGGAAAATCCAACAGTTACACAAATACTTAGCCTGCAAGCTTTTTGCAACGATAAGCACAAGCGCTTGTTTCGCTCTCTGGAGGCCACAAATTAAATAAAGGCTGAATTACTGGGTAACTTAACAAGGCACTTAAAATCCTCTCAAGTGGGCAGATACAAAAGTCAATGAACATTGTGCACATGCCAGTAATTCACTGTTCTTTATATGCCTGTAAGGGCATTAATAGTTAAATGTGAGACCTACATATCATTCTAACAGTTAGACAATAGAGCAAGGTGATTTAATTATCTTCAAAGAAAATTGCCATTCCACCCATTTTGTCTTCTCATGAAACTTCAACATGTGATATTTTTTAGAATTCAGACATAACTTATCATCAATGTTTATTATACTGATATCCTTAGTGTGCTAGCATTGGTAGCAATAGAGGAAACATCCCCCATTATTATTTTTCAGAATAGATTTGTCATTTTTTTGAGGCCATTGAGAACATGAGAATGTGTTCGTTTTATACATTTGCTTCAGGATGAGTGTTGTCAGCCATTATCAAAAGTAGCATAGTTTGCTTATGGCAAAGTATTTATAGTTGCCACATCTAGTAAAAAAACAAAACAATATTAATCTTTAATTTTACGTGACATAATAACCAATTTCAAATCAGCAAATTCATTATTGAGGAACACATTAATTAAAACCCTGCAAAAAAAAATGCCAAGGAGGACACCATGAAAGGACAATCTACATAATATCAATACACTGGAGATACACCTGCTTTCACTTTGCAGCGCAACAAAAACCTTGGCCAAGCCCTACCCCATGGGTTGCACAATTCAGACTGGAGCGACAAACATCGTTTGGTAAATTATACAGAGCGCTGGGCCCAGTTCCCCCAAGCAGATGGCAGTTTTTTCCCCCATAATCAGAATGCTAAACACTGGATAATACAAACTTTAATGAGTTCAATGCAAACTTTTTCCTCACTCACTCACTCACAGCAGCTTTACCTCAGAGTAACAAATCAATCCATTATTATAGGTAAAACAACAGCCAGTGCGGGGAGGTAACTGTGGTCATTAGTGCTGACAAATGAAAGGCCCGAGGATCCCGAGTAATTCATCTAGCAAGCGCTAGATGCTTCTTCCAGAGCAACCCAGGATGCTCTCCAACCAATACTTCACATTAACTTAATTTAGCATGACATTAGTCCAATAACAATTACCTAACAAATTGCTACATTTAAATAAGTCTTTGAATCCAATTATTTAAAATGCACTGTTACAAGGGGAAGAAAACTAATACTTTGTAAATATGACCTAAAATTAGATTAGCCTTTAAAATGTTGAATTAAACGAATTATTATAGTAGTGTGCCTGTTATCACTGGCATCTTTAGGTGTCTGCCTTAGTCTGCCAGAGTTTGTGGCCGGTTGAGTAGGAGGTGCCAGCCCCTCTAATTATTTATTAGTCTCAAAGAGCGG
The DNA here is from genome assembly GCA_027122575.1 of Merluccius polylepis. Classification (NCBI taxonomy): domain Eukaryota; kingdom Metazoa; phylum Chordata; class Actinopteri; order Gadiformes; family Merlucciidae; genus Merluccius; species Merluccius polylepis. The sequence continues at coordinate 13,204,329 of JAOPJH010000097.1, forward strand.
TAATTAGGATAAAGGACTTAATTGACTTTATTTAAAAAGAGCTTTTAAAACCACTGTGGCCAATACAAGTGCTTTGTCAATGAATGCCTGAAGTTCACCTCATTCTCAAACCCAGACGGCAGCGTTGTTAAACACCCACGGCAGCATCCAGCTTGCCGTGAGCGGTGAGACACCGCCTCAAGAGGAGCCGAGAATCAAACCAGCAACCCTCCAGTTGTCAGACAACCCACTGCTTCCTCCTTAACTACTGGAGCCATGTCAACGCATTGACTTGTGAATGTACTACAGTCATCTCTAGGCATTCAATGGTCCACTATTTCAGTCCGTCTCTAAATTGAAACATTTTCTTCACACTAGAAAGACAAAAGGTTAAATCCCACGCAGGGAACAATTTGAACATGCCGATTAGCATTGTATATGTCTTAAAATACCTGAAACACAAAAAAAGAGGCTCAGTGTTGTACAATTACACAGGGCAACAGGACAGCACCCATATCAGATATACTCGCCAATGTTAGACAGATTAGACAAATACTAGACTGAATGTTTAGTGTTTGATCAGCAGGGACGGGCTGGCCATAGGGAGGTTCGGGAGATTTCCCGGACGAGCCGGCCGGCCGTAATTCTTTATTTACGGCAGGGGTTCGCGATTGTTGACGGGGGGGGGGGGGCCATCCAGAAGAGAATTTCCGGGCCGAATTTTGTTCCCAGCCCGCCCCTGTTGATCAGATATCATTAAGTTGAAGTTAGGTTGGCAAATAGTCGTTCTACACAGTGTCCAAGTGTGGACACGTGTGTATAATAGGGGGAGCTCAGACTGACTTAGTAGTTTAAGTAGTTTAAATGTGAAGGTGTCTGTGAAGGCTTTGTTGTTAAAATCATAAGCAAAAAGTTGGCTGACACAGAAAGTAACTACAAAGTAGACAAGCGCCAGGGAGAGATTAATCTGAGTCCATCACAGCAAGCGGGACAGTCAGGATGACGGTGTTCAAGCTGTGCTCTTCTCATGTTCAAGTCTTGATTGCATCTACTTTTATATTAATATAATTTCAAGATGTTGAAATTGATGAGCCTTTTCAACCGATAAATGGACACAGACACCAGTACAAACTTATCCTTCCAGGTGTCAATTTCATTTGATATAAAACTAATAACAGACCCCTGAAAATAAATTACCAAACTGCACAACTCCCAGTTGGATTCAAGTGCCAAGATGTTTTTATTTAATTTTAGATGCATTTATTAAATTATACTTTGTTGTGGGTTTTGGAGGCATTTTGCTGATGAGGATTATTTTAAGCTTATTTTTGTATTCAATTTATATTCCAATCGTGTCAGAATGAACCCCAGAATTAATTGTTGGAGTGGTTTTGGACTACATCAATAATAAGATGTGATGTTGAAAGGGAAAAGCAGAGTTTTTAGGTTTATTCGCATCACAGTTTATTAGCACGATTGCAATACTCGTCTCTCAGTACTTGTCCCTCTCTGCTTAACTTTTTCCATGAGAAAGTTTGCATTCACACTGCCTAACATATCCTAAATGTATAGTAAATATACATGTTTTAATAATTGAAATATTAAAACATGCAATGACCTCGACTATGACATCTCCAGAAATGGTATATATGTATTTCAGGTTAGCTTGGTACTAGTGGAATTACCGGGAATAGCCCTATATGTATGCATATATGCAGGATATATTGTATCTAAAAGTATACATATGAAAACTACTTGGTAATATTGTGGTTTTGTATTTTAAATAATAGCAGTGCATGTAAGTTGTTACTCCATAAAAAAATTAACAGTCAATAGAAAATGTACACTTGAATACAACACATCACAGACTACACTACGATGTATAGTGTAATTGGAGGTAAGTGTGACTCTCCATTGAGCTGTGTGAACTATTGCTGCCTTTGATTCAGAAAACTAACCCTAATTCAACACAAGCTGTGTGTCAGGGCACACTGTTGAGTCATAGCAAAGAGGACAGAATGCAAAGTCAAACTCGCAGTAATGGTACGAAGAGGGATGGCCTCTGGATATCTAGTAGCTGTACACATGAGTGTAAGTAGATACTGGTTA
>JAOPJH010000097.1:13215319-13225606 GCA_027122575.1 Merluccius polylepis
TCTGGGTCCACTGGTGGTAACAAATTTTTTCATATATATATATATATATATATATATATATATATATATATATATATGCTCACTTTTTCTTTTACTTTTGGCAAGAGGGAAAGGTAATCTAGTGCTAAGTCGTGCCGGGGCATCATGGATTCTGCCTTTGATCCAAATGACTGCATTAGCTCGTGGTGCACAGGCACCGTATATAGCTCCTGCTCTGCTAGTACCTACAGCCAGATGCGGCATTGATCAGCACACACAAAAGGTGTTGAGGGATTGTCAGCTTGTTCTGTTTAATGTCCACTATAATCACTGTGGTATATCTAAAGACAATGCCTTTAAAATAAGATGAATGGCTTCGTCTTACCACTTACATCTTTACTATTACTTTTATACAATTCTGATATTGATTAGTTTTGATGTTTTGTATTTATTTTATTGATTGTCTAGATCAGTTTAACACTTGTACAAATATACCACTCTTGAGTTGAGCTCATAGGGGCTGATATTACAATCCCTTCGAATAATCTGCACATTCTTGATGTCTTGAGTGGGGGTGGAGTGGGGGGCACTTCATCGGGGGCATCAAGTGGGCACCCTCCTTCTTTGGTGTTTCGATTCGGATCAACAGGTGCGCCCCCCCCCCCCACACCTGCTTTTACCCCTCTTTCTGGTCATTTTGCAGCCCAGTTGGGCTCCTTTCTTTTCAGCCAAAGGCAGTTGCTGCTTTGCTCTGCAGCCTCTGACAGCGACCTGACGGCTTGTCAGAAGGCCTGTTCTCTGACTCCCATCCCCTTCAGCAACCTGGTTGTGATGGGGATGGGAGTCACAGAACAGATAGATAGAATGTGGCTACAAAACCTTTACAACTAACCTCTACGGGGAGCACCTGGGTTTGCCAGCCCCGTTGTACTGCCTTGGCTGCTATGTCTGAGTACTTCAGCCTTTTGCGTTCATACGCTTCACCAACTTCAGCCTCCCATGGCACAGTTAGCTCCGAAATTGACAGGGACTGCTGCAATGTTGAACACAAGATCAGGTCTGGCCTGAGATAAGTTGTAATGATCTTTGGCAGAATATGAGCTTCTGCTATAGAGCTACCTGCATTGTCCAGCCCCGGGCAGGGTCCGTTCAATTCTTGCAGATGGCTTCACTGGAAGTTGTCCTGCTTTTACGAAGGCGGTGGTGTTGGAGAATCTGGCATTGTGGTGGAGAGGGCATTGATGATTGTTCTCCTTCCTTCCAGGGTAATCACCAGCTGTCACAGGACCTGGTTGTGCCTCCAGGTGTAGCGTTGGGAAAGACGGGTTTTGTAGCCGGTGAGGATTGCTGGGGTTCGGCAGAGAGTACATGATGGATCTTCTCCAACCCATTGGTTTAAGTTCTTGGGTGTGGAAAGAACATCGTAGGTGGCTCTGATGATGAAAGTAAGTCTGCTAAGATCCTTCCAGGTGAGCTTACGGTGCTCCTCATACGTGGTCCACTTCCTCCCAGTTGCCAATCTGGGAGCAGCTGATCGTCTTGAGACTTGCTCGAGTCATGTTCAGCCTCACTTTGGTGAATTTGTACTCTTCAGTGAGGCTAGTGACAGGGAGTTCCAGAGCTCTGTACCCATACAAGCCGATACTGCTGAGGCATCACGGGAGTCCAAGTCACTTCCTGATGTATGAACTGACTGATCTCTGTAGCTTCTTGCTGGGGGCATCCGTGGCCTACTGGTTAAAGAGTTGGACCGGTAACCGGAGGGTGGCCGGTTCGAATCCCGACCGGTAGGCAAAAATATGGATGGGGGGAGTGGTTGTGCAACACTCTCCTACGTCCTCATCCACGGATGAGGTGCCCTTGAGCAAGGCACCTGAAACCCCCAACTGCTCCCCGGGCGCTGCACTGCGGCTGCCCACTGCTCCGGGTGTTCACCGGCTCCCGGATGGGTCAAAAGCAGAGAAATAATTTCCCCCAAAAAAGGGATAAATAAAGGATAACTTAACTTAACTTCTCGACTTCAGTTACTTTACTCTGGTCTGAGCCTTTGAGGCTCACGTTGTACCACCGCCCTAAGCTCTTGACAGCTCCGACACCATCGGGATGAGTGCTTCATCGATGTGGAATCTCTGGTCTATTTTGTGGAATCTCTGGTCGAGTTTCCTCTGACGATGGATATACTCCTGGATTTGCTGGATTGCTATGTTATGTTGACATGAAGCTTTTGCAACAGAAGCTTGCAATGGAGATTGCCATGTTGTCATGTACTCTGTTGTTGTGAGGCAGAATTGCAAATCTTGGAGGTCGTTTCTGACCTGGTTTGTGATGGTTGTTGGCACATGCAAGAACTTGACGGCTGTCCAGAGGAGAGAATGGGGGATGGATTTAGAAGCATTGGCTAGGTCCAGGAATTAGATATGCAGATATCTTCCTTCCCTTTTTGCAGTCTGGATTTGACGCCATATCATGCTTGTCTGTTCTAAGCATTTTGAGAAGCCTGGTATACCAGCTTTCTGTACCGACATGTCAATCAAGTTGTTCCATTTCAGGTAGGTTGTCATCCTTTGAGCAACAATGCAAAAGAAAATCTTACCTTTAACATTCAGGAGATTGATTTGCCGGAATTGGCGATGTTCAAGGCATTCTCTTCCTTGCAGATTTCCACTCCTCCTGCTCTTCGACATGCTTTTGGGATGGTTTGCTTCTTCCATGCAACCTTAATTTGCCCCCACAGTAACCGTAGGACAACTGGAGCATTTTTGTATATTCGGTTTGGAACTCTTTCTCGACCTTGCTCTAACTTGGAGGGCTGTCGTCCAACTGGTGTTCTGGCTGAGGAATGGGTGGCATGTCTGGAGGTATCACCCTCTGCTCATGTCTTTGCTTGTCTGTGTGTGTTGTTTTCAGGTGGTCCTCCATTTCCCTCTTTAGCACCTTAAGTGACCGCTCTTTTCCTTTGTAAAGAGTCCTTTTCACATATCTGAAGGGATCCTTGAAGGAGGGTCTTGCCCTCCCCTTCTTCTTGCGTCGAGTTCTGAGTCTTCCCATGCGTTCCTTTTGGTCTGCTTGCAAGAGGTTGATGCCCACTCTCTCCTCCAGTGAGGATTTATTCCACTGTTTCCTTAAGTCCCTTCTCTCTTTGATAAGGCGCTCAATTTCTTCCTGCCTTCTGGACTTGGGAGGTTATCATTTTCTTCTTTCCTGGTTCTTTTTTCCGAACCTTTTTGCCGTAGGAGTAGATCGATTTGCTCATTTCCCCCAGCTTCTTCTCCACTGAGTCCGTCCAGGACCTTGCTCAGGTCTGCTGTTGTCCACTCTTTCCCGCTGCTGGACTTTGGCCACTTCCCTTGAGGTCTGTGGCCTTGGAATGTTATTTTCCATAGCAGGCTGCCACTGGGGTATTGATGTTCGGTGGACTGGGGGTTGTGCCCTGCCACAGAGCTTCACTTGACTGACTTCACCTTTCTCTCAGGAGATAATGGTCAATGCGAGGTCCCGGCCTTACCTCCTTCAAACACTTAGTCCACCCTTGATGTATTTTTAGGCCTTACCGAGGCGTTACCTTGGACCAGCCGCAGCTAGATATTCGGAGCTCTTTTCCCGCAGCTGATGTTGTAAGTGCCATGCCGATTATCTAATTCATCGTCGTGTTCATGAGTCGTTTTGAGTCATTTTCCACCCCCACTCTCACAGACTAAAGGGGTATTTTCCTTTTTGGACGTTTTGTAATCATAAGGGGGGGCTCCTATTCACTTATCAAAGCGACGGAGCCTGCCATCATGGATAGCTAGTCCATGACAGCCCTGTTGCAGTCTTTTCCTCCTGTCAGCTGTCTTTCCATGCTGTCACATGGTCTTTCCCTAGTTGTCAGCTGCACTTTCACAGCAGTCAATGGATTTCTCCAGTTTATCAGTTGAGCTTATAGTACTTGATATTACAATCCCTTAGAATAATCGGTCTTCTTGATGTCTTGAGTGGGGGTAGGGGTAATCACTTCATTGGGGTCATCAGGTTGGGACCCTCCTTCTAAGCTTAATGGGTAATGAATGTTCACCTCAGTAGTGTACAATTGTCATTAAATTATGTTTGTCTTTAATTCATCTTAGAAGTTGTTTTTTGTCATGCAGCTAAGTTTTCTCATATGAAACTTTTTGGTATCATTAATATATTATATTCATAGACATTGGGTGATGGGAGGGAGAACAGGGTGAAAAATGTGTTTTATATAATTGTTATTCACTGTATGAATTGATGTGATTTGAACACTGAAAACCAATAAATATATTATATTCATCTATTTCAAGAGTTCTTCAAATAAGCACACAGGGAGACACACAAACACATTGATGCTCACATCACATATCATATTGGCTATCATTGCTTTTAGTGTTTTATCCTTTAGCAGCCTATGAAGCCTTATGAAAGGCTATGAAATATGGTGTTTCAAAAGCATAGCAGTGAAACATCTAGCATGTGGTCTGAACCATGCTGCTTGCAAGATTAGAGAGATTGGATTAGATTGGATCCAATAGCTGACATCAGGATGTTACATTTCATCATAAAATGATTAACTAAAAACTGGAGAAGTTAAAAAAAAGAAAGCTGCGTGAAATTGGAGTGAATACAGATCCCAAAGGTAGCGTGTACACACATAGATAAAACGTTAATAAGCCGGCAAAAGAGAAAAGTGCTGGAGCATTATCTACATGACATGCCCCTTTAAGAAAGAGGCCACCTCAAGGTCTCACTGTGGGATTTCAATACTGAAAGCAAGCAACAACAAAACAACACAGCTTATCTTTAAGCTGAAGACACGATAAGCCACTAGGAAGAGTTGCAGTGGCTGTTTTTATTTAACTTGTAAGGGTCTTCGATGTTTCCCTCACATCCAGCAATGGCGCAGCACCACTGTTGGATTGAGCGTATTTACTGAGTTCAATCTGTCCCTGGTACACAACTCTTCTCCTCTGAATGCTAGATTCCTATACAGATATGCACCTCCTCCTCCAGGTAACATCCTGAGGTCAGCTATTTGTGTAGTGCCACCGCTGGATTAGGCAACTGCAATCAGACATTTTATTTTTTAGAATTACAAATGATATTTGCCGCCCCAAATGCTACTTCATTTATTTTACATATATATCATAGGAGCCCCCTACTGGACCCCCCTCAATTGTTACATTGTCATTATTGTCGTTGGAGAAATATTGTGGAAAAATACTGACAGCAAAATAGTGTTCTGCTAAAGAAGAATACAAAATGCATGATAGGTGGGAGGTAGGTGGCATTAGCTCATGAATGGCTTTAGACAATAGCTATCAAAATTGGGATTTGAAAATAATGTTCCGGCGCCCCACCCCAGACCGTCCCACCACCCTACCACCGTCCACATACCCTAACCCTAACCCTTACATTTAGGCGTGGGTACACACAGTGAATCATAACATCACCACTTGCTTTAAAATATCAGTGCAACAAAGATTGGGTTAACTTGTTCCTACGTTCAGCACCGTGCACATGCACATCAGCACCGTGCACACGGACAACATAGTGCACCTCACACACACCTCAGCACTGCTGCTGGAAAAAAATCGTAGGGGAAAAACTGGTCTTTCTAGGCCACTTCTACCACTCTACCTGTCAGACTTGGTCAATTAACTTGGCCAGCCGGCCAGCCAGCAAACTCTTACACCCTCTGCCGTATTGTTCTCTGTGGAAAACCACCTTTTTATTGTTCACATTATGCTATATTCATGGGGTTAGAGATTACCTCGGATTCAATTTTGTGTCGCAGAAAGATGTCCCCGTACAATTCTGCAGCAGATCAGTAGGTGAGATGAGACTCACTGTCTCTTCTAAAGGAGACCCCTGACTGTCTGCCGGTGACAGCAGACACTGCAGCAGATTGGCCAGGCTGCGGTGCTGCGTGGGTGACAGGAGCTCCAGAGACAGTAGCTCTTGTGCCGCACACAACCCGCAGGAGTGATGTATTTGTTGAGCCTTGAGACGATCGCCAATCTGACTCACGCCGTGATTCAGCTCTGTGCACTTTTGATTGTTTCCTTTTTTGCACATCTCACCAATCGTATGCTGACTGGAAAAAATAAATCAACTATGTGACCTCGCCTTAGCTAGTTGTATATTATTTATTTTTTTCTATGTCATATATTATTTGACTTTTACAAGTTATAATGTCTAAAGCAGTGGCTCCGAAAATGACTAAAATAAATAACATGGAATAGGTTTTAAAAAATATAACCTTGACATGTACAGCGGCCGATCATTTAATATATGACTGCATTTACAGAAATCCTAATACTCACAAAAAATGCTATTTGTAGTTGACCCTTTCGCTGATCGGTACCATGGCCTCTAAAGGTCTATGGATCGGTCTGTGCTGCAGACCAGCTTGAGAAACCCGTCCCGTTTCTTATGTGGTTTTTCTTTAAGAAAAAATTGGCTACATATTAGGTTAAGTTAAGATAAGATATAACTTTATTGTGTGATTTGTTAAAATAATTGTTAGATAGTAGATCAAACGACTTATTTGAATGTAAATACTGAAAGATGGAAATGTATAGTCACAAAGCCAGGATCATATTTCCTGAATTTCACGTATGGGATTATTAAAGTACTATCTCATCTTATCTGTGTTTTTTGATGAACAAGCTGGACTTGATAGAGGCATGAGAACGCAATTGATATCTATTGATATTTCATACATTTATAACTGACTAACGGTCAGAATGTAATATACGTTCATGTCTAGTATGGCCGTTCAATCTGTTTGGGCCAGTTTCCGCAAATACCTACAGAAACGGCTGAATCATACAAATGCATTGCAGTAAAATCTATTTTATATTTTTCTATTGTTCCTGTAAAAAGGAAATAGCTTACATCAGAAAGTAACAAGAACAATTCTACAATATACATTATCCTCAGAAACAATCAGATCGGTGGCCTGCTCAGCTCAGTGTCTGTCTCCTACGCAACCATCATCTCGATTGCCATCATTCACATTACTGTGTCCATCAGGGATCTACGGGGAGCTTTGAAATGACACCGCTAACAGCACAGGACAAATACAGTGGGAGGGACATTACAGCCTATACAAAACAAATAACAGCTTTATACTAGGAGTGGGAAAAAAAGATTTCATGCGAGTATCAGGATTTTTTGCTTCCGCAATACTTGTATCAGGTTGACCCAAAAAACAACTTTCTTTTTTAAAGAAAAAAAAAGTAAGCTTCAATGCATTCATAGTGGAAAAAATATTACCTTTCTACAGATATACAGCTATAGCGTATAGCGAATGTTCTGTTCTGCTGCATTCATATAAAAACAATGGCAGACACTGACGGACCCATAAAGCCCGAACCCCAAACCTTAAACCCATACGTTAAACCACACAAAAGTTTTTTATGTCAAATCTAACAAAAAAATGTGATTGAAAATTTCAGAATTGCAATATTTACAGAACAACCATACATATCATATTGGCATGCAAAAACCGTGTTATATCGTATCGTGAGGCCTCATGCTGATTGATGTTGATTGATTCCCGTCCCTACAATTTACACAGTATAAAGGAAAGCAGTCGTCGCGTTAACCACATATTTTCGGTCATTGACTGAATTTTTGTAAACAATGAAAACAAAATCTGAAGGCCATCTGTCACTTTGACAGATTAGAGGGGTGCAGCTGTGCCACTGGTGCAGAAGGAGTGCATCCTGCAGGATTTCCTCCTGGTGAAGCAATGCCACGTTAAGAAAACTTTGGCTGAAGTGGCACTGGTAAATCAAGTCTCCAGTGTGGCAGCAGAGTGCATTCTTTGAATAATGGTTGAATACTTCCAGCAAATATCAATAGTATTTTTGCTTGAAATGCCCATCCCTATATTAAACAATTAAAATGACGGGTGAAATGATGGGAATTTTTACGACCCTGTCCGTGACAATGACGGTAAACAAGAAAGTCTACTGAAGGAAAGTATTATTTTTTTAGGAAATGTTGAATATTGAAATATAATGCTATGTTTAAAACAAATATGTGATACTATATATCAATGCTTAACATACAACAGCCAAACACCATGATTGCTCCATAAAAACAAACCAACACTGTAAGACACTGAACTCAGCAAAAGCTCATGCTCTAGATTTCTCTATGGAAGTATTACAAGTCCACACGTTTATTTATTTTGGCCAGGCATGGTACAAGCTACAGTATATCAAATGTGTTGAAAATAAGGACACACTGTTATGGCGCCATGTACATGATGATTTTTGGTCCAAAGCCTGTGACTTTAGCATATGCCGAGCCTTAATTGCCTGCTGGATTTTAGGTTGTAAACAGGTTGTGAAGCTGAATCTTTGTAGATTCACTATCACTCACTAAATATGTGCCTTTTTAGAGCCTCCCTACAACCATGTGTGGGGTTTGGAAGAGGTAAAAAAACTGCCAAAAATGAGAAATAGACACTTAGACTATAGTTTTAGATATAAATGCAGCATTGCCATAGCGACAGATACATGCGCCCAACCAAAAATAGATTTATTTTCTTAACAACTAGAAAGCTAGTGCGAGACTGTCAGCTGAGACATCTGGTGTGAGCAACTTTTCTCACAACGCATCCAAGTCTTCCTGCAAGCATTTTTACATTAACTGGTGACTACACTTGTTTTTGTTCATATCATACTGAATATGTGTTCTTTTTATACATTTCAAAATATGAGCCGCTGTTCAATTGGGTTAAAGATCGCTGAGTTTTCTGGGACTAAACTACATAGCAGTCATATGTGGGAAGCACACAGCCCATCTGCGACTATTGCAGGGCAGACTGTACTTACATGCCCATTATGTTTAGTATCGTCTCAACGGAGGCCTGCTAGAGTCTAGATCAGTACATTGATGTTATCATTCAACCGAACACCATGGGAACAAAATGTGACTGTAACCATCTGGGTGAAACTATAGTAGCCATCCAGTTGAGATAATAGTTATTTGGGTTTGTTGAGGGCAATAGTAAACAGGTTAGATTGACTGACAAGAATGTGTGACAGGTCAAAATACTTGCGTGAGTCTTACATTTCAATAATGTAAAGACGTTCTTGTAAATAAAGGATATATGGCATGGATCATGACTAGTGACTTTTTTCCTAGCAATCTTTTCCTCTGCATTTTGAAGGGATTCTACCATAACCACATATTGTTGAAAAACACACTGTATGAAGCCTCGATAAGGATACAAGCCATGTTGAAAGTATATATTTCAAGTGGAGGTGCTATATGATAGCTCAACAGAAAATAGTAGGTTTATAGTATGTTTTTGCCCAACATGTAATTATGTGCACTATACAGAATGATATGGGTCCACACAATGTAAAATATCTAATAAATAATAAAGATTTCGTAAGGTAAACAGGTGCAGTACAGTATGCATGCCAATCGAGCAAGAATGAAAGGAGGAGGGAATGAAACAAGGAGGGAATGAAGGGGGCAGGGGAGGAGAAAAAACAGAAGAATCATATCAGCAATATTAATCTTATTTACCAGTTCAACATATTGCCAAGCACTGCATTCTTGGCATTTGGGTAAGTCCCTCAGTTCATAGAAACACCTGGACATCTTATGTTTTTATGTGAGTGTCTTCTTCAGCAGCACAGTCACAGACCTATAACTGTGGGAAAGGTAGCGCCCGTGAAAGGTATCAACACTACGAAAAGGAAATTTAAATCTGACTAATTAATACAAGCCTAAAAATAGACCATTTGCTCAAACTTTAGATGCACGGCGTGTTTACAACAGAACAAAACCACTTGGCTTAAGACCGGTAATTGCCATTTGGAAGAAATGCTTAAATGCTTAAAAACAGCTTAAAGGATGAGGCGTATATGTGAACCTACAGACTATACCTCGGCCAAACTGTGCGGTCTTGACATCACAGACACACATCCCACTCTCTTATTACCGCTCTGCTTGTTTCACTTTCAATAAATTTTATCCATTTTTTTATGATCATCTCAACATGCGGCAGTAGGTCGGGCAGGGTTACGCCAATTTCCCTTTGCTGCCAATTCTACTTCTCAATTATGTCAAAATGGAATAATAGTAATAATCACCGTTTTCAATATCTGAGAAAATGACGTGTGCAAGATGGTTGACCTCACCGTGCCACTACCGCCGATGTGTTTGTGTGAGTCTGTGTGTGTGTGTGTGTGTGTGTGTGTGTTTATGTGTGTGGGTGTGGTTGGTGGGGGCGTTTGCAACAATCTCCAGAGCCATTATTATAAGGCCCAATCCAATCTG
>JAOPJH010000097.1:13239522-13249617 GCA_027122575.1 Merluccius polylepis
CCCCCCCCCCCCCCCCCCCCCCCCCCCCCCCCCGCCCCGCCCCCCCCCCCCCCCCCCCCGGTAGGGACGGAACTTTTTTCAAAGATATTCAAATTCTGTTCAGACTATTCAGCAATTTAAAAAATGTCTTCCTTCAACGCTTCTCGGTAGCATTTTCTAATTAGGGTCGTGACCTCTGACTGGGCACATGCAAAAGCAGGGGGGCGGGGTTTTTTGTGCGGGGGATAATGCAGGACAGGTTCATGAATAATGCAGAGTTACACTTGAAGTCATTTTAAAGGACTTGTGCACAGATGCACAGAGGGGGGGACGCTTGGTCTGAAGCGCTGGTCAATGGCTGTAATTGTGCCATGAAGTCCTGCCATGTGTGAAGCATGTGGATGTGCCATCTCAGAGACTGCACTGCATCCATTCAACCATCGATCCATATATCGATCTGCCGGGACGATAACGGTAAATCAAATCTGTATTCCTGTTTCGTCAACGATGGGCAATGTTGTTGAATTGATATACAGGTATATAGGTTGATATGTTGTTGAATTGATATGAGTATATAAGATGACATGTTGTTGATGTGTAGCATGTGTTTTGCTAGCAACACTCGGTTATGTGGCGATCCAACCATGCGTAGAGGTCTCTCAATTCGATAGATTTATTACTACTTATTTACACCTGCCGTTAACAAGCACCCTGGAGGTTTTAATTGAAGGAGCAAAAAGCAGTAAGACCTTAATAAATAGATATCACAAAAATGGAAGATGCAGTTCCGATAATTCAATTACCAGAATAATGCGTCACTTTGACACAGACAATACAAATAGAAACATTACCTGTCAGCTCTAAAAAACAAACTACATAAACGTTCCATAAAACAGTTTAAATGACCGACCTGTTCATTCTGAGCGTATTAAAACATAAAATCCATTATTTAGTAAGGATAGACAGACTCATTTTCTCATTTCATGCTACATAATATCCAGGCACAATCAATACAGCATATATTACCTACACGAAGCCTCAGTGCTGGGCCTTAGAGGCCTTTATAAAGTTTAAAATCTTCCGGTCGGCAATCACAGCCAACCTATGTCACTTTGGCTACCCAATGTCATTTGTTTATTTGTTGGCTCTATAAGCTAAATGCATACATCAATTTAATGAGCATGTTTTGTTTTCAGTTTTTTTTTCCTTTTTTCCCCCGCAGATAATCGCTCAATGAATAGTGAGCAGTATGCATTCATGGTCATGCGTGCACTGAGCTGAAGAGCAGTTAGCATTTGCGAGAATCAAGGACTGTCAGGTCGGCTCTGTTGGACTATAGAAGTCTCTAAATCTTTCAGCCAGGGCTATCTGTCTTTGTCCACAGCCCTGGGTATGGAAAGATAGATGTACTCAATAATGGTGGTCTCAAGAAATCTGCAGGAAATGATTAAGAGTGATGAATGGGGACATTTGATAATTTTTTGCAGGCTTGAGTTGTCATCCGTAAAAACCGGGGAGACCATGGTGACAGTTTTGGGCCCAATCCCAATTTCCCCCCTTTGCCCTACCCCTCCGTTTTGCACGTTCCCGCATAGGGTAGGGTGTGCCGTATCCTTTGGAGATGGAGGGGTAGTGGTCATCGAGCCCTCCAGATGGCCCTCAAACGAAGCGTTTCCAGATGCAGACTCCAAACAAAGTGGTAGGAAGAAATAGAAAAAAAACATCAACAGCTTTCCGAAATGATGGCAGCGTGAAATGAAACATGGCGGGTATAGAAGCCTATAAATGTATACCTTCGCAAAAAAATGTCAAATCCATTGGAATATTTGTTTAATGTAGATGGTATAAAAATTTGTTTAAAAAAAAACATAATATATAACACATATTTTAGAAAAAACGCTATTCACATGTAAATGATGAGTTCATGTCCTGTGTATGATGCTTGAAAAATGGGATCGTGGATCCAGCCGCACATGTTCGCCACACAACAGGCTTTAATATAATTTATAGTACTCGAATGTTACTACATGATTAATGTAGTATCATTCGCAAACCAGGCAACAAAATGAGCACACAGCACACCTGCCGGTGTTATGCCTGTGCTTGCACTCTGACAGCATTGGTCTAAATAGAGTGGTGCAGGAATGAGTCCTAAAACCCGGAAATCCGTTAGCATGTTGGCACTTCCGCTTCTCTTGTCTCAATGTCAACGGGTTTTTTGAATGGGTTTTTGGTTACATGCCTGAAATAAGGTCTGTGGTTAACACAGACCTTAGAGATTGCCACGTTAACACAGACACAAAGAGATTGCCACGTTTTGCTTTATGACATAAAATACGTCAGTAAATACCCCACTCGTGAATTTTGAAGCTTTTACGTGTCTTAAAAAAGTCTGGCGATTTCATTTATGCTTCAAAAATCATAAAATTAGTGTTCATTGGTGAAGATTATCTTGCTTAACAAAACGTGTGAGTATCATAAACTTTTGTTAGCTACAAAGCTTATTTTCTATCAGTGACAATATATGGTCAATATGACAACATCACATCTATAGTGTTGTGTGGATATATATAGGGTCACATGCATGAAATTTACACTTTCAACAATTTATAAGCCACGCTATTTAATCTGTATTGTTGTCACATGTGTGCTGGTTGCTAAATTGAAATTCAGTGTTTGGTCCATGCCGATATGGAGGAACTCATTAAACATTACACTCTCTCATCAAGTATAACCCTTGTTTATTGTGTAGTTTACATAATTATTTTGTTAGCTTAGACAAGCATTGGCCACCGGCTTGCGGTGCCGCGTCGCTGGTGTGGGACGTGTGTGCTGTCGTCGGCTACTGATGACATAACGACTGGTGTCCCATTTCCTGGGTAAAGATTTCAACCCCTACCCCTTGTGGCTCCGTTCTGAAGGACAACGACCAGTAGACGGCGATCCAAAACTAGGGGTAGGGTGAAGGGGAGGGAATCAGGATTAGGCCTTCTCCGTAAACCATTGCGGTGGTGGTACGTGCGGCTTTCAAAGAGAGATAGAGAGAGATGTACCCAACAACCACCGTACCCAACCATCATCATCATCATCATCATCATCATCATCATCATCATCATCATCATCATCATCATCATCAGACAAAGAAGTTTTAGCATTAGCCAAGGGAAATGTGGACTTTTTTAATATAACAATAATAACACACCGACAGACAATGTTTAATTTGTAGCCTACAAGACATGTCTCTTTGTGAGAATCTCTCAGGGTTTTTTTTTTGCTGTCTTTTCCATATTCCATATTTCTTAATGTCATTCATTTGGGAAGCAACGCAGATGCCAAAGATTTTGGTCAAATAGGAGAGAGCAGAATCATGCTTTTTTTGTTGCCGGGGAAGAGGAGGGATGCCTATAGGGGCTGGGCTGTCACAGTCATTCTTACGGAAAAACAGCTCCTTCTGAATTGAAGGAACAGGGACAGCTTTGGGAAAGAGAGAAACCCAAAGAGAGAACGGATCTGGGAGTATGAGTCTTGGAGAAAATGCTTCAAAGTCAACCAATCCAAAGTTACTTTACTTACTTATGAAATCACATAACATATAGAATACAGCATTAGTATAGTAATGACCAATACGTGCTCATTGCATTCTTAACATTTTTTCACATTTCCAATTTTAGAAATTTTAAAACATTAATTTAGTTTGAGAAAATATCTGCCCTTGTGCAGACTTTATCGGTGGGAGGCCAGTGCTTTCGGAGAAGGATATTAATTCCTTAGCGAGACAGCTGTACCTGATTGATTCAAAATCTATTCTTAGTTGGCATTTAGCTTAAATGATTTCCAGCTCCATGTCTTTTGCAGCAGTTCTGTCCTGTATTTCTCTGCTGATCTGCGCAGCTGTCTGTCTTTCTGACCTTATGCTACAAAACTTTCATCTTCATCCTTAAACCACACTTTGTCTTTCCTCCGCCATGGAATATGTTCACCAACCCCCGATTCCTATGACATTTCCTCTTTCTCCCGTTCTTTTCTCGCTGGTCATTCATTTTTCACTTATTTTTTTGGTATTTTCTCTTTTTTTTCTGTCCTCGTTCCCCTTCCCTTCCCTCCATCTCTCCTCATTTTCTACCCGCGTGAAAAGCTGCAATTTTCATTCGCTGTGACAGGGAAAAGCTTCCTGCTCCTGTGGTCACTCAGACCCAGGCCCCAGATCTTGTTACAGAACTCGACAAACTATAGCCCTCGCCACCAGTCATAAGCTGCAAAGCTTTTTCATTAATGACTTCATCGTTCCAGGCATCTAACGTCTACCTACTCCCAGTTGAGTTTACGTGATTGCTGGTTCATGCCGGAGGGGGCGAGGCAGCTTTTTCTTATATCCATGGACACCCTGTGTTTTGAAAGAGAGCTGGACACCATAGGTAGATCCATAAACTGTCTTTCTGCTTTTATTCTCCTATGGTTTGACTAAATGAGCTGTTGTATAAGAAGCCTATGCTTAAGAGTAACACCCCTAGTACACCTGTACTTACTAGAGCTGGGGTTCACGGCAGCAAGCTACTTCCACAAGTCCAAAGGGTTAGTGAATTTTTGGTTGCGAGGCTGTTAATTTGAATCGCTGATTCCTACCTCCTACTGCTTGAAAGCTATTTTCAATTTGCTCTACAAAGGAGGAATCTTCAGGTTATCATGATCAAGGTAATTATGTTTTAGATTCTCATGAATAATGTTATCTCTCAGAAGACAACATTATAGAGTATTACAAGTAAACCCATAGTAATCAAGGTAATGATATGTTCATATGCTTCTACCTGACCTGTGTTTTATAAGGATTTATAAAAATAGGCTTAAAAACTGTGCACTCTCTGCTATTTCTGATTCATGTAATACATGACAGTCTCTGCGAAAAGAAAAACACAACAAATATAATACAAAGATGAAGTGCACACACAAATTGTGATGAATTAGGATGTGGCGACATGCGCTGGCACTCGATGGTGCACATCAATACACATCTACTATGTTCCCCCCTGAGCTGGTGAATTAGGATGTATTTAGGTCTTTCTCCAGTAGTGACTGGTTGCAAGATGCTCAACGGCGTTTTTAAAAGGTCATTTTCTGCTTCACTCGGAGGAAGTGGGCGACAATTTGGCCCATGGTGGTAAATGGCAGGATGTGTCCAAATGAGATGGACTGCAGGTGATATTTAGCTCCAACTCAAAGTCATTTCGAGGTCACGCTCACATTCACACATGATTAGATGCAGGAGAAGACGCTAGGGCAGGTACGCATGTGTGCACACACATTTTAGAAAAAAGGTGTAAAATTGCTTCTTAATGACAAAAGTTGTGATGTTGTGAACTTGTAGGATCAACATGAATGTCTGTAATTTAGCTAATGTTTGTAATTTAGTTTAGTAATTAAGCATAAGTTCTGTAAATGTATAGTTCATGGCATTGCGTTTATTTTTGTCCATCAAAGAAGTTTCCTTTTAGGGATAATTTTTTTGTCAATTTCCTCAGATACTGATAATGATGATAATGATAACTACCATTAATATAATTGAAAATCAAATCCTAAGATCCATGCCATCTGATTAAATGACAGATCCAACAGAATGAAAAGTAAACCTAAAAACACCCAAACACAACCCAGTGGTGGAAAAAAAAGTAATCCTCTCTTAAATTCCTCTCAAACTTTACAACCCATCTTTAATACATGTGCTTAAGTTGTCCGTGGTGATTACAGCAACAACAACAGCGATGCTTCCCCCTGCTATGCATGGCCATGTCCACGTGTGTAATGTATGCGGCATGTCACGTCGGCTCACTTTAATATAGGTCATTCATAGTGGCTGATTTATGAAAGCTCCCAGCCAAACTTCTTATCTATCCCAGTTTTATACCTCCATTAGGACCTCTTTGAGTGTTATTGATGAGCCCGAGGTGATACATCATTTATGTCACTGCTTCTGACACAAGTCCTCTAGATCAAATCCAGGGCCACGGATTTGCATCTTCACTTCCTCCTTCCTAACCCTCATCCCGGCTTCACCTCGCTTCATCTCTCGCTCTCTCTCTCTCGCTCTCTGGCCTGTGATTTATCTCTCTCACACTTGCTCGCTTTCTGATAATGCATGAAGATGCATGGAGATTAGATGTCATAGACAATGATACTCTTTTGGTTAGGGTGTGTGTTTTTGTTTTTTTCCCCACTCCCTGTCCAAAGCTAATATACTGCTTTGATACAGCGTGCCAAGCCATGAGGCAGCTGGTGGACACACTTCAAAGCCATAACATGTTATACAGCGTTTGGCACATGGTGCCATGGTGCCACCCTTTTTGACAAACCACTTTGAAAATTAAACCGAGTGTGTGTGTGTGTTTGTGTGTGTATACCTGTGTGTGTATGTGTGTGTGTCCATCACGGTGATGCTGAAATAAATGACACAATTGTGGGATCGTTGGGATTCTTTTTTTAAAAAAAATTTTTTACATACATTTCTAATTTGTTTATCGAGTGACACAAGCCTCAAACAAAACAACTTTCCATTGAACATAAGGACGAAATTGTCGCAGTTCCAACTCCATACATTTAATGCTGTATGAAAGGTGCTATACAAATAAAGTGAAATATTATTGTACAAATCAATGCCAATATTTCTTGTATGAACGCCAGGAGACCTCATAACTCATAAAGTCAAAGCAACTCAGGGCTCCATCTCAGATGCAAAAGTAGCGCAGTAGTTTTTTTTATATATATATTCTTTTTTACACATTGCGCCACGGGATGACTTCTTAAATAAGAAGTCCGGAAAATCGAGCCTCTCCAAATGAAAATCAATGCAAAAAGTAACCACAATAGTAAAAAAAAGTGTGAGCTCTGCAGTAAGATAGCAGAGAACAGATGAGCACAGCAGATCACGCGGTGCTGTAGATGTGGTTTTCATCTCAGCCCCGTGGACTTGGGCCTATAAAAAGATATGGATTGGCATGATATTAGAAATCAAAAGAAGGCACTTTTTTCCCCTGTAAGTGCTCTCGAAGAGGAAGCATATAATAGACTACTAGGCCGTAATTCAAAGCAACACGCTGCACGTGGTTACCATGTAAGCGTCACGTTCCAGACTCAAATGCAGACACACTTAACTTCAACACAGCAAAAAGAACAAAGGAAACAAGCCAAACAAACTGGTGGATTTATCTAAAGTAAAAACAAAAAGGGTAATCAATAACTAAGACACTTACTAGACTGGGTTTTAGCTACAGGATAGGACAGGATGATCAGACAAAGGGCAAACAAAACTGAGGGCTTCACACAGGAGGAAACAATTAACAATCAACAGAGATGGAACACAAACAAGGATAATGAGGTTGAAACTGAGTACAGCTAGGGGGAGAATCAAAAACTACTCAAAGACAAACAGAGCACTTCAAACTGTAACAGCCTCCGCCCAAGGGAGCGCCTCATGGCGATCCATCTGGTTGGTCAGGATGTCTTTTGTGGATGTCTTGTTTAAGTGTGGGATCCAAAATGTCTCTGGCAGGAACCCAGCTACTCTCCTCAGGGCCATAGCCCTCGCAGTCCACTAGGTATTGCCGACACCTGCCGTGACGACCAACCCTCAGGAGTCCCTTGACGGTGTAGGTCTGTTGGCCATTCACCAGTCGAGGAGGGGGTAGGAGTTTAGGAGGAGGGGCAAGGGGACTGAAGGTTGACAGGCTTCAGTCGGGAGACATGAAACGTGGGATGAATACATACGTACGTGCGTGGAAGCTGGAGCCAGACAGCAGAGGGGTTTATTACAATTGTGACGGGAAATCAACAAATTAATTGGGGGGCAACCGCCTGGGACTTGACACGAGAGGAATGTCACATGTAGACAGGCACACCTTCTGGCCAGGGTGGTACCGGGGAGCAGGTCTCCGATGACGATCCGCCCGTTGTCGATACCTAGAGGTGTTTTGCGAAGCAGGCTCTTCCTGCTGGTCTAGAGACAAGGGGGGCCGGTAAGCGATTGAGCACTGAAAAGGAGACATGCCGGAGGCAAAACTCTGTACAGCGTTGTGAGCGTATTTCACCCAGACCAACTGTTGGCTGCAGGTGGTGGGTTGAATGAGGAAATTAGACAACCCAGGGCAGTCTTCAGGTCCTGGTTGGCTCTGTCTGCCAGTTGGTCTGGGGTTGGAAACCAGATGATAAGCTGGCCAATGTACTGAGGAGTTTGCAGAAACCCCTCCAAAACTGAGGAGAGAACTGGGGGCCACAGTCAGAAACAATGGCAGAAGAAAGTTTATGAATCCAGAAAACAGGTTGAGGGGAGTTTGGGCAGGGGAATGAAAAGGGCACACCTAGCTTGTTGACTGTTTAACCTCTCTGCTGCGTGGATATACTGAAGGTTTTTGTGGGCTCGGCCCCCTCCAACCAATGCCTCCACTCCTGCAAGGCTAGCTTCACAGCAAGAAGTTGCTGGTTGCCGATGTCATAATTCCTCTCGGCAGGAGACAGGCCGAGCATTGAGACAGGATACCACCCACTCCCACATCCAAGGCATCCACCTCTATAACCAATTGACGAGAGGAGGATGAGTCAGGGCGGGAGCAGAGGTGCTTGAGTTCATGGAAG
The DNA here is from genome assembly GCA_027122575.1 of Merluccius polylepis. Classification (NCBI taxonomy): domain Eukaryota; kingdom Metazoa; phylum Chordata; class Actinopteri; order Gadiformes; family Merlucciidae; genus Merluccius; species Merluccius polylepis. Next base: position 13,248,121 of record JAOPJH010000097.1, read on the forward strand.
GCACTTGTCTGCCACAGGAGACCAGATGAATGGAACTAAACAGGATGTGAGGGCAGTCAGAGGGGCAGCCAGGTTGCTATAGCCCTGAATGAAACATCTGTAAAACAATGACACCTAGAAATGTGACGGTTAACACATGAAATTCACATTTCTATGCCATCACTAACTAAAGTTTAAATAGTCTTTGGTGAACCAGACGGACATGGTTTACGTGTTTTTGAACACGTATTGAATATCAGCCAGATAAACAAAAACAAAGCTGGTTAACATGTCCCTGGGCACATTGTTAACAAGAGCCTGATACACTGCAGGGGCCTTAGTCAAGCCAAGTGCCCACTAGGGTTAATAAAATCTTCCAGTCATCCCCATGTCGAATGCCACTAGATCGACTAGATGGTATGCGTTCCGCAAGTCGAGCTTACTTAAGATGGTGGTGTCTTTCAGATGTTCGAAAGCAGTGTAAATAAGTGGCCGTGAACAATTTTTCAAGGAAATGTCGCCTTGCCATTGGCCTCTAGCGGGGCCAGAAGCTGAGTGGTGATCCCTAGTTGATGTGCTAGGGAAGAGTCAATAACATTTTCATCGGCGCCAGAGTCAACAAGGGCAGATAGAGAACGGTGAAAATACACAGGAGAAAACAATTAACAATCAACACAGGTGGAACACTAACAAGCATAATGAGGTGAACAAGAAAAGGTTGAAAAAAGAACTGAGGACATCTAGGGGGAGAAACAAAAACTGCACAAAGACAACCAGAAGACTTCAAAATGTGACATATCCATACGCTAATTACGAAATAATTAGGAAGATGTTGACAGACCTGTTTACGCATGGTTTATCTCGCAATGGTGCTGGAGAACCTAAACCACAGGGCCATTCACATGCCTATAAGTGGTTACTCTTTTATTCAGTCTGGTTTAAAAGCTCATCATTACAGCACATAGCACTACTACTATTAAGGTTGTGTTCAGTGCTTTAAGTGCTGTATTTCACAATTATCAATGTTTTTTTTTATTATTAGGTAGGCTGAATGAAATCAGTTTAATCATGCATCAGGGTTAGTCCATATGCATTTCACACCACTCTTTTTTTTTCTTTTGAATTCCTCAATTACCACAATTTGACATGAAACATTGGATGCTGAAACACTGCCACTGTGTCTTATCTACAAGCATAATTTTGTCTTTTGTGAAACTCCACTCGGGGGATTTTCAGTTAAAGAAAAAAGGAAATAACAAAACTTAAAAATGCATTGCTTTGAAAACAAGCCCCCAGAACAGCTGCGTGAGCCCGCTTAGAGCTGTCAATCAAAAAGTTAAATCCCCATGTGCACTGAGAGTATAAGCATAAGCTACACACAGGGCATATGTAGAAGGAGTGCAGTCTTTGACTACTTTCAGCTTTTTTTTTTTGTTGCTTTTTGGGGGGGGGGGGGGGGGGGCAATTGGGAAACAAAACCATGGAAATTAAATAAATATTTGGTTTGGGACTTAAAGG
>JAOPJH010000097.1:13276114-13295891 GCA_027122575.1 Merluccius polylepis
AGAGAGAGAGAGCGAGAGAGAGACAGAGAGAGAGAGAGAGAGAGAGAGAGAGTGAGAGCTAGTTCTGATTGTACAAGATAATCAGGATTGTTCCTGTTTTGCATCAAATCACATACTTGTATTACATCTGTCCTTTTACAGAAGCGCAGTATGGCTTCTTTGTGTGCTATTTTGTATCTTATTATGTGATGAGTTGATTAAACAGAGATATGTTTCTCCCAATCCTGGAACACAGGTTTGACCCCCTGTTGCCAAGCCATAAATATGGCCTGTGATTAATCTCAAGCAATCATTAAAGAAATGAGAGCCACGCTTTATGGAAATGCATTTAATTACAATATTATAATGCAGGCACTAGTTGAATTTCCCAACTGCCCCTAGCTAGTCCATTTAACATAGCCATAACTTAATGAAAGATGAATACTAATATTGAATTCATGCCATTAGGATTCATTATACTAATAAATCCTGCGTGTGACTATAAATGGCATGAAACTGTCGAGTTGCATTTCCATAGAGGTATGAAAAAAAAAAAATTTGTAAGCCATGTCCATTGGAGTCATCAGGTCGACATGCGGCTTCCCGAAGCTGCATCTTTGCAGCTAATGGCACAGGTGACATTATTTATACTGTAACGTGCATGTGCAGCTAATGGGTGGGAACCTGGCATCTCAAACTGCTTGGAGGCTTCGGCAGCACTTAGCCACGTCTGTTCCCCAGCCTGCCTCCGGGGGGCAGCGGCGGGGTGGGGGCGGGAGGAGGGGGATCCATACTTTATATGGGAAATCGACATTTTAAGAGGGGAGGGGGGCGCAGCTCTTGACCTTTCCACATGTGAACAAAGCTGTGAATGACAAGTGCGTCGATTCCCACATTTGTTCCCTTATTAAAAGTGAAAAGTTCTGTTCCGGAAGAAGAAAAAAAACAAAGCAGGCGATCTCGCGGGCGGAGGAGAGGCAGACATGATAAAAAAAATTCTCTAACTAGAGCTACATGAATGCTCAGGCGTAGGCGAACGTGGAAAAAAACATCCTCTATGGCCTGATTTGGTGAGTAACGCTTACTTTATAGACATCAATGGTAATTACTTTTTTTAATCATCTTGCACAGAACGGTAAATTAAATGAGCGACATCTTTTCTGTAGATGATTGTTTCTTTTACTGTTGAATCGGAGTAGACGAGAGATGAAGAAGCAGAAGAAGAAGAAGAAAAAAAAAACAACTCTAATCCTTATCTTGTCGTGTTAAGTGTGCAGCGTAAGCAACGTTTGCCTCTGGGATTTCAAACGGCATTGAAGACAGGGTCGTACTGTCACATGCTACAGAGGAGCCATTGCTGTAGCAAGTGGGGGGGGGACATAAATAACCTTGGGATCTCATAGACAGCTTGTTGCTCGCTCTATGTTAGCAGAAGGGGCCAATAACTTGCGTGGCATTAGAAATGATTAGCTCCACTGCTTTTCATCAGCAAGGGGCTGTGTGAGATCGAGAACAAGGGGATACTATGAAGAACGCACGCATTCACACACACACACACACACACACACACACACACACACACACACACACACACACACACACACGGGTTTAGGCATTATTTGGGAGTTGTATAAGACCTAGAATAATCTGGGATTTTAGACTCCATATCCATAAAGAGTTATATGTAAATTGTGTGCATATATATAAAGGTATGTGTGCTTGTGAATATATATATATATATATATACATATATATTTATATATATATATATATGCAAGTAAGACTACAAATGGTCTCTTTAACCACTAAACCCATCTCTTAACAAAGTTATTTTTAGATCCCTTAAAAGTACCGCCCATGCAATTTTTTCGGGGGATCTTTTTTTTTTGAATCACTGCACATCCTGGTCATCTCTCTATCTCTCTCTGGTCTCCCTGGGGTGCTCTCGACATTACGGTAACCCCAGGTGTCATCAAAGCCCCTCCATAAATCCCTGACATTGAAGCACCAAGTGCCATCTTCTGATGGCTATGAACCCTGGCAATAATAGCTCAGGAGATGTCTGCCGGTGGAGCGCCGCAGGTAGTAATGGGAAACCCATCTCCTTTTTTTCCCTCCCTATACGACTTGCCTTTGCTCCAAGGCTTATTTCCTGCATATGTCATTCGGCGGTCCCTGTCAGAGCAAAAAGCCAACTGTAATACCGCAAACTAACATCTCCTGAGAATCCCACACAGAACAGGGATCTCACTGTAGACCGGAGACTTAGTTGGAAGAGAAATAAGTTGCCGGTTTCACTTGACCATTGTGAGAGTCCTGGATGGCTGCATTTGTCCAGACTGTCAAGCTCTGAAACTCTGTCTGTTTTGTCACACACTTTTGCCCCCCCCCCCCCCTCCCTCACAGACGTCAGCATGGGGATGGGGGTGTAGGGATAGAGATATGCATGAGGTTCAACACCATGCTTCTGTTACTTCCACAGTTAATCCCTTTTTCAGACTTTTAAAAGGAGGTATAGCATGCTTCTCTCAGACAGCAAAGTCAGCTTGCTGTGCAGAAAGCGTTGGGCTATAGATAATAATAACTAAGTTATTCTATTCTGCTCTATGCTACTGCATTTGATTATATTGCGTTCACATGCAAGTTATCAATGTGATAACAGAGATAACAAGATCTATCAGGTACAGCAATGGAATGGCATCACGCATAATTTAACCGCATTTAAACATTGCAACATTAGAGATACAGAGATGTATTAAGAGATTGTGCGTGCTTACTGAGGAAGAGTTTGGTTTAACTTGGACCAGGCCAGGGCTGGGGGGGCGTGCAAAAGTTCATGAGAAAATAATACTGTCAAAGAGCAAGGCCAAGCCCCGGCATGAATCACTGCAACATAACTCTGAATGTGACATCTGAAAACCAGGCCCATAAAAAAAACCCACAGTTGGGATTGTTTATGATAGAAAAGTGTGCACGCAGCAGAAAAATCACCAAAGCAACCAAAATGGCCCCCACCACTTCTAGGCTAAGTACAGTTATGCATATTCATTAGGAAGGGCTCCTATTTGGGCTGACTATATGGCAGTCACGCTGGGCACTCACGCTGGAAGTTGGATGATTGCACTAGTACACAGGTCTGCCTCCATATGCTCCCACTAATGAGGTCAGACCAAGTCTCACACTTTTTTTTTTGAGTGGTCCAGCTGCCTTTTAATAAGGCCCCTGCATGTTTGTGTATGCTAATGATCACACTGTTAATAAGCTCATTTAGAACCCCGCCAACACTTCATCCTCTTGGATAATTGACTTTTTTTTGTGCCTTTTGTGCATGTGTGTGTGTTCCATAGCTTTTCCTTTCTTTCCGAATATACATAGTCTGTCTGAATAAATCATATAGGAGCAAACTTCCTGTGTTGTCAGGCAGCGGCTCAATCAGCTACTGCTTAATCAACACATTTAAAAGCCACTGGGTTGGAATGATGAAACCATCAAACCGTTTTTTTTTTCCTTCTTCTTCTTCCAGATCCACGGTGCAGATAATCCAGCCAACTATCGACTGAGTGGTCAAAACCGGTGGTTATTATGACAGATAGTTGACCGAACTTCATTAGAAGAATGTTTGCGAATACACAATATATAACGGCGGGAAATAAACCACACGACTGTTTACCACTGACAACGCATTTCTTTCTAATTGCAGAGGTGCCAAGATTGTGTGCGCAGTTGCTTCGGATGCAATTTTTTTTCCTTTTTTTGCGTTGTATCAATTCATGGGCAAAGTGGTTTTAGTGTCCCATTGCATATACACTGCAGAGCCGTTAGTGTCACCCAGCCTTTTAGCTGATACGGTAGATATTCTCTTTGGTTATGACCTTTAAACCATTGACACTATCTTAGTGATTTACGCAAAGTAATTTAGAAAAAAAAAATCCATATTCTAGCGTTAAAACGGTTAGCCCTTTTCCCAACAGATTGTCATTGCCAAGTGAGAAATTTCTTTTTTCGTCTTCTAACCCAAGCATGAACCTAAGGTGTTCTCACACATAGAGGCATATATTTTTTTTTTAATATATAAATACAGATAATTATTATTTTATCTCTCTTCTGCTCTACCTAATCTTACCAGATAAAGGTACGCACTGCAAATCTTTTAAGCACATATCGGATATATTATCCATTTTAATTGAATGTACATCATGTCCAATTATCAATATTACACACTGTTTAATTTGACTGGAGGGTTCCCCAATACATGTATGTCACTCTGTCACGAATAATGGCCTATTTCTTCCATGACACATTATCATTGATTTCTGATTTTTTCCGTCATTTATGAGTTAATAGTGAGCACCCTAGTCATCTCTTCAGATTAGCTAGGCAAGTAATGAAGATCCACTGTGAACTCAATTGTTAAAGGAATAATACAGGCTAAAACACTTTGACATTGTTATAAAACACCTAACATTGATGTCCTATTCATTGTACTTTATTGTTATTTGCAGTTTGTCACTGGCTGTTGTGTCAGGCTTCCTGCTTTCTGCTCCAGCGTGCTATTTTCCTATGTTACCCAGATTCACTTTCGCTACCCCCTCTCAACATCAGTAGGCAAGATTCTGTAAATTGTACATTTTTATACATTAAATAAATTTATCAAATGTATAATAACGATATGTATAACAGGCTTTATTATTAATTGTGAAAGCTAGCTAGACATTTGGCTGTATGCTATGATACAATATGCCACACGAGCGATCCAATTTCAACCGTCCCTTCGTGACAATGGCCGCGGGATAAGAGAGCTGGTGACTAGGCTCGGAGATCTAGCCTGGCAATGCTAAATGCTAAATGCACTTTTTTCAGTGCTGGATTTCGATCCTCTACCCCTTGCTTTTGGGGGGAAAACTGAAAGTCCTAAACCTAAAAAAAAAAAACTTTCGCAGAGTTGTAGCCAATACTTTGGTGAACATTTTGGTATGCAGCTATCGCTGAGGCTGGCAAGTTCTTCCATTCAATGTCCTCTTACTAAATTACTGATTTCTCACCATAGGAACATTGCAAAAATGTAATACGCAGTGATTCTGAGACAGAACCCCTGAGGTGTTGTCATATGGGAAGGAAACTAATGATACTTAGGGTTTGATGTACAGCAATTTGAAGACATACTCTCCTATTTAACCCCATTGTAACTACTGCAGCAATGTTTCAGTAGCGTCTACAGAAATCGAGGTTAGCCATAGGAAAGTGAAACACTACACAAAAAACTGTAAAATAGGACCTGGGGCGGATTGTACATCACGGCGCCTGGTGATAAGACAGGTGAGAATGGAACGGGGACGGTCTCATTACTAATCACCTGTCTACTACTCGGCAGTAACTGGACCACGGCTGTTGAACAGATCCAGAAGAACGGCCCTGACACAGAGCGGCACGGACCGCCAGCGATCATATTTCTGTTATACGTGGATTATTTTCCGTTGGACATTCATTGACTTTGTTGCATCCTGAATTATCTTGAAATAAAGCAGTGAGCCACTGGCTGCCGATATCTGAACCCTGTCTACTTCATTAGAATATCTTAACGGTGTCATCTTAACAATGTCAAAGTGTTTTAGGCCGTTTTATTTTAAATTGAAGTTTTAGGGCCTCACAATAATTCCAAATATGATAAAATAATTGCTTAAAATGGATATTCCTTTTAGAGGAATGACTTGAATGGTACGAAAATGAATAAAAAAAACATTACCCTCATCTTCACCTTCGACTGCTATTCACCCTTTTCTTCGAAGGCGAAAGGGGGGTGATGGGCAAAAAGCTTGTCGCTACGATGCTTTGACAACAATTGTATTGACATTTCTCTATGTGGTGCACGATAAAGTGATTTAAAAGCCATAACGTAAGCATGTTTCACTCTTTTATCTGATTGAGGGGAAAAAAGGCAAATACAGCAGGTTGCAGAGCTGTTGCAAGCTAAATGCTGATTCTGCAGTAATGCAACGGTACAGTACAAGGCTAAGGTAGACAACCTTTGGTTTGGTTACAGATAAAGTTCAGAAGAGAAACATGATTGAACATATTGACATATTGAATGTTTAACTGTGACTTATCTCAATTGGTCATAGGATGTAGGACTGCTTTGACTTTAACTGAATAATAGGACTTTAAATTGAAACTACAAATGTGACATTTTACGAAATTCAACGCTGAAATCAGGGTTGTTGTGGTTGTTATGGATATTTAACCCATCAGTTAACCCAAAATAACCTACACGAACATTAACTTATTAACAATATAATATTTACTATAACCAAAAGTGGGTTATAAACACTTTTCTCTAGTGTTCTCTAGTATATGTTTAATTTTTTTTTTTTTTTTTTTTTTTTTATAATAATAATAATAATAACAATAACAATAATCATAATAAATCTAACTTATAATGCACCATTCATTGGGACCAATCTTGCAGAGTAGAGTAATCTGTGTTGGGGTAAGTCATCCCATGAAACAGGAAGTCAAGTAGATGTACAACTCTCCTACCGCTGGCTTGGTAAGATGCAGCTGATTAGTAGTTTTCCATTTCATGTGCTCTGAAGCGTTTCACAGACTCCGCTCCCATCCTTTCATTGCTCCACTTCTTCTTTTTTTTTTTTTATTGTTGCTTGTTCGTCGCGCCAGTCTAATCCTAAACTATTTTTATTGCATCTCTAGAGTGTTGCTGTTGACTATCACACTATCTTTTTTCTGCCTCCAGAGGAAACTGTCACATGTTTCAGTTTGTGAACGGTAGCACGAGAGGCCGTGGATGCTTGAACTGCTGCCAGCATTGCACGCTATCTCTTTTGAGCACACTGGCACCTATAGTCCCAGCGTGTGTGTGTGTAAGGGTATGTGTGCATGTGTGTGTGTATTTTTGATGTTATGCATGCATTTGTATGTCTGTATGTGCATGTGTGTGTGTGTGTGTGCGCGCGCGCATTCATGTATGCGTGCGTGTGTATGTTCGCATGTGTGCATATCTGTGTGTCTTGCGTACGCGTATGTGTGCTTATTTGCCCTAACCACTCGTTTGTACTGTTTACAACATGGGAAGGATCGAGGTCTGACAGACCTCAACCTCGATGCTAGCTTGTGATCAGCAACCCTCCTGCAGTGCCTTGCTTGTTGGCCTCGCCTGTCCGTTAGACATTCACGTCCTCATTAGGGATGCAGTAGAGACAGTGTGGGCCCAGGGCTTTCAAGCACTGCCGACGACAGCACTTATACTGCCTGACATAAATATGTGGGATTGTAATTGTATTTCAATTAAATAGATTCTGCAGTTGATTTAAAGGGTGTGAAGGAAATGAGCTTTGCTGCTAAAAGATGTCTTGCGATGCATTACTATTCTCTACATTCTTTTTCATGTAAGCTCAGTATTGTATTTCTAATCTCTCTTGCACGCCGCTAAAATAAAATGTGAATGTCGCGTTGAAGAGACAGAAGTGAGGAAATTAACAAAATGAAAATGAGGAATTCTCTATGATAATATTGTACAGTGTATTTTGACACATTTTCAAATTAAGTCATGTGGAATGGGGTTTTGACCCTTTAAGACTGGTTATTTCACATCCAAATCTAATAAATGTAACTTCCTCTCCAGCTTATTATCTTGTGTGTCTCTGAGGACACTCACTATTCTGCACTATTCTGTCAGGCTGTCAATGGATCATAAATATGTTGTCATAAAAAGCCTGCAATGGACCAACACAATATTTGCAGCTCTACGCAATCAAATCATGATTAATGAAATACACCTCCGTACATTTTGTAATGATCTTGGAAATACATCACAGAGTACCAACCATGTATACAGCTCACACTGTATTTAATGACAGGATCATGTTCCACTCAAACAAACACAACACATGCAAACAACTAAGTTAAGTAACAATGTCCTACACACGAGAACAACACACAATACTAATGTGCCCATACCACTTTACATCTGTTTTGCAATCCTATGACTTATGCATTTCCTTACGGTTTGGCTGCTTAGAATGCAAGGATGCTGAGCATCATCTGACATTTATCTTGCAGACGAATCAGGGGAGTCTGGTGAATCTGGTGACCTCAATTCTCTGTGCTGTTAAACAGCACAGCTGATGTCTGCTTATCGGCACAATAACGTGACTATGGCTCATTGCGGAGCATACTGGAACATTAGCCTGTTTCAATAATTATCTGTTGACAATATGCCTCAAATCCAGATGCAATCCCTGAAGCAACACATATGCCTATATAGCAATCAAACACACAAAAAAGGGACGCTATACTAGACTCCCTGTAGAAACCCTGGCTGTTTATTCCATCACTCAGCAGCAGTATGAGAGAAAAAAACAAGTGAAGTTCATCAGCTGAGCGGGAATCCTCCCCACTGTTGCAGTGGATGCACCAGCGAGACATGCTTTCCATCCGTCTGATAGGAAATAATGGCAAAACACCCGCATAATGCTCATTCTAAACTCCTGCTACCTAGCGAATGCCAAATAGAGTCATCTAGTCATGCAAAACAGCAGCTTCAAAGTCACTCGCAAAACATAACTCATAAATTGTGGATTTTTCCCATCACAGCCTAAAATTGTAGCCCAACTGGTTAACATTGGCATTACAAATGTTTGTGAGACTAGATTACAATGACTTGGATCCTGTGTGGGAAAGCAGTTATTTTCCAATCAACCATTCCATTGCTTCGTCAAAAAAGAAACCTGATATTGGCGGTGCTCCTAAACCACCCTGTGAAACATCTGCCCAAGAAACAACCCAATTACACAAGCCATCTGGAACAATAACGTCAGGAGCACCACTATGATTAATGTTAATGTAAACAGATGGAAAGGTGTTCGACAACTGCATAATGGGAGGGGAACTTAGGCCCAATTACCAATGCAACAAGCCTGCAACACCTTGAGGGTAGATCGTCTTGTCGTTTGAGGGCTTCATTCATTCATTGCCCTACAGAAATGGTGGGCCAATAACCTCCCGAGATGTGAAGGGAAACGAGCAGGGGTTGTGTAACACATGAGTGAACTGTGTGGTTGGTTTGTTGGGGTCGGTGGGGGTTGTCACGGGTGGCCCACTCTCTTAAACTTTTCAAAAATAACTTTCAGTCTAGGAGATTGATTTTCATGGACAGGCTCAACTCGTGAACAGCGACTGTGGATTGTACTGGTTATTAGGCGCGGTGTGTGATATCTCAGGCTGGTCTCTTGTATCATCCCAACTGACGGCCATTCTATCAATTCTCAATTAGAGACTCGGAACATTTAATTTAAAAATGGTCATTAATCATTAATTAATTCTGAAGACATTTTTCTAGAGTGACTGATTTATCCAAGAACAATGCTGCTTATTTGTTTGTTTTTGTTTTCTGTTGTCAAAACAGTAATGATGGAGCATTTCAGGAAAGAAGTGGCGGTTTGCCTCATTCTTCAATGTGCAGAACTTGGTACAATCATGGTACGTTGCAGTCATATACAGCATATCGAGCAGTGTGCTGACATTTATCTTTTTCAGGGTTATTTCAGTTCACATTAAGTCAATTAAATCACTTCTGCATTCCTGCATCTGAATTATGTTTTTTCTCATTAAATATTATTAAAGTCAGAGCCAGTGCATTGAGATGCAGTCATGTTAACGGAATAACATTGGAATAAAGGTGGTAAAACTGAATTCTACATCTGTCCTCTTGCTGGCTACATCCAGTATAACTCTAGTATGTCTCATGCTTTATCCAGATACTTTGTATTGAAATATAGACAAATGTGTTTGCGATTGTGAAATAGCCACGTGCAATAAAGTGGTGCAGGAATGAGTCCTAAAACCCGGAAATCCGTTAGCATTTTGGCACTTCCGGTTCCCTTGTCTCGATGTAATAAATAAGGTCTGTGGTTAACACAATCTTAAGAGATTGCCACGTTTTGGTCTACGACATAAAATACATCAGTAAATACCCCACTCGTGGATTTTGAAGCTTTTACGTGTCTTAAAAAGATTTTGGCGATTGCATTTACGCTTCAGTAGTGTTCATTGGTGAAGATTATCTTGCTGAATGAAATGTGTAAGTATCATAAACTTGTGTTGTGTCACAGAGCTTATTTTCTGCAATAATGCAAAATTCAAAAGAAAAAAAACCTATTGGCTCTTTGTTGAGGGAACCCAGGGCGATGCTAACTTCCGTGTTGGCCTACAAAAATACGCCATCCCTGCACCACTCTTTTAACCTTTTAACAAGTCTTGGTGTATTATTGAAAGAATCCCATCTGATGAATGGACATTTGAAGAATAACAGAACATAACAGACTAGTGAGTAGTGGAAGGGCATCTGTGTATGTGTCCTTGATTCCATCAGCTGAGTCACTGAATCCAGCTTAGAGCACACAGCATGTATTTTCTCCTGCTCAATAGCATCGTACTCCATTTCTTGACATCTGTGCCATAGGCATTCAGTGTTGATGAAAGGCACATCATAACATCACAAAACAAGTCACAGAGCTGCTCTGTCGCTTTGTTCTCCAGAATCCCATCCTGAAAATGTATTCCATGTTCATATTGTGTGTTTTGTTTTAACAGTTAAACCCCTGCACGTGCACAGAACTTGTTTTCGCCTGGCTGTCTCCCAACAATGAGATATAGCATTGACCATAAGGGGTTGATGCTATGGACCATAGCCAAAGCTCTGCAATGTTTTTTAATGTGCCATTGGAAAAGAACAGAAATTCAATGGCACGTAGGTATGACGATCTGCTGTTCGCTAGATTCAGCCTTTATCCTTGATTATCAGGTTAAACAAAAAAGTTAAAGAAAAAGTAAACCTCTGTTTGAAAGTTGCTGGTAAGTTGCTGGCACATCTTGTAACTATGAATGTGGACATAATATTGTCAAAATGTAACAAAAAATGCAACTATTTAATATTATAAAATCTTTTACGAACCAGCTACCATAGCTGTGTGAAATATACAATTTAAAAACAAAAAAACACTGGCAGGAAATGATATAGTCTCTTGCAAAGTGATGTGGTAAATAGTTGATAAAACCAAGAGAATAATGTAGAAAAGCTTAAGCTAAAATATTACTTCTAAAAGACAGAAAGAGGTGAAAGCTTTAACAATACGTTCACCAACAACTTAATTTGTGCAGATAATTGGACCATAGCAATGTGATATCGGTTGGAGACATATAAACCATGTAGGTAGGAAGCCTACATGGTCTTATGCTACGTTTACATGGATTCAGGCAGAGGGCAGAAAGACCTTCTGGACGGCATGGGAAAAACAACAAAATGAAACATGCATAAAAATATGTTGCTATGGTGATGTCGAATTGTTAACAAAGATTGGACTTAAATATATTAAATACTATTCCCGGTATTTTCTGTTGGCCTCACCTAATTGTACCATCCTCGTCTACTAAAATAATTATCCGGTTTGCCGGCTACTGTCTGCCTGAATCCATGTGAACGCAGCATTTATGCCGGCATTTCAGTCAAAAGTTACACTATTTAAACTTTTTGCCGTCCTCGGCAACAGAATTTACAACCGGACGTTACGTAGCGCCCTCACAAGAAGTCAACATGGACGATCTGGACAACAAGAAGCTAATTATTTTGGTGCAACAACACCAATCTCTTTTTCAGGCAAACATTAACAAGGGATACACCAACTGCAGTTCTCCTTTCACTATCCATGTTGAAAATAATTAATGAACTTATGTTTTGGAGGGAATTTACGTTGATGTTACGATTTTAACATACATTTTAAGTTTGCAAAAGGATATGAAGAGAAAACTGCATTTTATAGATGCATGCATTACTAGAATAATTACATAAAATAAAAGACAAAATAATTGTATTTAATTTCATTTTATTCCACTCTTTGTAAACATATACATACATATAACAATATGACATCACCATAGCAACATATTGTCATGGGTGTTTTGTCGTCCATCTGTTTGTTTTTCCCATGCCATCCAGAAGGTGTTGTCTGTCTGCCATCTACCGTATGTCTGAATCCATGTGAATGCAGCATTACTCTTTGAATTACAGGCTAAAACCAGACAGATACAAATCCACAACCTTGTTTGACAACAACACATTTTTTATGTTCTTTATGCATGAAAGAAAACAGTAGTTGTAGCAGTGAGTTTTCCTGGAACATTACCAAGTACCAATTAAGTACCTTATTGTATTCAATAAAAAGTTTTGATTTACATTAACAGGACCTCTGCCTTCTTCAAAGACTTAAAGGGAAAAAAAAGGTATAGGCACAGAAATATCTTGAAAAATGCATAGCCATTACTTCACTATATGCAGAAGTAATTAACCCCCTGAAGTGTTAAATACTGTCTGTCATACAATCGTTCCCTCATTATTAAGTAAAAATAAAATAAAAAGTAAAAAACTAAATATCTGTTTATCTCTGTTCATGGAGATGATTAAGGTAGCACTTTGCATTCTAAAAGAGGAAATGGTTACTTGAACATAGTTTTGTCACATCTAAAGTTAAGGAGGTTACGAATATACGAACATTACTAATTTAAACTGATAACTATGGATTTAACATTTAAGAGTTATGGCTTATCATTGCCAAGACATAGTTTTGTTTCATTTTGTTTTGATGTTTTTGCAGTAATGTTTAGCAGAGGTAGGCAATTAGTGAGTAGAACACAATATGTGTAATTTCCTTCTGCATGCTGGGTAATCACGGCGTCAGGTTGTGACTAACTGAGCCGGCATGAGCCATAGACACCATAGGTCCCATTGATCACACTATGTAATAAATGTACTGCAAGTATGAGTGCTAACTTAATAATCAATGAACAAAGGCAATCATTGATCTATTAATGTTAATTAAATGTTTGCTGGTGTGTAACAAAACCAATTTCACTACCTGGAAACGGCTGTCCATACCAGCTTCATTAAATAATACATAATGGTTCATTAAATACAACATCAATTAAATAACACCATCTTGATAAGTGTGTTACCGCTTTCTAAACTCAAAGCGGTTTTATATTCTCGGCACCTCTTCGCTGTCAGCATTTGAATGCCGAAACAATTGTTAAAGGGCACATTTCAATTGGCAAACATTTTGTGTGCTCCTCTAGACAGACTGTCGACATCCACGCTGGGTTCTCAATTGCACAGTCTGGCTTTTGAAGAAGCGGCGATGACCTGTTTTTTTGCTTCACAATGAAGGCCTCCATGCTCTCTCCAATGATTATTTTAGGTCCAGGTTAGAGCCGAGTTGGCAGAATTTTTCCAGACTTCATAAATGAGCTGTATGGAGAGCCGCAGGGGACAAAAGGCCATAAGATGCTTTGCGCCAATCGTTTGAGTAAGGGTAGAGTAGCTGTGCTCAGGAAAACGTTGTGGTCACGGCATGACATGTCCCGCCAGTGCAGCAGTATTCTCACTTTTTTTGTGCCTTTTCTATAACAAGCAACACAGAAAAGCCTCAAATGAAGCCCTATTTCTTTTCCTGACAGCTTGTTAAAGTTAGCCCCTGCACAATGACATGATTTTCCTGTGGAGAAGACCGCTACCTGAGTTTAGAGAAGTACAGGCAAAGTCATATTGCCCTTTATAATGGATCAGATGTGGTAGGACCCTTGCTTTAAAGACGATACCGGTCTGTGTGATCAAATCATCATGTCTCCTGGCTTCACTAAATCATCCGTTACCAATATTATTTTTTTAAATCACTTTTTGGTCTTTGTGATAAGACATTTTGTAAACATACATACAAACCGACTTGCCTATGACCCTGCATGCTCTCTGTGCGTGCGCCAGCATCTGTCTCTGCTGTGGCAAACCATTTTCGAGAACTAAAAAATATATTTTGAGAGCTGTTGTAGTCCACATTGAAAAGGCCAAAGTGAAAATCGACAAATCAATGAGGAGTGGACTGTGAAATATCTATTTAGTAATGTGGGACCAAAGCCCAAATGTTTGATCTGAAACGAGGCTATCGCAGTAACAAAGGAATGCAATCTGAGAAGGCACCGTATCACATATCACTTATTTCAATGGAAAATATCCGATGGGTTCAGATGTTGAATCAAAGTGCAGAGCCTCTCTGTGAATTACCAACAGAGGGTAACTATAACGGCCCGGTCCTGTTTAGCCCAAGAGAGGAGCACCATAGCCTCCCTCTGTGAAGAATCTGTTTATTTTTTTCCCATGCAACACAGATTGTGAAACGGTGAAATACTTCATGCTAGCTGTCCTTGAAGATGTAGTGACCAATGATAAAGTGAAGGACGTGTTTTCAAGAAGATGTGCTTGGACCGCTGTTGAATGTAAATTACACAATCTCTTGTTGCTTGATGTATTCATATATCAGGCCATTTCTATTGAATGTTAATAACATGATCACTTGTTGCTTGATGTATTAACATATCAGGCCATTTATGTTAAATGTTAATATGATCATTTGTTGCTTGATTGATTTATGGCTGAGGCCATTTATTTTCATTGTTAATTTGAATAATATGATAATATTGTATATATATATCATATAATATGATAATATTATATGATAATATGAAATGAATAATAGTACTTGTAGCAGATTGTTACATCTTCAATGATAAAAGGTTCAATGTCTTTCGATCTGCCACATTAATTAAATCAGTTTGGGATTTATCTTTTGGAGGTGAAGTGATTTATTGAAAAATAAATAATACAAAAAATAACAGGTCTATGTAGAAATGCATTAACCTATTTTGCATGTTAAATCAACAAATTGTGAATAAACACTCTTCATGCACAGTATTTAGGGTATCTAGTATTGTTTTTATGTTCACATGCCCAGTGCTTAAACGCGAGAATTTCAGTAATCCGGCCCTCATGAGAAAGCAGTTGAATAGCCCTGGTTTAATATATAGGAACTCTCAAAGGGAGGTATGTGGGATCCTACATATAGGTATAGACGTCTGCTCAGCCCTGCAGACTTTACTTATTATTACAGTTCTCTCTTTACCTCTATGGCAACAGAGTCATTCCACCCTGCCTCCTGCCTCGACCACCCCATCCCAGCTAACCCACCTGTCCGCCTCCCCCCTGTGTAGACTCATGGAGAAGCCTTTGCTAATTGAAGAGTGCATGTATGGTAGAGGTAGAGCAAAGACTTGTGCCTTGTCAGCACAAGTCTTCCCACCGCCGGGCTGGGACCTCCTCTCCCACATCTGGGCAGGGGTCGTCGTCGTCCTCCTCCTCCTCCTCCTCCTCCTCCTCCTCCTCCTCCTCCTCCTCCTCCTCCTCATCCTCATCCTCCTCCCAATGCAAGCAGAGGTCAAGGGGTCCTCTTGCATGTGCCGCCCCCCCGTCAGAGGTCCATGATAATGATGCAGCTTTGTCCTACCGAAACCGAGGAAGACTATTCCAGGTGGGTATACATTGACAACGGCGCTCGCTATTTTGGGGGGAAATAATACCCTTTTCCTTCCTTCATTGCCCCGCCCCAAGTGCAGAGCCGCTGCGGTTTTAACCGTCGAGGGGATTTCAAAAAGTTATAGATGAACCAGTTGTGACAGTGAGACTAGGACACTTTTTTTTCTTTTTCAGTTTCCACGACATACTGTATTACATTGTGCAATCTTATATTATTGGTGGAGATTACAAACCCCATCCTTGAAAATCGTACACTGTAATATCCTGCTATGTATTTTAGAGTTCATTTGAAAGTGCTGGGCACTGGGAGACTAACAGTGCTTGACATTGACATTGTTATTAAACCGTATGGTTCCATAGGCCTATAGAGGGCCATTTAATTAATTTGAGACATATTATCGCCGGCTTCCAAATCCCCTGTGCTTTAATGTGAATTACTGGCTGCCACAAGTGGATGTGAAAGCGGCTCCTGGTGGTTTTTAAGGTTGGTGGTTTGCAGTGCCAGGTCTCATTAGCCGGATACACCCCCCCCACACACACACATGTTACTTTGGTCAAAGGCCATTGGCTGAATGATAGCCAGAGCTCCTTTGCCATATCGTTCACCTTTGCCACAGAGCTGAAGGTTGCTGTGGCTGCCGTCATTACAGGCTTATATCGTCTCATACCTCCACAACAGTGGCAGGGTATTTATTCCACACCATTGTCTCTCCATGTCTCTTGTGGCACGTTTACCTTAGGAGAAATAAGTCATATATGCGTGCAACTCCTGAGGAAGAAGCATGATAAGTCAACTTTCCGCAAGGGGAGGGAAGACCATGAAAGGAAAGTGACCTAGATACGAACTTTACAAAGCTTCCCACTTGGCCCCCGTACGTTTGTCGAAATTTCTATAAAAATTAAGACTTTAGCTGATACAGAGTGTCGAGCTTTAACAGGCAAGCGCTCCAGATTGTTTCTAATACGTTTTTATACACCATGTTACTGCTGTCATAACCCGGGGGTTTTTACAGTGAGTTGAGCTCTCCCTGCACATCTTCCATCTGTCAGGGAGAGGGCGGTGCCCTGCGGCGGGAAGGCAGAG
This sequence comes from Merluccius polylepis, assembly GCA_027122575.1. Classification (NCBI taxonomy): domain Eukaryota; kingdom Metazoa; phylum Chordata; class Actinopteri; order Gadiformes; family Merlucciidae; genus Merluccius; species Merluccius polylepis. The sequence goes on from JAOPJH010000097.1 coordinate 13,292,605, forward strand.
CGAAAGTCCTACAAAGAAAGAGAGAGGTAGGGGGTAGACTCTGTGTGCGTGTGTGTGTGTGTGTGTGTGTGTGTAGGTAGGTACTGTATGCATACATTTGTGTGTATGAGTGCGTGTGTGTATGTGTAGTGTATAGTGTGTGTGTATGTGTCGGAGAGAAGTTGTGTGAGATGGGGGTGGGTGGGGGGGGGGGTTGCGTGTGGTAGTGTGTGTGTATGAGTGTGGGCATGTGTGTAAATGCGGGGGGGTGTGTGTGTGTGTGTGTGTGTGTGCATTAGAGCAGTAGGAGTGGGCGTGCGTGCTGTTGGATTGTGTTTGTGTGTGTGCAGTTTGAGTGTGTATGTATGTGTGTGTGTGTGTGTGTGTGTATGTGTGTGTGTGTATGTGGTCCACTCCTCCCCAGAGACACCAGCCGCCCGGTGTAACAGAACAGGAGAGAGGTGATGGACGTATTGAGAAGATGTCAGTTGGCCTTCAATCACGGGACAGCGGGGGAACCTTGCCAAGGGTGAACCATGGGGCTGGAATAAGCTCAAGGGCCGCTGCTCTCTCCTCACCGCTGAAGCAGTGCCCTTTCGCAAGAGAAAGCGCTGCGTCATCCACTGAAAATATACCTCACTGGGGATTTTAGGGCCCAGTGTGTTTTACCACAGGAAATGCTTTCTTGACATTTCTATATCACAAACGTTTATGACGCTTAAAATTGAGCTTGTGCGGGTGTGGGCGTGTGTGGGCGTGTGTGTGTGTGTGTGTGTGTGTGTGTGTGTGTGCGCGTATAGTACGCAGTGTATGTATATGCGCGTGTACAGTGTGTAGGTGTGTATGCCTAGTCTCCATTTAACAACTACACAAGCTAATCATTTTTTTGCATTGTTTTGATGCAGCGCTCTCATTCGCCACAGGTTACGGTGCAGGCAGAACCGGTCGTTGTTATTGTCGACGTTGTGTCTTTTCGGCGGCGTTGTTCTTATTTAATGGAATAGCATGCATCATACGCTAGCAGCATTTGCTTTACGCTCCATTGCATTCTAATGGATACAAAGCTGCAGCGCCCAGCTAGCGGTTTCACATGCCAATGCGTCGTGGTTTATTCATTAGGTGAAATATGAAGATCGGTTGTTTTGTTTCACAAAAACACGCGTTGCATTCTCGTTGCGGCGCTACGAGAGCCGATTTAAATACACATCTACGGAGAACCGTACTCGCGGGTCGAAATGTTCTGTTCTTCCATTGCGTCGTCGTTATCCTTGTTGAACACTGAGTTCGGGAAGTAAGCACGTCCTCCAATTGACCTCACGTCTTTACTTAACTGTCAGCAAAGGATGAATTATAATTTGAAATACAATACATCTTATGGTTTTTCATAATTTAATGTATGTAATCAAACCATTTCCCTGAAAATAACACCGTTGAGAGTTGAAAGTAAAGTGGGTTTGTGTTTTTGGTTGAACTTTTTCTTTTGGCCCTTCAATGTTGTGAGCCTTTGGTTAACCACTGCTGTCTCAAATCATTGTAGTATTTCATATTTTCATTACGCAGATCATTTTTTCCCCTTCATAGCCTACGTTCAAGCATTGACCTTTTTTGTGTCTGTTTGTAATGTTTGTCACGACCAAACCAAACTAGTGCGAGGAGAGAAACAACACTTTTTGGTTGCTCATGTTTATTCTATTTCACTGTAGGCAATAGACCAGGGCTGCAGCAGGTCTAAGAGGCAGGTCATTTGGTTTTTGTTATTTATATTTATAGTCTGTAATTGATGCATGCAAAGTTGTCTGCCTCACTGTTTTGTCCTGCGATCTGAACCAAATATTGTCTTCCTTCGTGTGCGCCGTGTGCTTGATAAAGAGTGATTTAATAGTCTGGCGCTCCATTTATCTGCTGCCACTGCTTCTGCCCTTCAACAAATAATGTATGTTCATATCTAAAAGAAATACCAATGGATTCAAATGTACTTGTGACTCAATTGTGCTGTTTTTGTCATGAGTGTATGTGAAGCTATTAATCTAAATACATTGTATGATAAATACATTGTATGACAAATGTATGCTAACTCTGCCGTTTGTCGCCGGTGTCCCCAATGGTCGTCCCCAATGGGTTAATGCAGCATAATGCTGCACAATGGCAGCATGGTTAATTTCTGATTGTAACAATGAGATTGGCACTTGACATAATATCAACTTCTATCAAATCTGTGGTCACTATTATCCTGATCTAATTTGAGTTGTATAATAGCCAACTCAGTGTTACCTTAATGTATATTCAAGTGGGCAAGTGGGCATTACATCACTACAGAAATCTGCATCAAGGTGCATTGTGTCATCAGATTTATCTAAAGAACAAATACATTAATTCAGAAATAGCTAAACATTAAGGATGTTGTAACTTTTGAACAGTGCTACATGAATACGATTATTATTATAATTATTAATAACGTTATTACAACTCAGACACTCAACAGTAAAATACATGTATTGAAGTGGACTGGTTTCAAATCATAGTTTCAAACCATTATTAATAGATTTTGGGGCAAAACAAAGAAGGTAAAAGAAGACGCCATTACAACCCTTTTTTGTTGCTTCCAGATGGCAGCCATTTAAATGATGAGAGAATGCTTGTGAGACCCAGTCAGCCTTGAAATGCTAACTGCCTCGTGATGACATGTCACACAAGTTGACCTCCTGGGGACATCTTCAATTCTAATCTCTCTACAGAAATAATAAGAAAAATCTCCCATCTCAGGGAGCAGCGTTCAGTTATGAAGTTCTGGCGGGCTGCATACTCAAACTCTCATGATTGCCTTTTGTGTTTAAAAGAGAATGGGAACATTTTCTTTTCAAGTGTTTTTTTTTTCCATCACCATCTGCAAGACTATGGCACCAACAGCTAAGCCAGCAGAACCACACATTATTAGTGTTTAGTAATTTAGCAGACATTTTTTATCCGAAGCGTCTTACAGAGAGTTCAGATGCAAGTCATTAAGGAACAGGCTGTGGGCACGGCGGCATCGAAGCCAACACCTTTCGACTGGGAATCAAACACCACCACCACCACCACCACAACCACACTATCCAGTATCCACCATTTGTAGGTGTGTTACTTTAATACACAAAAAACTGTCCTGACAGCAGTATAATAATACTTTTTGCGGTTTTACGACACCCAAAGTGCTTTACATAACGTGTGTGTGTGTGTGTGTGTATATGTGTGTATATGTGTGTGTGTGTGTGTGTGTGTGTGTGTGTGTGTGTGTGTGTGTGTGTGTGTGTGTGTGTGTGTGTGTGTGT
>JAOPJH010000097.1:13447967-13458131 GCA_027122575.1 Merluccius polylepis
CTCTCTCTCTCTCTCTCTCTCTCTCTCTCTCTCTCTCTCTCTCTCTCTCTCTCTCTCTCTATCTCTCTCGCTCTCGCTCTCTCTCTCTCTGTGATGCAACTATGACCCAACAGGATAAAAATGGCAGTTATTCAACCTGTTCCTCTTCCCATTACAGGATCAAGCAGATTCTTAAAATTAACTTTTTGGCATTTCTGACACATTGCCCTGGCCTGCCTGGCCCTCACGTAGCAAGGCTGCAAGGCTGATGAAGTATGAGCAGCCGGGATATATTCGCCTGAAACCCCATTTGGCACCACAGCCCAGGACAGTGGAGATTCATTGATTTATTACAGTGATGGAACATGATAGGTATGGTCTGCCTTTCTCCTCAAACCCCCCCCCCCCACCACCACCTCCACCACCAGACCCCTGGCTCAAACCAAGCCGGCCTTGATTCACATCGCGTCAAGACCTAGTAAAAGCAGTGCTCTCGTTAAGTCTCTTGTAAAAAAGCTCAGATTTATGTTGGGCATCAGTCGCTGCGGTCTTATTAAGTGATGTCAAACCGTCAGATGTAATGGGGAGGAGGGGCCACTCAAAGACAAACTCCAGAGCTCAGGAGAGATACGTATGTAATGCAGAATCTCCAAATATTATAACAATTTTGCTTTATATATTTGGAAAATGTTTGATGTTCAGGAAGTATTGAATATGTTTTTCTTTTTTATGAAATTAAATGAATGACATTTATTGGAGAAACAATTGGAGAAACAGTTGGGCGTAAAAAAAAAGAAATGCATATTGTTCTTCATAAAAAAGAGATATAGAGAAGTCGAAAATAAGTCGAGGCAGGGAGTGAAGACAGAGAGGAAGATCTGCGTTAGTTAAGATTTGATTTAAAGATTTCAAGGTTATAAAAGGTGGTGTTCAGGGGTGTAAAGACCATAGTGACAGATTGATTCACAGATAAGATACACTCACTTATACATAAAAGGACAATTTGTTTATGCACGCCCACAACACCTGCACTAAACAAATGCAATTTTCATTAAACCTGTGTGGTGACCTTTAAAGCACAATATATATTTCCCTGTGCTGCATACATGGTGCACACACACACACACACACACACACATACGCACACACACACACACACACACACACACACATACGTACACACATGCCCACACCCACACCCACAAATACACACACACACACACACGCACCCACACACACAACACACAGAGAAGCTGTCAGTGATCTTGTTTCAGCCATTAGGAAGGTGTAACATGGGATATACCGGGGTCACCACAGAACATGCAGGTCAAATGAAACCTTCTAACATGGCAGCTGCCCTCCAACCTCAGAAGGTTAAAAGCAACTCACACAGGAAACACCACAATTAGGACTTTACAACTGTGCTGGCGCAAGCACTCTCAGGCAACATCTGCTCTTTGCGGCTGGTGAAAGAAGGAAAACCAAGACCCAAGCAAGCTAAAAAATAATCTTTAAAGTCCCTTACACTCCCTTACCCCTACATGCTGAATAAAGTGTTTGTTTTCGATTAGAAACATACAAGAAAGCCAGCACATTTGTTTTCACAGGCTTTTCCCAACCATGCAGTCAACATGCTAAGGCCTAAATAGCCTAGCGTTAGCAGGCCTCCAAAGCTCTCCAACACACATCATCAAAAGGCTCTTTTCCGTGGCCCCGTGCTGTGGTCGGCATTAAAGGGATTTTAAATGGCTGAGTGGCGACAGGAGCCAATAAAAGCCCAGTAGCAACCTGGTGTGGTGTCCACTGACATTGGGCGTCAAACCGACAACCCATGTGCCCCAGAGTGGACCAGGTGATGCCATGTTGGACCTCTTGCTTGGCCCCGGGACAGATCGACATCAGGATACTGCATCAGAGGTGAACTAATACAGCGATCAGCGGGTGGTCGGGCGAGGAGTGGTCGCGAGGGGTGGGTGGGTAAGGGGGTGTGTGAGGGATGGGTCGGTGGGTTGTGGCAGCTTCGACAGCTGATCCCGTCCAGCCTTTTCTCGTTTCTCGTTGCTCCGTCAGACTTATTTATAGCCCCTTGGGTCCAAGCGAATGCATTTCCCTTTCATTGGCTGCTGCTACTGCACTAAGTCTCTATAATTCTTCAATATAAAAGGTTCAGATGCGAAAATATTAAAATGATAGGTTTCCCGGTACCTATATCCACAGACCACTTGAATTTACCTAAAATGATGATTTCAAACTTCATGGTCCACTTGAGTCTTCCATTAACCAATGAGGAGGGATTAGTAATATTGACCCAGGAACCTCTCACCCCCCATTCCCAACCCCCTTCCTGAACTATTTCGATATTTCCCTCCCTCTCTCGCATCTTACCTCACCCCCAACACCTCTCCATCAAAAAAGGCCAGCAAGTGTTGCATATTACCATCTGTCAGCACACACATGCCACTGAATGCCAATCACACACGGCAGGAGCCGGACTCGCAGGCCTCGCTCTGCCCTGACCCCTATCGTTTTCTATCCTAACTGTATTCAAAGAAACTATACATCTTATTAAAACCATAGATCCACATGGAAGGCATGCCCCCTTTATTATTGAAGAATGACCATCTTATTCCTTCCTATATATCTATATGCTCCTGTATATTATTATTAGTATTATTAGTATTATTAGTATTATTGTTGTTGTTGTTGTCATTATTATTGTTATCATTATTGCTATCCTTATCTTTTTTATTATATTATCTATGCTTAATGATTATGTTAAATGCTACAGCACCACATTGAAGCATAACATGCTTGACAAACATGCGTGTGAACACACACACAGGACAAGATGCGGGTGATGAACAGAAGAGTGGCAGGGAGGGCCTCACATCTTGCCTTAGCGAACCGCTGGCAGCAGCAGGAGGATTCTGGAAAAGCCGTCAGTGCGAAGGATCCCAACACAAAGACAACAGAAGGGAAGCGGACAATTACCGCAGCAGCTGCTCCAGCACAGAGACACACCATGACAAACAGCCAGGAGAGATACAGGGAAGAGTGAAAGCGGACAAGCACACACACACACACACACCCACACACCCGGCGCAAGAGCACCAAATCCCCCACAAAGCCAGTGGACAGAATGCGTTTGCCATGCTCTGAAGACACAAATGCCAGCACACTGCCCTGCAGACATTGCGCTGTGTCACGCTATTGTTTGTTCGCATGTTGCCTTTAGTCGTCTCATTAGTGGTGGTGAGGTGGTTGTTTTTGTTCATGTATGGACACTGAGTCAAATCTGGTCTGTTCCACAGAAATTACCACAATACTATTTTAACATTTTGTAATTTTAAATTGACCACCAACTGTGAGTGTTGCATATTAAATAAATGTAATAAGAATAATACATTTGCCATGTTTTTCTTGGCCTTGGCATAAAATACATTGGCTCAACTGGAGGATTAGCCTAAAGTCAAAGGAATGCTCATTTAAAGGAGATTTGATATGCAAGGATCATGAAAGAAACATAATACAGTTGGATTGGATCCCATGTTATGTTACAACAATGTGTGCACGTCACATGCTGCTCTGCATTTAATCTTACTCCTAATTTATAATTTTACAAAATGTTACCCCTGGACCTTGGCTTGTTGTCTTGTCCTGTAAGAGATAAACGAATCCTAGAGACAGACAATATACAATGTGTTTGTTGGTGTTATCTAGTCCTATCAGAAAGGGACAACTGGCCACAAGCAGCAGGGAGCCGGAAAGGTTTCTGTCTTTCTTCCTCCTCACCCATAAAGACTCAGTGACAGCTGTATCTGAACCATCCCAGACACACACACACACACACACACACAAATGCATGCATGCATGCACACACACGCATGCATGCACACACGTGTGTGTGTGTGTGTGTGTGTGTATGGCAAAAGGACAGTGGAAGAAAGTTAGTCAGACCTGAAAAACAGACCTACTCAAGAATGAGAAATGAGCGAGAAAGTAAAACAGACCGCTAAATGGCACAGAAGAGAAGAGAGAGATAAACAAAGAGCCAAGGATACAGATAGAGAAGATGACAGAGTGTTTTTGCCATGCCTGCCAACCAGAGGAACCCACATTTAAAATCAGGCATGTTAATAGCCCACCCAAAATGCCTGAAGGGACCAGGGGAGACAGATAGGGCTCTGGATGCTCTCTGTTTGTCAGCACAAGGTGGCAGCCCATACGCAAAGTGCTTCCTGATGATTAACCCTTGGGATGATCGATGGGTCCCCAGGGAGGGGAGAGAAAGGCACATGGTGTGGGCCCATTACAACGTGGTGATAGTATTAAAACCTACGTATTACTTGTGCTACTTATAGAAATCTGTTCTCTCAGTGCCACGTGTTAGGGTTAGCATTAGCCCATTTGGTCTTTTGGTACAGAAGTTGTGTTGCCTGCCTATATATTATTATTTTTTGGTGCAACTTCTGTGGTTTTCTATTTGCCTTTAGTATTTTTTGTGTGTGTCTGTGGGTGGAGTGTTTGTCTAAGTGTGTATGTATGCGTGCATGCGTGTGTTTGTGTGTGTGTATGTGTGCATGTGTGTGTTTGTATGTGTGCATGCATGTGTGTGTGTCTGTATGTGTGTGCGCACGCGTGTGTGTATGCACGTGCATGTGTGTTGATAGGGGTGGCAGTCAGACAAGAGAGGGATGTTTTGGATAGAGGCTTATATAGCCGTGGACAGTGTGTTATGTGGAGGGTAGTAGATACTGCAGGCTGATGCCAACTCTGGAGCTCACCACCTAAAATAGTTACTGAAGACAAATGACTATCACCTGCCATCATCTTGAAAAAAGAAAAATCCTCCATGTTAAAGTTTGCGTTCACATTTACATCACATTACAACTAAAAAAAGGTGCTGCAGGAGCAAGTTTCTAAGACACAACAAAAAACTGGGCAGAGTAGCTACAGGACGCAGAATACAAGGTTAGCATATTTTTTATTTGCTCGGTGACACAAATCAACATATTTTAGACTTGGCTTTAAGTTGCAAACTCTTGGCATTGCGTCACTGGTGCCTGGAAGCCATCCTGGACGCCAGCCGCTCCTTTAAAAAGACCACTGTTCCCACTTCCTACACTGAGGATGTGACTCAGCCCTTGCCCACAGACACCCTTGCCCCGTCCTCACACATGACTCAACTCTGAGCACGCACGCACGACACACCCGTGACACACGCATGACACACACGCGCAAACAAACATCAATGTCAACACACAACAATCAAGAACAACTCAAATCTGTGTGGTCCTGTGACTAGCACAACTGGTCGAGCATGGTTTAGGGGTTAGGGGTTCAATTCCCACTGCTTGGGCAATCCATGCTAAGAGACGTGTGCACCACGAACGGGTTGGATAAAAGTGTCCACCTAATGCCATATACAGCCAATTAGGTGGGTTCAAGAACCGTACAGTTTCTCAGGTCGTAGCAACTTGAAGAGTTCGTTATTGACATGTCAATGATATGGTTTCACTGCAGTACCTCAGACAGCATATGTTTCCACCCCCCTGGATATAAAAAAACCCCACACTCTCACATTACAAATAACTTGACATATATAAACTCTATACACTCTGTATACGACTAGCAATAGTCTGTAGGCCTACTGCTAGTGGTAGTGTACACAAAAATAAATGCCACCTAGAAAGATAGTGTGCATTAGTGCACTTATCTTGTGAAGCTTGTTCTACTTATGTGCTCAAGATATCACTTCCTGTGGGATTTTCCACCTCCGAACAAGAGTACTTCTTGACAGCAACCCCCTGAGTTCATATTGAATTGCAGGCAGATGGATATTCATATGTCATTTACTTATTGGAAAGAGTGGTTAACACTTCATTAAAAATATATTAACAGTTGCATGATGTTAGTATAAAGTAAAGGCAAACAGAAGATGTGCCAGGGAATCAGTGAAGATGTGCCAGGGAATCAGTGAGACAGGAGAAGCGGTGGGGGAATCGCTGCTATTTTCTCTGATCAGTTTAGCTGCACCAAAATCGATTTGGGTAAATTGTCTTTGAATATCTTGCCATTTTGCCAAAAGTTGAATCAAATGTGCTTATTTTAACATTATACAGACTACTGAAGCAATCGACAGTATTTCTCTCTGAATTCTCAGAGCTTATGTCTACCATTATTACCATCTATAATTGAATAATTCTCAATGGAAAGTTTGTAATAGTGGCTACATCAGTCCTAAAAATAATTAACACATCTCGAGACTGGAATTTTTCCCAATGCATTAAAAATTGCTGTTGTGAATCCCCTATTAATTACATCTAATTTAGATGTCCACAGTAATTATAGGCCAAAATCCAATTTACCCTTCTTGAGTAAGATACTTGAAAAAGTAGTTTTTAACCAACTAATTAACTTTCTAAAAATAAGATAAAATATTTTGGAGAAATTCCAATTGGGTTTTATTTCTAACCACAGCACAGAGATGGCATTAACCAAAATAGTTAGCGATCTTAGATAGAGAAAATGTCTGTTTTTCTTTTAATTTTAAACACAGCTTTCAACACAATCGTCCATAGCATCCTGATGGATTGGTCTGGTTGGTCTCTCAGAACTGGTTCTGAACCTTACAGAGAAGCAATTCTATATTAATCTAGGAGGCTTTGAGTGAGAGAGATATTATGTCACTTTTGGGGTTGCACAAGGACGATGTCTTGGTCCCCTTCGTCTTTCATATGCTGACCTTAGGTAATATCATCAGAGAACAGCTTTCATAGTTATGCTGATGATACGCAATTGTACATTTCCATAGAGCTGAAAGATCTTAGTGCCTTATTCTCCCTGACTGCCTGTCTATCTGCAATCAATCAATGGATGAATAATACCTTTTTGAAACTAAATGAGGATAAGACAATGATTCTCTTGGTTGGCCCCAAGAACAAAAGATATGTTCTCAAAAAGGCTAGAAAATCTAGCCCATCGGATTACACTGAAGTAACAAGCCTCGGTGTAGTTTTGGACTCTGATCTGATTTTTAAATTCCATATAAATAGGGTGACAAAGACAGCATTCTTTCACCTGAGAAATATAGCCAAGGTACATTTAAGAGAGGCTAATTCATGCTTTTATATCAAGCAGACTTGATTATTGTAATGCCCTTTTACTGGTCTTCCTAAAAAGTCAATTGAGAAGCTACGGCTCTGCAACACGACTCTTGACAAAAAAAAAGGAAGAATGTCCTTTGTCCTCTCACAAGCCCTCTGGTCCTCAGAGGCAGGTCTTTTAAACATACCCAAAAAACTGGGGAAGCTGCCTTCATCCACTACATGCCAAAATTGAGGAACCCCCTGCCAAAAGGTATTAGAGAGGTGGACTCAGTAGACAACTGAAAACATAATTGTTTAACCTGGTATACAATTACTAAAAGTTTTCCTTCCTACTCTTTTTACTTGTTCTTGTTTTGTTTCTTTTGAAGTTGTTCTATTCATTATTGTTGTTGTGCTGAATTGTCAAAGCACTTTGAGCTGTATAGTCTGTATGAAATGTGCTATATAAATAAAGTTATAATAATAATCATATTAATAATAATAATAATTATAATAATAATAATTATTATTATTATTGAAATGCAGCCAAAGGTCGTCTGAAAAATTGTTGGAACAGGTGGGAGACACAATTTCATGCTTGCATCAAAAAGTAGGAGGAACTGATCTAGCCTGTATATGAAAATAATTAGTGAATTACTGGATTGATTAGTGAATTAGCACCACATCGTTTTTGGAATTGGGAAATGCCTACATGTTAAATGTGTTCTTATAATAGGGCCGTTTCGCAGTGTGTGCTGTGTCTGATATGGGCAACGTGCCCTGCGTGTAACAAATGTCTTAAATAGTATATCCTGACAGTGACGGATGATTCCAGAAGTACTAGTACGCACGAAGGGATTAGTACTAGTACACAGTGACTAGTAAATGAAGAGATTGCTGGCATTCACACTACCATGTAACATTGTGAATCGTTACATTTTTGTTTTGTTTTAATATACAGCGCCTATTAATTCATTTGCCAACATGATGTGGAGAGTTTGGCAAGGGCCCCGGGTTTACAATTTCAGCTCAGACGGTCCAAACGGGGCTTAGTGACAGACCGAGTGGGTTTTCACTGCTCAGGCCACGTCTCCTGAGAATCCACAGACCGGACGGTTTCTGTTGACACCCTGCTCGGGGTATTCAGCCCTAATCCCTCGGTGAATCCACAGACTTTATAAAATTGGGCAGTTATGCTGGATTCCTTCTGTATGTAAGTAGTGGAGCACGGAATGGCTTCATTTGTTATCGTAGGAACTGGAATTGGCACAAATGATAAAGGTTTAAATGAACCTCAAATTATTTGCATGAACGTGTGAAAAACACAAGCGGAGACAATCTTATAGTGTGTCCAACTCTATCTGTGTCAGTTATGGGAGCCTGTAGATAGTAATTGTACTGTATGTGAGCATGGACAGTATGATACATTACAAGTTCAACATGCACACCAAAGGGCTGTCTGGTACTATAGGTGTTAATCCCATGACATGGAGGGGCACCACTAGTGAGATGACTGAGGTAGTGCATCATCAACGCGTAGGGCTTGGAGCAGAGAGGAGGAGGAGGAGGATACCAACACGCTTTGATGGAAACCATCCTAACTTTGGTGGCAGGCAGCTGCCAAGTCTAAGACCATAAATCTCCACCATCAGGCATGAGAGAAGACACGTAATAGCTGGTTTTAGAACCAGCACGTCTCACGTCAGACAAACTACTTCATCTGGAACAGCTTGCTTTGCTTCCGTTGACAGAACACTTTCTTATGATCAATTTGACTGGCATACTTTTTCCTAAAAAATAACTCTGGCAAAAGACAGCCAGAATAAAAAAACACATGCATGTGTAGGCTACTACCATCCTTAGACTCATGTGTTGGGGGGGGGGGGGAAAAGAATGATAAAAATATGGCTCTGTGACTTGTTTTGAATGTATTCTGGGACAAGGAATATCAGTCTACTGCACCAAAGTGTGTCAACTGTCTTGTTAGAAAGACAATACATTAAAAACATTGGTTTGTTTCATTGGTGGTGTCATTTCATTAGTGATGTCACTAATAAGAAATACACAGCCACATGTTGCCAGCCTTATCCTTTGAAGCAAGGTTAGTAAGATAACCTTCTGATGTCTTTAATGTGTGTTGGTATCAATCTTCAATGTCTTGCTTTAAATATTCTAGGTACTTCAAGAGTACAAAAAATGTAAAAGTTGCTCAAATGGCATGTAGTATTTTCTTCATAACCCAAGTACATAGGCCTAGTATACTTATGCAGTGTACACACATGCATATTTCAGGCTGAGGCCAGGCCTCACTACCTCACTATCCTCTGCTTTGCTAGAGGATAGTGATTGCTGGCAGGGGCTCACGGGTGTCATTAGGTTTGGAATGCTGCTATCTATTATGTCCGACAAAATCGAGACTTTCTTTTCCATTGTATTCATTTTATCAAAAATTGTAAACCTTTTGTTGGAGTTAAGATCCATGCATGATTAAGATTGAATGCTCATTTTCAAAGAAGTCATGTTTTACATAAACGCAACCACAGCACAGCAGACTGCACTAGAAAATATTGTCAACAAATATTTTATTTAAATGTATTTCATTTTGCCACAGATTGAACCCGTGTATGCTGGAGTGGTTTTCATGCACCCTCTACATGTGTGAGTGGGATTGGCCCCCTGTATTATTCGGCTTTTAAGTCTGACGTCACACACGACGTCCGGGTCCAAGCCGGTGTAGTGTAGAGCAGTGCAGCAGTTAACAAACACTCTAAATCTAGGGCTAGTTAATCTAATCTAGTTAATTATGGGATGTCTGATTAGATTAGATTCACTTTACTGTCCATGAACTGTACAGGTAGCCAATGTATATATATTTTGGGATCAGAATTAAATGAGAAAGTATGGTATGCTTTCCAACACCTGTAATAATCTGAGCCTGTCTAACTACCCTAACCGTTTCATGGTAGAGATCAGTGTTTGTGAGCGAACATACTCAAATAAAATAAAAATCCTTTGGGATGAATATCTATCTATCTATCTATCTATCTATCTATCTATCTATCTATCTATCTATCTATCTATCTATCTATCTATCTAT
>JAOPJH010000097.1:13478549-13492779 GCA_027122575.1 Merluccius polylepis
AACGGTTAACCGTGTACACGAATAAAAAGGGGTCGTGTAACCGTTTACAATTTTTTGGAACCGTTCACACCCCTAGTGTCCATCCCCATCGCATACATGTAGGTCCGCGCCCGGCAAAAGGGGCGCGTGCACATGTGTGCGTAGGGCCGTACATGCTGGCGCAGAAGAATAATTTGGACTTAACTTCTTGCTTCTGACTCACACCGCTTTGCTCCTCTTCCTCCTCGTCTCCATCTGACCTATTCCACCTATTCCATTATTTCCTGTGTCTGTCCTCATCTTAATCCACTTTGGACCAACAAAGGCATCTCCCACATGACTACACAGTGATGGTGCGTAGTGTCCGTGCCCACCTTCAGATCGAGCCAGCGTGTCTTTGACGCGCTTGTTGATGCCATCCAGCTCGGAGGTGGTGGCTGTGAGGACTGTTCCTCCCTCAGTCTCACGCAACTCGTTCAGCTCCTGTGGCGACGCACACAGGCAACATTAGAGACGAGAGTAGAGAACATAAAAGACAGTAGTCTACAGTCCCCACAGTGAGGGAGCTGAAGTTAGAGCGAGCTCGTAAAGAATTACTTTACTACTTATAAAAATAAAAAAAAATAGAAGGTGTAACACAGTCCATATTTCGTATCCAAATTGGGCATTAAACTAGTTTTTATTAGATTTTGACACAAGTATCACATTATTTATAATACAAAACAATAAAAAATACAAATTCTTGAATTACAAAATGTCTAATTATTCAAATGATATTTAAATTATATTTCTACCACAATTTATGTTACAAGGTTGATTTTCACTCAAATTAAATGGATGATTGTGTATCCCTTCCATACCTGCTCCACTTGGTCAAGACGTTTTCTCAAGTTCTCGTTGAGGTAGGTCTCCACCCTGGTCATGATGCCCTCCAACTTAATTCTCTCATTCAACAGCTGCCTGTTGTCCTGTTGACACAAACACACAGTAGCTCCTTTCATTGGGCTGGGTACGTACGTACGTATGTATGCGCGCGCGCGCACACGCGCACACGCACACACACACACACACACACACACACACACACACACACACACACGTGTGTGTAACATGTCAATGTAGAAGGCCCCATGTTTATAGTGGAGCACTAGGCATTAGGGATGGGTCATGTTATTCAAATTTTCGAATAGTCGTTAAGTTATTTAAAAAAAACTAATGGTTTATGCAACTCTCGTCTTGTCTTAAAAAATGTGCGTCTAGCGGTGTATACCTGTTATGTACTTCCTTATTATTTCTCACCGTGAGTGAGGGTTGGTGCTACCATTGCACGTTTGAAGGGATGTTCCCAGGGGAATGTATGAATGTGGAATATTTTAAATATGCAGCATTATATTGTGAGCTCTATTGTGAGTGTTATGAATATAATTTCCATGAGTTTAAATATAATGTTCCTTAGTCGAGTATTTCATGTTTTCAATTTTGTGGCTTACCTTTTAATCAGTCAGTAGGCTTACTTGCCGAGTGATATTTTTGATTAATGGATTTCATTTATTTAGTATACTTTTATTTTAGCACATCTAACGTGTTATTCAAAAGCACGCTTACTATTGAGGTAACTGAAAATTACATTTATTATTCAAAGTACTCTTATCAGTACTAGGTATCGGCAGGTACCCAAAGGTGGGTGCTCGGTACGAACCTCGGTATTCTGCATCCCTAAATCTAACAATAAGTGTGGAATCACATCGTATCACATAGATTTTCCAACCGAATCGCACCCATATCGGAGCCCATGCATTGAGATGCGTATTGAGTACTCGTTAAGATTCGGACGGTGTATTCGATTAGTTTTGAGGGTTTTTTTTGTATTTCTAGATTCTGTTGTGGATTCTAGCTCATTCGGATAAGCATTGCATCACTGTCTTTAGTGATGCAAAATGATGACATAGCATATATCGAGCACTATTTTTGCTTGAAATGCCCATCCCTATAAGGCATCAAAAGTACTGTGTTAAAGGAGGACAGTTGCATAAGGTTTCGTGTGAAGGAATTGCGGAGGTGTAATTGAGAGCAGTGGGCGGAGGAGAAGAGAAAGGAGGGTAGGGAGCAGAGCTGTACCACAGGGAGATCCCACACACAGACACAGCCGCCAGCCATGGCTCTATCTTTAGTCTGCCCTTTACTCCTCTGTGTACATAAGGAGATGGTAATAGGTGCATTTTATAGCTCTAACAAAAAAATAAATAAAGTAGCACAGACGGTTTGGAGCGATAGAGGCGAGTGGGCAGGAGGGTCCATTTGAAGATGTAAACAGCATAACACAGGGAGAGGGGCCGTCGCGTTACGTAATTTTAGAGAAAATAACAGGTCAGTGGTGGGAGGAGAGCAGCTGCACTGCAGTATCACATTTAGACTAGTAGGGGGAAGCAGATGCCGTTGAAAAACTGAACACCAACTACAACCCAGCTTGTTTTGTATAGGTTGCTCCAAATATTACAAAGGAGACCTACTGTAAAACTTAAATGACGAGCCCTCGTTTCTATTAGTTTTGATCATCAACACCCGGCTTATATTTGGGAGATGCCTTTAATTCCTTTCTCACAACGCTCTTGCCAAACAAAACGTGGAAAAATTAGGCAAATAATGACTTAATTTCAATGTTTTAATTGGATATTGAATAATAACCATATTATAATAACAGTTTTGTAGATTACTGTAATTACGCTGATAAACGCGCAGTTATATAAACTCCGGCTGAAGAGACCAGTAACCGCTTTCTCCCCACTTGGAGTTCCCAATAGTAAGTAGGTTTACTCTGACATGGTGTGAACAGCCCATGAAGGGGACTCTGCTTTAATTGGGACTCTGCTTATAATTAAACTTTGACGGCATGAGACATGTGGGGGTTGCAAATGAGCAGAGGAAATAGTGAAGAATAAATACGTTGAGACACTAGACAGAGAACAACAAGCTGTCAACGGTCCTCTCCGCCTACCTGCTGGAGCTGACGGATCTCGTCATTGAGGTCGTCCACACGGCGCTGGTCCTCCAGAGTGAGCTGGGAGAGCAGGTCTGTGCCCAGCTCAGCTTTCAGGGACTCCCGGGTGGACTCCATGGCGTGGAGGCTGGCCTCCAGACTCTGGAGACTGCGTTGCTACCAGGGGACAACGGCAGGGGGGACAGGGTTAGAGAGCAGCTACAGGGTTGTACTTCCAACGATGAAGGACTTTGCAGAACATACAAAAAGATAATTAAAATAAATATTAGTAGCTTTTAGTATAGTTTAACAGTACTGTAATTTGTTTTGTGAAAATGTGGTGATGAGAAGGTTAAAAAACCATTACAAATTGTCTTTAGCTCTCAGTGTTGTGACTTGCAAAAAAACATGCAATATCGACAAAAACATTTCTAACCCAAAAAACCTTGACAATATTTAGCTTTGCATTCAATATTCTCCACGTCATTGTATTGATCTTTTGATCGTTACATCCCCAACAGTGGACTGGTGCGTCAGCGTTACCTTGGGCATGAAGGTCTTCTCCGACTGTTGCCTCTTCTCCTTGAGCATCTTCATCTCTGACAGGATGCTGTCCCGGGATGCCTTGAATTTCCTCTGCTGGGTCTCGATCTGCTGCATCTGGTTCATCAGCTGGTCGATCTCGTTGTTAATGCGTGCAGGAGAGGACGTTAAGGAAGCATGGCAGCTGAGAATGGGGAGGGAGGGGGGGTTTCTCTCCTGGGCCTGTAACAGATGGATGTGCTGGAAAACCTACTTCCACATAAGGATAACCTACGGTGTTGACTTCAAGATGGTTTAAAGTTGCCATTGCACTCAGTGATAGTGCTTCTCATGAAATGGCTTATTCCCCATGCACGCTTTTGAACTTTCGAATTCAATCATTAGACACCATTAGCCACGTTGTCTCAGTGGCCATTAAGGACTGGACACAATCTCTGCCTGCAACTCAATTTGAGTTCAGTTACTCACCTTTCCAGAGGATGTAACAATAATGCTTTTCGCCCTCCCATCCATTTTCACAATCATCATCATCATCGATGGTTTCAGCCTTTTTACTCATGTCATACCAACTCTTGAATTAAAACTGCTGTAGGCAAGACTCTGGAGTTGTTCCTCCGCCATTGAGAAGTGTTGCATGTCACTCACCTGTGACTGACGGGAAGGATGGATTCACCAAACCAATCATGGAAAAGATGCCCTGATTGGTCAGAAATTAGCCAGGAGCGGTCTAAAATCTAAATTGGCTCATACAGAGCCAGGCAGTCAACTCGAAACGGATTTTCTCACAGCGCATTTCACTCACTAATAGCTGACGATGGCTTTGCCATTTTTAACAAATTACACAAACAATAGCTCTTAATCTTAACTACAGCACCTTTAAATGGCGTGTATTTGAGCCTGGTGTAGGCTGTAACTAAGCCATCACCAATGGCCAGGGAGCATCCAGTGGCAGCATGTCAGCGTATTACTGCAGTGAACTACGAGCAGAATTCTCGGCAGCCCTGCAATTAGGTTTCATGATAATTAATGGTCGTTTACAGGAAGAATCAATAGTAAATTAGTATGGGGATAATGTGATTTAACTCCCTCTGTCGACGTTATGACATTAAGACTTTAGGGAGAGCTTCACGCACACATTAAGCTGAACTAACACGCAGGCTTATTGATTCCTTGGCACAAATGAAAAGGTACTGGACTGCTCAGTCAAGCGTTGGAGTTTTAGCAGGGCTCAAGAGATACACTATTCAATCAATTTACCAGTGGTTGTAATGATCCGATGAGGATGCAAACAGTAGCAGCCAGGTAAGATGAAAAGGCTATTGGCTGAATTCCCCGGATTAAACTAATCAGTGTTTGGTGAAGAAACTCCTTCTCTGACTACAACTTGATGAAAAATAAAAGATAGATAAGATAATGAAGCGAGTGCACCAAACATAATTGCAAAGTAAACCAAAGCTTTAACTGTGTAGTGGCTGTACTGTGCAGTGTCAAAACTCAAAACACAAATGCAACAGACTTCCCCTGTATTTAATGTGTGCTGTAGGCACAGCTTCAACTATCTCTGAATAAATGGAACATTTATCCATTGTTTTGGATGCAGATAAGAGTAATCAGATCCAATACAAAAGCACCCATGTCTATTTTACCAGCCAATAGGAACCTGCAAAATGATGGGTGCATTGGTCGACAAACACAATTATCTAAAGCGGAAGGGTGAGGCATGAGCTTCGTTTTCCAACCGATCGGCGCTCTGACTCACTGGCGAAAAGCATTGAGGGACCTGTCATGTCATGGCGCCAGCTGTCAGTTCTCATCCTGCACATGCAGACACAACATCCAGTCATCACCAGGTGTGCCTGCTGACCAGCCAACCACCTGGCAGGGAGGCGGTGAGCCACAGCACACAAACAGGCGCGCTCAAAATTTGATAAGCATACGCAAACGGATGTGGCCCAAATACAATCCTGTGTAAGCCGCTCTCCCCAACCCCAACCCCCCCATCTGGTGGTTCTTAAACCACTGAGTCATGGCTGTGACCTTTGGGAAGCAGTAATCTTCCTTGGCCTGCTCACATTCACTACCCTCAATAATATCCCTGCCACACCCTGGCCGGCGGCAAGGACGCAATGTAAATAAGAAGAATTTTTAAATGCCGCCTCATAGTTTTAGCATCACAGAAAATCCCTTGGGCCTCAAATGCAGTCATCAGTTTTTTTAGTTTTTGTTTTATTTGCGAAAGGATATGTTCGATGTTCCTGCGCAGGTTCTCGTTGAGCTTGGCTTCCAGCTCCCCCAGCTCCTCCTCCGCCTTCCTCATGTCCTTCTGCAGCTCCAGGCGGGACTTCCGGGTGTCGTAGTAGCCGCCCGTCAGAGCCCCGCGATGGCTCACCTGGTCACCTGGGAGAGGCACACAAATGATTTATTCAGCTCATTAAAGGGCTTGTACATCGCGACGTCACATCCCGATGGCCGCCGCCATTTTGGAAGCATTGCAGCATTGTAGTGTTAGGTATTATGTTGGTAGTAATGCTTTTTTGGTCATTGTTTAGTAATGAATCGGGAAATGATTTGTCATTATAGGGAGAAATTGTTGTGGTTGAAACTGCCACAGCATTTCTCATTCCTCACGTGGCAAAACAAAGTTTCCATTGGTCTAGGTTACAGTATATTTATGTTGCTTCAGGATTTTACAGTTCTACAACTCTCTCCAGTCCTCTAAATATGGTATCGAGTATCGCTAGCAAAAAATCCCATGATGCATTCTGATGTACAAGCCCTAGAGACGGAGGGAAAATTCAATGGTTTAGAGATTATGAGTAAAACTCGCTCCAAATGAATGCCCAAACATTTAGTCAATTCATCCATTAGTCAATTCAATTACAGAAACATTGTGACTATTGCTGGGTGTATTGCTGCTTAAATATTTGCTTTGCTTTTCTCAGCGTTTAAAAACATTAACTTGAGCGGGTATCTTCATGAGCAATTTGCCAATTAAGGACAATGTTATGACTAAATGATTTGATTTATTGTTAAAAAACTAAGAACTAAAACCCATTATTTTTCTGTTGAGTGTGTGGACGGCACAGTGAGCAAGAGGACTGCTGCACAATTATGACAAAAATGATAATTGCAATTATTTAGATTTATTTTTTCTCGATATTGTGATCGCAATTATTTATTGCGATTAACAGATTATCGATTCAATTAATATTCTGTGGGGCCTACTGTGCATTCATAAAACTATAATAAAGAAATTGCTGGTTTGTAATTTGATTTTAGTGTAAAGGGTGTACACAATCTGATTTTACTTATACTTATTTACTTAATGTTTGTCTTTTTTTAAATATATATTCATTGCGACCTTTCACAATTAGCTAATTGCAGAGGTCAGAATCTCGATTTCCATTACTATGCAATCAATTGTGCAGCCCTAACAGCTGCTTACCCTCCAGAGTGATGCAGTCCATGGTGAAGGCCCGGGCCAGCTGGGTGGAAACCTCCATGCTGCGGCAGATCAGGGTCTTGCCAAACACGTGCTTGAAGGCCTTGTCAAAGTTGGTGCTGTAGCGCAGCTTGCTGATCATAGGGATGGCATCCTAATGGGCAACGGGACATTTTTGTGAACTCTTTTTCTAGAACACCTCCAGGGGAAATGACGCAAATATCCAGTTCCCAGCCCACCCACATTCACAGTTCAGAGTATTGTGTCACATTGTTTTTTAGCTTCAATTATTTCCTTTTTTTTATTTTCCAAGTTTTTTGGCAAGCCTCTTTCTAAGAATGTCCAGTTTAGCCTAAATGTATTACATTTGTATTAATTTCCATCAATGGAGTTGACTTGCAAGCAAAAGAGTACATCCAAACAGCTTCTGGGTATGCTCCTTACATTGGTCTCTGGATAGGCAGTGTCCCTGACGTCTAGCTTCGTGAGGGGCAGGAAGGTGACCTCTCCAGGCAGGTTCATCTTGTTGAACTCCATCAGGATCTTGGTGCTCACCTCATCGGTCTCCACAATGTGGTAGAACAACCTGACATGGGAATAACGGACGTTTGGATTAGTCTGAGACACCCATTGCAATAGAAATGTAGTCATTATTACCATTGACATTCAAAAACTAGCCCAATTATGAGAAATTAGGAATACACACTAAACACATGTAGGCAGGTTGGAACGGTGCATAACTGTAATTCTACATTATTGGATTATATATTATTATTGAATATGGACGATAACATGTTAATGATGTTAACCTATAATACATTATTGAGATTAGGATAATGAATATTGAACGGACACATCAATCAACCAACAACAGTACCGAGTTGAAATTAAAACCATCGTTTGAACAATCCCGCAGTGGTGCGGACCGTAACATAACGGCCTCACCTGGTACCAGCTGTGACCTCCACACAGGTGTAGAAGGCAGGCTCACACTCAAAGTTGTTCATGACGATGCCATGGTAACCGTTGATGACATGCTGGTTGATGCCCTTGCGGCGGAAATGCTCCAGGACCTTGTTGATGCTGTCAATGCCGTTCAGGATCGCCTGGAGAGCAGCAGGGGACCACAGAGGATGCAGCTCATTCACACAAAAATCACTTCCTGGTTTTTAAGTGCATTTTGTATTTTTTGAATTGCATTTCTTCATCTGTAGGGATATGTGTACAGATCATTCGTAATCTGCGCGCACATACATCGAGAGGCTGAACAAAGTTCTCCTTGGAAGAACATTTCGTCTAAATTGATTCAAGGCACACACAGGGCCATGGCTGAACATACATTAGGCAACACTAGTCTTATCGTATTGTGCCGCAGGGCCCCCCCAGTGGACTCTAGCTAGGATAGAGAATGAGGCCAGACTGGAGATGAGTCAGGTGGGACCCGTCAGAGGGAAATTAAATGCTAAACATCAATGTCCAGGAAGCTCTAAACAGCGTCCTTTCATCTCTCCCAACATTATTCAGAAGTGGTATTTGATTGATGTCTCCCCAGGAGGAGCCGTAGCTGGACGAGGCGGAGAGAGGAGTGAGTCATATGTAAATCTGGCGAGCCAGAGAAGGTGGAGTGGTGGAGGCAGATGAACGATTCCATTTGATATTCCTATTCAAACAATTGCCGATATATATAACCATTGAGTCACAAGTGAGGTGATGCTACCTAGCAAGCCCTCGGGCGGACTTTTCACTGGGGGTCGATTCATCTCGGTAACATGTCATCCAAATCCACTACTGTTGTATTAATGCAAACGGGTTCCATCACGTTGGGAAATGAGAGTATGTGAAAATCCTATTTTGTTATCATGTAATCATGATCAAGGAGATGTTGGTGGGGAATTCAGGTGTCCGATATGAAACCCAGACTTATTGCCATTCTAGCCACTGTACGTACTGAGATGAATGACGTACCTCAGTTGGAATCAGTGGGTATGTATGCAGTTGGGTTATGAAAGCAGACATTATGTAACGGAGCCCCGAGACACAGACCTTGCCAGTAGCGGCTCTGAGGAGCTGCTGCTTCTTCTCCAGATCCTCCCGTTTGGCAGCCAAGGCCTGCTGCTCTGCGTTCTCCTCACGCCACAGGTAGCTGGACAGGACACACGCACACGGTCACACACTGTTAAACGTATGTCAGCACAAGCCACAACTCACACTAGGGTACTCCGGGAACACGCATTTCATAACGCAGCAAATGCCTGTAAAGAAAACTACAGTACAAAATACTAAATGATATTACATTTTATATAAATCGGGTATGAACTTTAAAACTGCGTGCTAACAAATGACTGTATGCACCAGTGCTGTACATAGTATATATATATTTTTTTATATTCTCGAAGGGACCAGTTATGCAAGTATCTGATCTTATCTGGATCAGTAATACAGTACCCCATAATCTTACCACCTAGAACCAAACATCAAGTCTGAATGATTTGTGTCTCTAGCTTCAAAAGAGGCTGGCATTTTAAAAGGTTATCCATGTTAAAATAAATAACTGCGCACAATACTTTGGCAAATACGAGGCCCTCATTTATGTTAAATAAACCTGGCTAGCGATACTTCATCCCTCTCCATTACCATCTCACTCCTCTTCAAACATACAGACCTACAAGGACCTAAAAGAACATGCATCTCAAAAGGTGTCCCGCTTAAGGAAATATAAATACGCTTGAAGCTACTGAAAGACGGCATGGCGACATGCTCCACAAAAGGACAAAAAAGTCGGCAGGCATAAACAGTACATGGTTTTAAGAAAAGGAAGGCAACAGTTGAACCTTTCATCGTAACGTTTAAGGCTGACTCATCTGAATGCCGTGACGTACTTTGGGGAAAGGTAAGTTTGATAAGTCATTGCCAGTCTTCTGACTTCAAGGAGGATGAAAGGTAGGAAGAAAAAAACATGGATTACTTTCTTTCGCTCTGCAGTTCATCCTTCTTGTTCTTCACTTCATAGTACTTCTTGTCCAGCTCCTCCACGCGGGTCTTCACCTCGTTGAGATCTTGATCCAGTTTCTAGAGGCAAGACCAGATATGCACAACATTAGTCTGCTTCTTCTGCTGTAAGGGTGAACCTATTCAAACAGCGGTACACATAAACATACAAATGTTTACGTTTTCAATTGGTAAAATTGCAAACATTTGCTTTTTCTAGGATATTATGGTTAATGTGCGACTACAAGTTATGTAATCCTTGAAGAGGCTGTATTTAAGATTGAATAGCTATAATTTGACTGTAGTCCATCACAGAAGTGTGAACGTAACACTTCTCAATGGCTGAGAGACGGGAGTGGGGGCGTTTTTATGGGTTGTTTATTTTCGAATTTCGGGGAGACTCGCACATCTAAACTGTAGGGCTTTTCAGTCATTTTCAAAATCTTTTGATCTTTAATATTTTTCAGAGCGGGAAGAAGGAGGGTAGACCGAGTAGGTTGCCGGTGATGAGTGTTATGAATCACTACTAACGTTGTACTGCTCCAGATTCTTCTCCTTGTTAGTCTCCGTGTCCTCCAGGTCTTTGTGGATGGCGGTGATCTGCCTCTTCTTGTCGTTGATGGCCTGGTCTAGGGACTTCAGCTCCTTCTTGATCCACTTGTCCCTCTCCTCCTTGGAGGTGAACTGGCTGCCACGGCCCTGCTTGGCGTACAGGTCTGTTCTCTCCTGCGTAGCCTGGGCCAGTCTGGAAGGCAGGGGATGGTTTGAATGGAAGTTGAGAGCAGGTTGGTTGCAAAGATTTTAATGCCAACGCGTGCATCATCTGTGTGTGTGCGTGTGTATCAGTCATTTACTGTAATAAGCAGTGAGAGGTTAGATAAAAGCACTATATAAATCCAAAGCCATTTACTAAGTAATAGGGTGGTGATGGGCCAAGCTTCTTTGTAGATCCAATTACAGATCCATTTGCCAATGTTTGAAGAGACCTTTTCTCTTGTGGACATCAGGCACAACAACACGGTTTACTCATAATGTATCTACAGAGAACAGGAAGGCCATTTGGTGTATTTGTATTGTTGCCATGCATTTGCAGCATGCACACCATTTTGGAGCCATTTAGGTCACTGCAGCAAGATAACTGTGCAGCACAACACTGCATGGCTATTGCTAACTCCCACCTTGCTCACTTGGGGGGGGAGGAGGGGGGGCAAGTGGTGGGTGAGTCATCACTACCTGGCAATACCCCGCTCTTCTTTCTCCTTCACCATGTTGAACTTGGGCTCCGTCTCCTGAAGCTCCTTCTGCTTCTCCTCGATCTTCTCCAGAAGCTTCTGGCGCTCCTTCAACAAACGTTTCTGGTGGGGAGAGAGAGAGAAATGCCAGTGATTGTTGGTTAGATGGGAAATATGGTAAGGCTAGTGTGTATGGATTCTGGTGGTTTACTGAAGTACTTCAGATAAACTCAAACCACGGTTGTCATAAGGAAAGGCAAATCATTTTTCTGAAGAAGCCATTTGTTTTAGGAAATGAACAAGTACATATTCTAGCCCTTCACACAAACCGTTTCTGTTGATTCCAATGGGCTATGTGGAGATTGAATGCTATAATACGACCTGTTAATGTGAAATGGTGGAGAATGGGGGTGTTGGGAAAAAAAGGAAACGGAGGAATAAATTGTGCCTTCAATATTGTAGTCTAAGAGGTAAATTGGGAAACTATACCAAAACACGTGTTTCTCCATAATAATAAGGGGCAGGTCCATTCACATCTTAACAAAAATGTAGCACTACTTTCTTCAATATTTAATTGAAATCATATTGAGTATGTCTCAACAATCCAACTACAATTTTTCACTCCAACTCCAAAACGTGCACCACCTGTCATCTTTTATGAGAGGTTTGACATACAAGGTCGAAGTCATTGGCCTTGTATGTCAGGGTAAGGGTGCTCCAATTTACCGACCGTTGGTCTCTATAAAGGCTGATCAGAAGAGCCAATCAGATAACGTAAATCACGCAAGACAATTTCTCTATGCGCTGATAAAATGGCTTCACCGGTAATGTTGTATATGTTGCACATGTTGCCTGCCAGTTGTCAATTCATGATACTTTCTCATCTCTTTAATTGTAATACTTAATGCTAGTACTGTACTGTGGTGTATAAGCTTTATAATGAGCGACGTTGTATATGAAAATGCGTCACACACCGTGGCGTTATACTATAATAGTCCGACAAGCTTAACCCTCTCTCGGACGGGCTGATCGATAAAATGAATGAGAAGAGAAAAAGATCATTGTTATCACATCTCTAGACAGACGAAGATTTGTTTTGGATGATTATTTAGATTTAAACTTCCAAAGCTAGACAACTCCTAACTGTTTCGCCCCCTACCTAACAGTTCAACTGGTGTGATGTGGAACACATTCACTACATGAAAGCCAACTAATGCACGTCGCAAAACGTCACACTTATCAGCCATCATGTCACTTAATGTCAACTTAGCAATATTCACGTTGAATATTGTTTTCAATATTTCAATAACTATGTTATTGGCTAACTTTTATTTAGCAAGTCGTCATATATTTTCTGATGAAGTCCAATGGTCATAATTGATCTGACAATGTCTGGCCTTATAGATTAACTTCTGCGACATTTTGAATGTTTTCTGAGTGTTTTCTTACTTTTAGACTAGTCGACTAGTGTTTACAAAACTTCTGTTTAAACGTCAGGGAAAGTAGTCGCCAAAACAAAACAATATTTCCTCATATTTACATATGACTGCATGTCAATTATTATTATGATGATTATTATTATCATCAGTAATAATATTGTTATCAAAAATAAAGAATATATATATATATATATATATATGTCAGGATTCAGGATCAGCATTCAGCATTGTTATACTTGTTTACCTGACTTACCTCCATTGTTAAGGAGAACTTCAAGATTTTCATTGCCAGCAGTGACTGCTACTGTTGTGCATTTGATAAATAAAGAACTTGAACTTGATCTTAAACAAAAGCAAGCAAGATGTCTCTGTTGGAGAACCAGGTGCCTGACACGGATGACAGGCCGGGGTGATTAGTGGACAGATAGCCGTAAAGGGTACACAGTTTTATCTGTGACACCTGTGTCACAGATAAAACATCCATAGACTGACAGAGCAGATGAGAAAGATGGGAAGAGATTTCATCAATCCCCCCCCCCCCCAAGGCTGTTGTATTGTTCCAGCTCGGATGTCTTCTCGTAGGGTTAGCGTTGCTGTGGTAACAGCTGTCTTTTGTATGGAGTAATACAGAGGCGGACGGTGTCCGCTTAAGCAACAAGGATTGCATAAATGATGAGTATTACTGATATCACTACCCCGTATTTCCAT
Organism: Merluccius polylepis; assembly: GCA_027122575.1. Classification (NCBI taxonomy): domain Eukaryota; kingdom Metazoa; phylum Chordata; class Actinopteri; order Gadiformes; family Merlucciidae; genus Merluccius; species Merluccius polylepis. Next base: position 13,491,858 of record JAOPJH010000097.1, read on the forward strand.
ACCCTTTTGGTTGATTTCTCAGTGTAGTGTCAGTATCTACCTGATATGTTGTACAATGTATTTTGTCTTTTTGTTACCTGCTGAGGGACTACAGATGTAAATTAACAGTTTTTTCTGAACTCCAGCATGTTTACATCTTGTACTGTTTTACTGATGTTCATTGATGTGCTCGGTCCCTAGCAAATAAACAAATAAATAAATGAATTATCAAGACCCTAACAAATCTGGTAAGCATGTGTCATGAGATGATGAATTTTGCCTCGATCACGGTCAAAAATAGACACGTTACACCATCATCATGATCATTGCCGTCGCTGCAATGTTGTCCAGTTTAACATCTAATCTGGGATCCAGCAGTCCTACTGTGTTATAGCAGAACTACTGGGGGAGACGGCACAGAGCCTGGGCCCGAAACCAAAAAACTGTAAGGGGCGGAATTACGCCTTGTTTCCTGTTTCTACCCAAGAGAAACTCATTCACATGAGTGGATGAAGCTTTCAGAAGGGGGTTTTAATAAGTTGTTGGTTCCTTGGTTGGTCACAACAAAGCGAAAGAAGGTGGACCGCCCCTTTGACCCAGATTTGAGCTCGTCTGCTATCCGACTTAAGATGATTCATCTAAAGTCTGATTTGTGAGACTTGCCCCCATCTAAAGTCTGATTTGTGAGGGGGGGGGGTTTGTCTTTTACGGCTATCTGTCCACTAATCACCCTGGCCTGTCATCCGTGTCAGGCACCTGGTTCTCCAACAGAGACATCTTGCTTGCTTTTGTTGAAGTTGAAGTTGAAGTTCTTTATTTATCAAATGCACAACAGTAGCAGTCACTGCTGGCAATGGAAATCTTGGGTTACAAGTTATCCTCAACAATGGAGGTAAGTCAGGTAAACAAGTATGGTTAAACATATAAAATAGTATCATATATA
>JAOPJH010000097.1:13492879-13503413 GCA_027122575.1 Merluccius polylepis
CGGAAAACACCGGAAAATGTTCCGGCCCCACCGCCGGTGGTTCCGGCAACTTTTTTTTTTTTTTTAATCCCCCCCCCCCCCCCCCCCGTCAACAATCGCGAACGGGGTACCGGTACCTCTAACCCCATAATGAGCCGCCGAATCTAAAACGCCTCTGCGTTCCGGGACGTCCCACTTTACAAATTAAGCACTGGCTAAACCTATGGAGCTGCTTTAGGAACTAAACTATAAACAAATACATAAAATGGCCATGGTCACCTGCCATGGACAATCTTTACAACAGAGACTTGTGTAATGTACTTTCATGCATTTAACTGCTATACGTGTGTGTGTAAGGAATGCAGTGTGTGTGTAAATGTGTTTTCTTAATGATGAATGTCTTGCAAAAGGTTCTGAAGTGCATTTTTAAGTAGCACAATATCAATTTTGACTGGGTCACATTAATGTCATGAGGCAATTTCTCATAAAAAGCAGCTTAGCATGGACATGCAAAGCTTTCAAGGGATGGTCAACCAAAAACACTTTAGAAAAAACAGAGCACACCCACTTCAAATGGCATGTTAGGGGCCATTTTGATGGACCAGATGTACTGTTAACCACATCATATTTCCCCAAATGTGTACCTCTGTCAATCACCTTGGCAATTGACAAATGCAACAGTAAACCTTTATTCTTTTTTACAGAATTACACATGCATCAACTAGCCCTCATCATCACCACCAGTTAGGTCACAGTAACCCAATTATTGATCTGCCATGATATGTATTTCTACTAAACGTAAACGAGAACAGAACCCTGCCCGTGGAAATGAGAGTGAACAGATTCGTAGGAGAGAGTGAAAGAGGAGAGTGGTGGGGTGTCCGCAAGAGCGGTGTCACGTGTGACTAGTGACGCAGATGGAGGCTCCCGTACCCTCTGTTCGCTGTTGCCTGCCAGCTCGTCCTGCAGGTCCTTGGTCTTCAGCTCCAGCTTGGTCCTCTGCTTGATCTGCTCCTGGCGCTCGGCTGACAGCTGCTCCCTCTCCTCCTTCATGGCTGAGATCTTAGACTTGAGCTCGCGCACCACACGCTGCGTCTCCTACAGAAAAAACAAACAAAAGGCAAATGATCGATAAGACAATGAGGTTAGCCAATCCTATTCCTATATTCATGTGTGCAGATATGAAATGCCATCATTTAATCCCTAGAGCTGTGACATTTAACTGTTCCTTTTTGTTAGCCTGAGCAGTGCCTGACAGGAATAAATATACATTTGATTCGCTCTATTATCAAATAATACTAATTGTCTAAAGCCATTATTGTTTGGGTCCCATTAGAGGTAGTGGTGAGAGGGTTGATCATTTGTTACCTCCACTTTGTCCCTGGCGTCTTGCTGGGCATCCCTCAGCTGTCTAGATTTGTCTCCACACGTCTCCCTCTTGCTGGACAACTGAAAGAACATACCAGGGGTTGAACAGAAAGAAAAACAGCAAAAAAAATCACGTGTTTATCAAGTTTATCTGTGAGATTGTCCGATTCTAGCTAGTTTGTCAAAACAATATTGACTCACAATACAATTAATTCATCAAATCAGTGGAGTGGTGACTGCAGTCAATATTGCAGCCTAGCACAAAAATCTAGTAAAGGTAACTTCAAAAATTCGGTATATATTAATATGTAATAATTGTTATTTTTAAGTAGCATTGATTCGAACGAGCTGTGCATGTTTACTTACACACGCTGTGTCCGAAATCACTCACTACTCACTATATAGTCGACTATATCGTGAGTTTGCCATTTCGTACTGCTGTCTGAATGTATACTGAGAATTCTTATACCCTATATAGTGGACTCATTGTATCCTACAATGCATCCTTAAAAGTAGTGTACAACTGATGGTCACTAACCAAGCACTATATACCGTCATGCATTGCACTGAAATAAAAATGGCAGACGGACGAGGAGAGCACATCCATGGAGGAGAGAGAGAGCAGCGCAAACTGTCATACAAATTGCAAAAATAAAATGTCTTAAATATATACATTTTATATTTTATAAAATGTGGGAAAATACGCATATCACAAAAATGCATGCCAGTAGTTCCATTATGGTTGGTCCACCAGCCGACGTTGATCTGGCACGTAGTTAGTGACGTAATTAACGGCGACCCGAGTAGTGTCTGAAACTGTTTTGGTTTTTTTTGCCGAAAAGCTCACTACATAGTCCTCTAAATAGAACAGGAGAGAGTAGGGAGTAGTGAAAGAGTGGATGATTCACGATGCGTCGTTACACCCCTTATGACTACAAATACCCCGCTCACTTCTAAAAGCCATTGTTCCCCGATTTTACCTCATCTAGTTTGGCCCGAGTCTCGTTGAGCTCCTGGTTGTAGATGGTGTACTCCAGAGCTCTCCTCATTTTGTCCCACTTCTGGTACTGAGCGAGCTCCTCCTTCTCGTCCTCGAGGGTGTGCAGGCGCTCCTCAATGTACTTCAGCAACTCATTAATCTTCTCTCGCTTTCCCTCTGAACAAAACACAAACACCGTACATTATTATGAGGTCAGTGCTTTATCGTTTGTTTAACTTTCAATACATTTTCCACAGCTGGCAGTTTAGGCTTTGGTGAGACTACAAAAGGTGAGCAGGTATTACCCGTCTCCTTCATGAGCGAGATGCTCTCCTCTTTGCGTTCATCATAAACTCTGGTCCCAGCCACCTCTCTGAGCAGCTTCAGGCGCTGAGAGTCAGGAGCGGTGGCCATTTGGTTGATCTGCACGCAGCACACAGATAATATGTTAACACATTGTAATGGCCACCATCATTTCTGTCCATCGACAGAGAATATGTTCAGAGATTTAATAGCAGGGGTGCAGTTTCACTTCTTACCTTTCCTTGTTTGACGATGTAGTAGGGGTTACTGCGGGAGAAGCCGGCACTCTCCAGGAGGTTCATGACATCATTCTTACTGCAACAGCCACAAACGTCACATGGTTAACTAGGTGGCCTCACAGGGCAGGTCATTTCCGGTCATTATAGTTGCACTGTGTTTCGGCGGTCAGCAGAACTTACGTGACCATCTTTTTATCCAGAAAGTACTGGTCCTTTTTGGCGCCGATGACACGGCGGAGGGAGACTTCTTCTTTGTCAATCTGAGCAGAGCAGAGCGACCAATCATCAACAGGATGAGGAAAAACAGCTCCGGGGTTGAGTGATTACATCAGAGCCACATTGGCCAGCATGATTACAGTCACATAAGCCAGTGAGGGTACAAACATCCTGCCATCATGGCTGTTATATAAGAACAATGCGGAGTGGTTAACTGACTCAAACGCCTGTTGAAAACCAAACACCAATCTTTGGAAATATAGAGAAAAAAACATTAAAACATGAATTTAGATTTAGGAGCACATGTGTGTGAGTGGAATTTATATTTTTGAATTCAAATAAAATTGATTTCGGCTTTCACGCAGAGCCCGATAGGTTTGCCGACTGACCAAGGAAACAGCCGCCAATATCACACTTCACACATTCACTGAGAAGGTTAGAGGTGTAGTTCATAAATCGGTTTCGCTCTATTTACCGATACCAAAGATTTGCAAACTGAAGCTGAAACTGTACCGTTCACATCACTGCAACAAGTAGCAGCGTGAAGCCGTATGTGGCCATTGCAGCGGTAGAGACCGGGTGCTTACGCTAACGTTACGACTATATTTCACCTGAGAGAGAGAGTCAATGAATGATAATGCTTTGCGTTATCATTTAGACAAGCTACCAAAGACCAAGCTATCAGACCAAGCTACAAAAGCTCCTGGACCACAGACATGGTTGCGATTTGAGAATTTATAATGACGATGGACACTGGTACAGAGAGTTATGCTCTATTTTAGTTTACATCTATTGTTCATTTATCACTTAAATAGAAATGGCAGCAGACAAATATAACTTCTTTATTGTAAGTGCAATCCCTCTATTTTTACTCCATGCCTATTTATTTTTTGCACCCCTACTTTTGTGGACTGTGCCCCTAAAATGTCAACTTAGGAGGACGGTGCTCGCAGAAAAAAGTCAGCGTCGAGCCCTGTAGCCTATTGTTGTGAATCTTCACAATCAAAAAGCAAAAAAGCAACCCAAAAAGCAACCCATAATGAAAGCCGTTATTAAGTTACTCAAATCCATTATGTCTGGGTTCAAAATGTTCTACGACCACGCCGCCACAGAGATGTTTTTTGATTGCTTCTTACGTGATTGTTTGTCATTTTCAAATGAACAACTGAGGTTTTGGGAGGCCCAGCTCAACAGGCCTTCATAGAGTGTGATTGTTTAGATTCAAAATAAGTACATCCAACCAGCCTTGTACGCTGCAGGTCCAAGAGCACAGCCTAAACATCACATCTAAAATAACCAATACCAAAGTATCTGCAGGTTTCAACCTAGTTCAATGTAAGACTTTTGAATCCCTCATTAATACCTCTTAAAAAGCATTTTATACCAATCTTGCAGACACACAAATAAATAATCAACAATCTGTAAAGTCCAACTGACTATTTCTGACCAGAATCTGCCTGCTGACCAGGCGCCATATTTCCGGCGGCAGTGAAAGGCGCCACTTGCGCAACATAAACCCCACCATAACATAATAAGCATAAGCCTAAAAAGAATGCTTCTGTGTAACAATAAACACACACAAGTAATATGTTTTACCTCCACAAAGCCCCACAAAAAAGTAAGATTTATGCAAATTAAATGTAAGACTGTTAAATACCGTTTAGCGGCTTATATCTGACATTTGTGAATTTAAGCCTTTTTAAGATGTGTTAGGGTTAAATAATGCAAGATATATTTACCGGCAGCCGATTGTCAGAGTTGTCAAAAATAATCTCCACAAAAGCGGAGATGACACGAGGACCGGTACCCTCCTACAGTGAAGAGAAAAGACATTTTGTTTCCTTTAACATGGTGATCTAATCTTCAAATAAAACTTGAAAACTGTAATGATATATATAGATATAGAGATACAGATATATTCATTCTTGTAGACTCCCATTACAACCAACATTTTTTGGGGGGAATGATAAATAGGCAAAATAGATCCAATTCAATATTGGCCAACACAACACATGTGTAATATTATGCTATAAACAGAGAAATAAATCGATTGAATGCTTAATACTTTATACTTACATGGAGCAGGGCCAATCGCTGCTCAGGGCGAAGGTGGCTAAATTCATCGCTGAGCACAAACTGAATTGCTATAGAGGTAATAGAGAACAACATTCAGCTAATAATATATACATTGCCAACTGAAAAAAAACATGTATTTATTGTATGTACTAATAATTTTTGGCTTACACACCATAGAAGAAGTTACTTTTTCCAGACCCATTTCTCCCAACTGTTAAAGACAGAAAAGCAGACTCCATCATTTGTGTTAGGCCTACACATTAGTATAAAAACATTACATTGCATGTCACCAACATATTTGTAATGAACTGTTTGTAGGCTATGATTAATTTGAGTCATTGTAGTCCATACGATTCATGTATCAGTCTTTTCTTTTTTTAAACAACGACCAAATATACTCACCAATAACATTGTGTTTGGGACTAAATGGGTCTACAACCGTTTGGTCCCTGTAACTTCGGAACCCCTGGATGATGACCTGCAGGACCAGGCAAACATGTGATTAGGTCATGAAGTCAGGAGGCTAAATGGGACTCCCAGACCTGAGACACATGCAGTCAAGACAACCAATCTCAAGACAAAACAATCTCCAATGGCTGGTCTGTCTCATTGGATCTACTATGGTCTATTTATGGACATGTTAACACGTCATGTGCGTGTTAAATACTGTGTCCATGTGCTGTCACTGTAATGGACAGACAAGGTAAACATGCCAACAACACTACAACACGACACCGGGCTGAGTACATTGGATTGACGCTTAGGGCAATTTCGGAAAGCTAGATGTCCCTACGCCTTAATTTGACACAATCATGTAAACCACCCCATTGTCTACGTTTAATGTCAACGTTGTGAAGGTTTGGGCGCATGTTTGACATGGATACCCAGAACCACCAACCTGTTTGCACCGTTAGCTAGCGCCAGTCTGAACGCTCGCGATCGGAACGAGCTAACCAGCGCGAGGGGGGCGGGCAGTTCAAAGCAATACTCACCAGTTAGCCTAGCTTAGCCCTGCGAAGCATGTTTTACTTATGTATGCCAACGCGGAAGCCGACTTTACGTCGTAGATACATAGCGAGACACAATACGGACGAAACGTACACACAACCGTCAACACATATAGGGAAAAAATAACAACTAGCAATACAATTAGCTGAGCTAACAGTAGTCTGCTGCATGCAGAGCTCGCTGTGCTGTTAGCTTTAGCTTTACCTGTTTGATATACATGGTCCTCTACGTAGAAACTCCTGCTCCAACTTGGAGATAAACTCCCCTCTTCTCTAAAGGGAGAAGGCAGGAATATAGTTGTCCGAAATTGATCGTATTTAAGAGTAAATAGCAAATCCAAAATTACGGAATTATTTTGGTCACGCAGAATAACATGGAAAATGGCGTCGGGGGCGGGATAAAGTGGATTATACCATTTCATATACCATCGTACGTTTATCAAATACTAACGTAAAGTTCTGTTAATTAGGCAAACCGTTATTGTAATTTACTCAGTATATTTTTATATATCCAATTTAAATCTTGTTATCTATGTGTGTGATGTAAACATTTTAAGCAGAATAAGTACGTCCGTTAATGCAGTTGGTACGGTCGTAGGGCGGGAGAGCGCAGGGCGCCAAGACGGACCGGCATAGGGGGAAGAAAAAAACTTGACGTCCGGTCTTGTACAACATCAACGTTGTAAATACAAAGTGTTCAGGCTATAATCCGAGGTATCTACATTCATGTAACGGAGTTGCAGCTTCGCTAAATAATGTAGTCATTCATGGTTTTACATGGGACGTTATACTACGGCTCCCCTTTCCTGTACGTCCAAGTTCAAAACCCACTTGTTGTAACTAACTGCCCCCCCCCCGTCTCGCGCGAACCACCAGGTCACTGCAGGTGTCACTGTTGCTTTACCTTTTAAGTTGTTGTTTTATATTATTATTAATTATGTATACCCATATACGTTTCTGATAGGCCTACACATACCACGGCAGTGTGTTTTAGAAGAGGGGAAATTATGTCTTATGCACAACCAAGAATAATTGAAATCCTATCCTATCTGCAAAAGACCTGTTTCAATGTTGCATATATATAATATCAATATATATATCAATATCAATATATATCAATGTATATATATATATATATATATATATATATTGATATATATTGATATATATTGATATTGATATATATATTGATATTGATATATATTGATATATATTGATATATATATTGCTGAAAGCATGGACGAAAACAACGTTTAAAGTGGTACATTTTCTTTTATTGACAACCACATTTGTTGAAAAAAAATTGGACACAATAATTATCAAATAAATTATGTTCAAATGCCTGGTTGGCTCTCTCAATAGGCAAATAAAAATGACGATATCAACCTAAGGCATGTATATTGCAGTTTAACGCTGTGCTCTCATCTCTCCCATTCAAAAAGACAAAGGAGCTGGCGGCATCGACCGACAGACTTCATAGACTGAAATACTTTAACCCTGACATATTTGTGTCTTTCAGTGATCTCCAGTCCTGTCGCTCTGCTGGTGCGAACAGCAGACACACACATACACACACGCGCACACACACACCCCCACACACACACAAAGCGTCGACATGTATTTTCTTTTCTCGTTTCTGTTTTTCAAGTAAGACTAGAAGCAGAGTCACAGTTCTCATGTGTATTAAGGCAGTGCTGTTATCGGGCTCAGTTTGAACTGCCGGTGGCCCGGGGTCTGGAGGGGCAACGGGGCCAGGAATGAGGTAGGAAGGCTGAACACGGACGGCTCAAAGTTCTTGGTGGTGAATGTGGACGACGTGAACTCGCTGGTGAAGAACGAGGCTGACTCCCGGGCGCACGGCGTGGCCGGCTCCGGGGTGGCGACGTGGCCGGGGGCCGAGGACAGGACCTCCGACTCGAACTGCAGCAGCTGGCCCATGAAGCTGAAGTTGGGCGAGACGAGCGCCCGCCGCTGTTTGATGATGTCGAAGGCTTCGTCCAGCTGCAGCCGCTGGGTCCTCATGATGTACGCCATGCAGATGGTGGGGGAGCGGGAGATGCCTGCCTCACAGTGAACGAGGACTTTCCCGCCTGATTGCTTTACGTGATCTGGAAATACAAAAAGGACAAGGATGGACACGTTAATAAAAAGTGATTTATTAACTTCAAAAGTGACCAGCATTTCCTGACATTTATAGGAAAGAACATAGTTTGGTAAATCTATCAAGGACTGGATGTACTGAATTAGTGAGAGTGGGATTTTTCTTTACACATTACAATAATGTGTAACCAAAGAGGCTCTCACACAAGATATAAATATACAATGCACACCCCATACACACACACACAATTACAAAATTAACCATTCGTCAATCCCCTGGTCCTTATACAATTATTCTATTCACGTCCTCTTTAGAAACAGACATGAATAGAAAGTAATTTTATCTGGCTTGTTGGTAAACACACACACTGTGCCCAACACCCTGGAGGTTTGTCTGAGTCACCACAGCTGTACATGAGACCGCTCTCCTGCCACACCTCAGCGGGGGCGCTGTGTACACTGTGAGCCGTGTGTGTGTGTGTGTGTGTGTGTGTGTGTGTGTTGATTGAAACGTTCACGCACGCTGTGTGTGTGTGTGTGTGTGTGTTCTGATACCACCCCCCTGCCTACACCTATCACGATGCTGTGTACACCCGTCACCGCTTATGCCTCTACACTCCTCTCTCTCTCCGTCTCCGTCTCTGTCGCTCTCTCTCGCACCTCGCCGACTCTTACCCTCTGTTTTCTATTTCCGCTCATGTGTATGAGCCCAGTTTACCAAAATAATGTTCTTGTCCTAAATTCCCCGAAATGTATGCAACTGCGCTACGACACCAACATGCGCGTTTCTCTTGCCCTACATGCCGGCTCTCAAACCGCATACCAAAACCTAACGACAAGCAAAGAGACTTAAAGGGTCTTTACATTTGACACATTAAAAAGCGTGTCTCAGATATCTAAACGCACAGGTTAATTCGAGATGCACCGACGCAATAAGAGGGGACATATATGACCCCACATGGTCAGTGTATACTGTGTGTAACCGTGCCGAACAAGGGAACCCTGCTGCAACCTAGGTGGCCTGTGGGGCCGGTAATGGACAGCAGTGGTTTTCTAACAGCGGAGGAAGAGAGGGAAGAAGGGAAAAAAAAACATGAACACATGAATGAATCATGACGCTCGCGCCTGGGGAGGAGAGGAGGAGGAGGAGGAGGAGGCGGTGGTTGAGAAGGAGGAGAACGATGAGGGGATGTGGGTGACTTAACCATCCTTGAAGCGAGGCCATCTCATTGACTGGAGATGCCTCTGCGCTGCCTTTTTTTCCCCCCCGTTTTGTTATTCCATGAAGTCAATGTCGTTACTCTTGGACGGGCTTTCGAAGCCCACGTCACGCTTACACAACCTCACGCATTCACACACACACACACACACACACACGCGCATACATATCTGCCGCCGAGAGAGTTTCCTGATTAGAGATTGATTTTCCATCAGTCCAGTGGCGCTGCTGCGCTGGCATGGATTTGGTCTAATCACGATTAACAGCTTTCAGAGGCCCTTCCTGTGTGATGGCTAAACCTGCTCCCGGGAACACATTTCATGCCTTACGTAATGCCGGCCGACACGAAGGTGCCCTGAATGTAGGTGGGCGCGCGCACAAACAATACCAATAACAGCGACCGATGCGGGTCAGTCCGACGCTCCCGTGGGTGAGCTCCGTCTACCGCTATTCCCGCCTATAAATAGCCACCACAGCACTGTGTGTGTGTGTGTGCATAATTATATTTGTTTTTTTTCATCGCGCCATTACCTAATACCTCTTGTCCTCTCTCTCGCGCGTGCGCGCGCCCTCTCTTTTTTTTGTTTTTTTTGCAGTCTCTCTCTCTCTCTCTCTCTCTCTCTCTCTGTGACACATTCTCCCCCCTCAAATCTGTGAATGAATCACATCTGTCAACAGAACAGCCACCCTGCCTTCTTGAAAGCCATCCTTCTGAACCTTCTCCTCTGTGTGTGTGCGCGTGGGCGGGTGTGTGTGTGTGTGTGTGTGTGTGTGTGTTATCTGTTTGTGTATTAGCCAGTCATTACCAACTACTCATTAGGTTTGTCACACCGACTTGACCACGCCCAAAGCAGAGCAAAGCCACAGAGATTAGGCGTGGAAGGCGATGACAGCATCGTCTTCTTTTTTTAAACCTAAGAAGATGTGTCGCGGCGCGGGGAAGGGAAGGGAGGGGGGAGGCGCGGCGGGGGAGGCGCGGCGGGGGAGGCGGGGCGGGGGAGCCTTCCCTTTGCATTAAATATTTCTTCATTTTGAGCGTTGTTCATAT
>JAOPJH010000097.1:13582063-13592993 GCA_027122575.1 Merluccius polylepis
GTGTGTGTGTGTGTGTGTGTGTGTGTGTGTGTGTGTGTGTGTGTGTGTGTGTGTGTGTGTGTGTGTGTGTGCACGTGCATGACAACAAAAGTTTCACACGCCATCATCCTTCCCGATCAGGAAGAGCTTAAAGGATATCCAAAGGGCAGGAGAGAATCGCCGTGGCAACTCATTGTTCCTAAATCCCACTGTCATATGACTCACAGCGTCACCGTGAAGACCAGGAGGTAGTGATGCTGCAAGGAGGGGAAACCTTTGAGCATTTCAATAAATGAAACAATGGTTGCAACGATATTGCTGGGAAGAGACTTGTATGTTTGTTTTTTTGCAAATCATGTAGCACTAAAGACTGCTAGAGCCGTTTCTAGTGTGTTCAAACTTCAACCTGTTGCTATATTCTGCAGCGGGATAAGGGCCTGCATGGCTTGCACCCCTTATGAGCTGGGATAGACTCCAGCCAGGTGATCTCCAATGGGAAGGAGAAGAAGTTCATGTAAAACATAAAACATGAATCATCAAAACATTTAAATAAGAAGCAATGAGAGTGCTTACGTCTAAAATAAACATGTAGGATAAGCCCGTATCTAGTTTCTGCTGTTATCTGACCCAAAATAGCAAAAGCCCTCTTTCATCCTTCTGCAGCCTTGCCAAGAAGGTATTCTGACGTTGTATACTTGACTGGTGGCATACCTTGTGTCACTGTCATGTGCATTTGCCACCTCAAAAGTCACTGGGGCCAATACCACTGGCGGGGATCCCATAACATGGGCCTCGAGGCACTTGAGCCCCAGCATACAGTTCACCAGGTTGTTGAAGTGTGGGAGGATAGAACTGACAGTGGAGGATCACAAAGCACAAAAGGATTATCTTTTTAACCTGAAAGATTATGTCTGAACATTTGGGGTCAAATATTGGGTTATATATTGCAATATTGCTATACCACACTATTGGCAAGCCAACCAAAGCGGATGGGAAACAACCGCCACAACCGCTATGCTCACTTTTTTGTTTTTTTTCATGAGGCTGTAGGTTATTTTTCTCACAAACTGTCATGGACAACCACATCGGCGTCCATACCTCTAGCATTTACCGAACTCACGCTACCTACAAGAGGAGCCTATAGACGCCAACGCAGATCCCTGGGTGTGTTTCCCACACAGACTTTACTTGGGTGGGCCGCCCATTGTATATTTACAGCTGCCAAAGTATATATATATCCGAGAGAACGACTCCATCCGCGATCGATTAACTGGTGGACAAACACCCCTCACCAGAAGGGTCTACTGACAATCAGTGAAACAAAGAGCGAAAGAGAGAGACGTTCTCTGGTGGATATTTTCCATTCTGAACGCTGTAACCACCCGGCATTACAGTGGCTGTTTCTATGTGCGCTATATTGAGTCTACCCATAGCAAGTTGTAGCCGTCTGCTAACTACCCCCCTGTGTCTTTGTAACAGTGTGAAAATCCAGTTTGGGGTTCATTCTGGTGACCTGAATCTGGCATTTAAAAAAACGACAATACTGTCAATTTGTAATTTGAAACAAAGAGTGTATAACAATTTGCTCAAATGCATGTGACTTGCAATTATTTCATGTGATTAAAGTATTTCACATGATTAAACTTGATCTCAGTGAAAAATCCAATATGAAAAGGATTCAAACATGCCCTCCATCCTTTGATTTTTACAGTTGACTCTTAGAAGTGGGCAAACCAGACGGAAGCTGAATTCACTCTGGGGTTTTCAAGCATTGAGGTCGAGAGATTCAATTTACTTCCAAGCAAATCACCCGCTAATGTATCCACCACATTGGGGCAAATCCAAAACCAAAGTCGCTAATATTGCAGTGTTTTTGGCAGACATTCAGCAATATGGTTGGAATTGGCTTCAGAATCGTGTCATCCAATCCTTGGATCTAGGTCAACAGTGGTAGGAAAGTGGTCATTTAGATGAAGAGGAAATCTAAATCCTCAGGTTACATCTCAATTCACTGTGTTGGTGAGGAACAGGTGAACCACTTTGCAGCAATAGTGTTCACAAGTATCAATCAGAGATGTAGACAAATGCAGCTATAAAAAGAGACAAATAATAAGAAGGTATGACCTCAGATAAGGGGGTACTGGAGAAATCTCTTTGTCGCTTGGTAATGTCAGTCGTGTAGAGAGCCAGAAAGATCTCAATTGATTTTTCAGCTGTGCAAGTTGATACCTTAACTATGTGGCGAGCAAATCGAACGCCCTTCTGTAGTGTTCATCTGTATATCTTTCCATACATTCAGGGAGAGCAGCGAGTGAGAGAGGGAATATGTGGACTGTGTGCAGAGAAAAAGTTCAAAGGTCACAGCGTCCCAGAATACAACCATTACAACCAGTGTAACCTCTTTGCGGCATTTTAATGGTGAGTGCATGTGTGTCAAGCCAGATTGGACAGTGCCGAAACAAACACACATATCCACCCCCCCCCCCCCCCAAAATCGCACACTCACACACGTGATGCTCTCCACCTCTGCCTCTTTCAAGTCTACTTCTGTTAAACAAATCAACCAAAAACGCCCACTATCACGGCATGCATTTCTGGGAACTGGTGTCTTCGAATGGAGAATGATGCGATATTTCCACATTTAACTGATTATGAGAAAGATTTATAAGCATTCAGTGGGTGATATAAAGCACGGCCATGAACACAGAGGCGCTCAATCGATCAGAGAAAATGAGACTCTATCCGAGGGATTTCAATAAGAGTCCCAACCACTGTATGGCTTTAACAGATGAGATAGGTGCTGAGTGACCTATCCAGAGGCAAGATGGGGACATGGACAACATTTGAGATGCTGAAGCTCCTCCTTCTTCAGGGACTCATGAAATAATAATAATGCAGGCCATGTCTTGATTTGCACAAAGGCCACAGACACATTTAGATCCCTCATGACACAATAAAAAACATCATGAACTCAGTCTCACACCTTTCTTTAGTTTACTCCATGAATCCGTCATTTTTTTCCAACACTCTCATCCTTCTCCCCTTTTGCTCTATGTCAACGTGTTCCTCTCTGTTCATCGTCCTGTTGCTCTCGCTCGCCTTGGGCCTGTGAGTGTGAACCCAGGCATCCCTAATCCTCGTCCTGCACGCCTCACTGGAACCTCAACGCTCATTTGTCCGTCCTCTCTGTGCCTCTCGGAGGGTGGGCTGGGGTGAGGGGAGGGGTTACCATTTGAGAGGTTTTTGTCTCCAAGTTAACGGCTTCTATACCCTTTCCTCTTCATCCACCCTCTCTCTAGTTGTTGCTTCATTCCTTCCCATCGCTTCTTTTATTTTTTACTCCCCATTGTATCTCAATCTTTCTTCTTAATTTATCCTCCCCTTCAGCCAAAAGATCCTCCATTAATGCTTTTCAAAACTCTGGTTTCTTTACCTGCCAAACACTGGCCATTGCGGACTCAGAGAAATGTAATTTAGGTGGTTAGAATGTATTTAAAGCTTCAGTCAAGGTGTGGCAACTCTAAAAAGAGGAAGTGGACATGTAAAGTGTTTCTCAGAAAGAGTTTCAACCTCAGTCATCACCACACAAATCTGGTTGTGATGAGGTGTGGTTGGTGTGATGTTTATCAAAAAAAAAAGTTGTTATCCACAGTGATATGCATTCACTTAAAAACAACCCGGACCTGGGGCGACAGGGCCTTGTTTCAGTTGTCGCACCCTCCCTCTGGAACTCTGTACCTTACCACATCCGACAGGCCAACACCCTGCCATCATTCAAACAGGCCCTCAAAACCCACCTTTTCAAGCAAGTGTTCACTACCTCCTTCCCTCCTCTCACCTCCCCCCCTTTACATGTTTCCTCTAGTTTAACTACCTACTTGTCTTTCTTACAAGTACTTATTAATGATTTTACCTTGTGTGTCACTGTAAAGCGTCTTTTAGTACCTTGAAAAGTGCTATATAAGTTTAATGCATTACTATTATTAGTATTCACTTGAAATTGTAAAGAAAAGGCTTGAACTTTTTTGTTGTATGCCAAATACAATGACATTGCATAGACAGTTATGATTAGTAGAAATAGTATTTCACACACACCCCACTGTCTTAGCATGATAATGCATGGAGGATTGTCATCATTGTGAGCGTTAGGTTCCTGATGATCAGGGTACTTGTAGTCAAGTTGTACAAGCAGATCACAAAGTAGATGAATGAGTCTCTTAATGCCCCCCACCCTCTACAGATTTGTCAGGTAGGGTTCTGGAGTCGGGACCTCGGTGTAGCCAAGAGGTTAATGGCGGTCAGGGGCTCGGCTGGACCAATAAATCTGTGTAACTCCTGTTGTCAGAGCAACGAGGAACATCTAGTATATGCCCAAGATATTCAGTTCAAGGGAGTAAAGAGCTGATGAGTAAATAGATGAGATTTTTATGTCATTTGGCAGACACCTGTCTCCAAAAATACATGTCCTTCATAAGCAGGTAGGGCTTAGGCACCTCAAACATGCCAATGGGAGTATAGGTTGACTGCATACATTACTGTCTCATCCTCAGACAGGCCCTCCACCAACGTTTCCAGTCCTGATCATCTATGCATCTGACCAATATTTCCTGCAATGTGTCCTTCTTGAGGACGTCCTTGTTAGTTGTTGTTATTGGCATTTTAAATCAAACTTAACTAGACTGGAAGTAGGACAAGTAGACCCAACAAAGTAAAGACAAACATTTCTGAAGTAAAATACAAACATTAACATATGTGTGTGTGTCGTGTGCTTGTTGCTTTAGCCTGGCCTTTTGTTTGGCTGTCATGTGCCGGGACAATGTAATAATCAGACACTGCAGTGGTATGTAGTGCTTTTATACAGATGTTCTCAATGGTGGGGAACACCCAGGCCTCTGGCAGGAACACTGTTTAGGTTTCTAAACTCCTCGAACTATACGGTTCATTCCCTCTGAGTTTTGGACCAGCTGCAGAGGAAATGATAAAATACAATAGAGATTAACAACCTTCTTCACAGCATGGCATGCCTGCTTCACCCTTTCATCCATCTCAAACTGGGTGGTTGTTGTTGTTTCTCTCTTAGTCTCCAGCTCCATCTCTCTCGCTTTCACTCCCTCGCCGGCGCTCAGTGTAATTTCCTGGCTTACCTCTCCAATTTGTCCCCGTTTTGTTGACAGGGTCACAGCCCTTGACTATTGAAATCTCAACATGCAATATGCATCTCAAGTGTCCCCCACACAATCACACAAGAGTCACAAACACAGTTCCAATTTTTCATCCCCGCTTTCCCGTAAAGAGCCCATCTTATCTCATGCTTTTGGAATCCAGTGTTTTCAGAATCGAAAATGAGATGCAGACATCGGGGTGTGGAGTTTGTGGAAGTCCCCCAAAAACCCCTTCTGCAAGATGCTTTGATGCTAATGGAGAGAAAGCTCAACCCCCATCAAGTGGCCCCAAAGCATGAGCACAGTCTGGCTCCAGGCCCAATCGTTGTCTTTGTCCATTCCTTTCTGTTTGTCTTTGTACAACATGGCCAAATAATAATAATAATCCAGCAACCCAATTTAGTTCATGTTAAATTACGTGCCGTCATCTCTCTCTGAACCCGACAAGCATTTTGGGTGATCCAATAGCAAAGAAAATAGCACAGCACAGATGTCCGCCAAGGAATCAGCTTGTCCATAAAGTGTCGTCATGTATAGGTCTTTCCAATCCCTGCACTTTCGGACAGTAGGTCACAGACTATAAAGAAACATTACACTTTGTTCTGGAAAATATTATTTTTTTCAACATGAACACATGGTCTAATATGACATTTTTTGTTTGTTTTATTGTTTATTGTTAGGATAGAGTAAGCATGCCCAATGCCATGCCCCCTTTTGGTTGATTGACATGAAAAGCTAATAACTTTTTGAGATATCCCGCCCACAGAGACAGACAGACACACACAGAAGGACAGACAGACACACACACACAGACTGGTTAAAAACATAACCTCCTTGGCAGAGGTAACAAAAAGCTAAAAAAAACACAGGTGTTTCTGCTTCCAAGACACAGTGGGAATCCAGTCATAAAAACCCCCATTTTAGGTTTACATGGGTATGATCTCATTGTTAGTGTCTTGTACATAGGGTTCAAGGATCAGTGAGTGAATTTATTTATGTTCACCCACTCATCATACTTTTACATGCCAACATTTTCCTGGAAAACAAGACTTTGTTCTGTTGAAGTCATTCAGGTGTTTTCCTATGTACCAGTTATGTAATTCTCTTTAACAGTGCAACTACATTATTGTTAAATGTCTTGATCAAAACCACAATGGATGACAACAAAGTGTGTGGTTTAGCAAATCACTGTTCCACATTGACCGCATTTAACAGCACACACTATTGGTCATTCACATTTCATCCTTTAGCTTAAGTTGAATTGAACTTTTGTGAATGTCAGAGAGTCACTTTTCAATATAACAGACACATACAAACAAATAAGTGAAACGTATTCCAGTCCAGTCAAATTCCATGCTTCACATTCTACCTGTTTTCATTTCCGTCCGTCTTCTGTCAAAACTATGCCTTACAGAACTTAACTGTGTTACGGAAACTATGAGCGTAAACAAGACAATAAACAAGGAGCATAAACAAGACAATAAACAAGGAGCATAAAGAAAGAGACTGGCCATTATGCATTAACTATCTAAAATTATCCTTAAAAAACCTCCAGAGGCTCATGTCAAGTTGTGCCAGTTATGAAATGCATCCATCATCAAACGAACCGCTATTATCCTTCTTCACAGAGAGCCACTCTGACACCCACGCTTGGAGAAAAAAATTAACATGAATGAACAAATTACATCCAGCTTTTAGAAAGGAAGGAAGGAAAGGAAAATGATAGTTAACCCAATAAACCCAACTTAACTAACATTTGTCAATGTACCTTTCATATAGTATGATATGGGTACTATATGTTGCTGGGCATTATATGGTAGGATAGAACAGCTGAGCATGAACAGTATGTCAACTGATATAGCCACTCGGCGAAGACAGGTTCATTAAATACTTTCCCATGAACTTTGACCCGACCCAGAGGATCTATAAAAAGGGATGAGACAGGTGTAAACCTGTATTACATTCACAGCACAGCAAACACGATCACTGCAGTACAGTGAGCTTTTCAAGGACAAACCGAGAGTCAAAGGCTACGAGGAGGTCAACTGCCTAGGTCGGTATGTGACCTGAGCAACACAGCAACATACATCTCCATTTGAATAGGCTACATACTGATCCCCAGGGGGTAGTAACAACTTGGAATGTTTGAGCAAATACTGAAACACTATACATTATTCCACTGCAGCATTAGCACATCATCACATTCAGAGCATGTTCCTCTTCTACTCCCAAGGAAGAAGGCCTAGGAGTTGCAGTCTCACGGCAACACAACCTGTGAGGGCAAGCCGACCATAGAATCCATCTGGCTACGTCAACACGGTACTAGATTTCAATCCAAGGCAGAAGGAAATTGAGGATTAGTTCCTGTTGCCTCTCCGTGGGAATATCAAACTTTAGAGCAATTCAGCGTTAACTCACAGGGAAGGCCTGCACTGCATACGGTAAGAGAAGTACTCGACGCGTCCAGTTGGTGAGGTGAGGAAGAAGACCCTATGTCCTCGTTTAACTTTCTGAGCGTGTTATTATACCCAAGATTAAGTGTCAGGTATTCCGCTTGGCTTACTAATCCAGGCCGGTGCACCTGCATTACAGCTGCGCAAAGGGCAGGGTCATTGTCCTGCCTTACTTCTCAGTGGGACCCAAGCCCAAACGCATTTGGGACAGCTTAGTGTTGGAGCTCCCTATTATATTACAGAAGAAGGGCAAGAAGAGGTTTACCTGTGTTTTGATTAGCAGAATTCTGACAGGAAATATATATTTTCCAAACTATTGCAAGCTGTTTTTTGAGAGGGCAGGTTTATGAAGAAAATATACTTTCCTAGCATTTCGTTCATTTCATTTATGAACAAGACACAGGGTACGATGTTTACGGCTCACTTTTCGGGGAGGACATAATGAAGAGCAGCGGTCTCGGACAGCTGGAAACCATAGTAAATGACATAATCACAAGCAGACTAGCCAAGCCAATCAACACACACACACACACACACACCAACAACCCCATTACGTAAGCCCTTGATTTACACCGCGAGCCAGCATAACAGAGTAACACCCTTCTCTTGGACTATAAGCCATCGCCTATTCCTTTCCCAATCCTTCAAACTATCACAGAGAGACACACAACACTGTCTCTGTGGCCCTATTGGGTTACTGGCTAAATGAAAAGCAGAAGGTCAGGAACACGAGGAACCATTGGGCCATTGGTGTTGAGAAGCAGTTGAGGAACACTTCAACAGGCCTGGGTACAGCCTTTTGTTTCACCAGGCGCAGACTTAAAGAAACTTGCTTTGGGCGGAATATTATTCAGCCCTATGCCTTACAGAAGGACGATATAGCGCACACATACCAAAAAGTCTTTTCTAATTTAAAACAAAAGACATTTGACCAAATGTTGACCCAGGGTGGCAGACATGCAACATAATTCAGCTGGACAACACTGCATGTCTTCTATACGAGAGAGGAAATCAAGTCTGGTAAGCTGAGCAATCATCCAGACGGAAGAATCTACATTTCTGTTCAAGAACCTTCCTCAAGCTATAACAACAGCTAGTGATTGTGAACATTGGAGCATCAAATATTGCAGGTTAAGGTTCATCTTTAGCTATTACCAAACAAACGGCAAGGGTAGAAATGGCTGATTTACGACCCTGCCACACAAAAGACAAGGCTTCCTTCTGTAGTCTCAGGTGCGGCTTATCTTAAAGCAGGTGTTGACACAAGCACATATTCCTACCATTTAAAATTATTATCAGTACTAGATATCTGAGAGTTTATCACGTTTATCACATTTGTCCAGTTTATGTTCAGTCAATTAGGTTGAATTGTGGAAGTTTAAAACCACATGTCTGAATACATGTGATACATCTGCATTGATATTCCTGTTTCTGTATCAGACACCATGGAGTCACTTTAGTTGACTTTGGCACCTGAATCGTCCTTCTCCTCTTTGCTCTGTAATCCAATAAACAACCCAAACCAACAATCAGCTACTGGGGCAACATGCTGTGTCACAAATCAAATCAACCCCTTGTGATTGGCTTTAATTGGTTTTGATCTTAACATTTGTTTAATCCTAATCAGGATCAACTATATTTTGCAGTTTTTATAAAATTGTCTTATTTTAGAAACAAAAACAAAACGACTGCCAATCCCAAGTGCTGGAATGCAATGGCCAAGTCATGAGAAAGTCCTCAAGCTCTATCTGATAAGCAGCTGACAAACAGTAGCGGGCAACTTTAGAGCCAACAAAAAAAACTAAACAAGATGGCACCAGCTCAACCGCAAACCTCCCCATCATCTGCCAATTATCTAGCCATGAAAGAACGCCATTCATACTAAAAAAACAACACCCAGAAATAGAAGCTCATGGTGCTCTAACAGACTCTATAAAACATTGCTCGGGCAACGGCGAGAAAACGGACACCTATGAAAAGGAGTCCACACCACTTTACTGTACATCTCCTCCTCCCTAACCCCCCAGGGAGGGTACACAGAGTGGGAACAGAGCAACAGGAAATAAAGGAGCCTTGGGAATGGTTCCTTGAAGGGACTCTTTGGGGGTACAGTGTATTATATGAAACTTATGTGAAGGGTAGTATGCAAGGGAACTGGCTGCAACCAATTTGGGCCCCCCTAAATGCAAACCAAAAAAGGAAAATGAAGAAAAAAAAGGAGGAACACTAGAAGGGACGTCCCATTAGCCTCCCACCACCCCCCACCCCCACTGCACTAGCATGCTGACACATGAGAAGGCGGCACCTCTCTTAAGCACACACAGAGCCATCTCAGGCCCATTGACGGCTCCCAGCTCCATTCTTTTTCCTTTTAAAAAGAGCTCCCTAGTGTGAAAGGAGCGAAGGAACGGGGAGGGGGGGGTGGAGGGGGGGGGGCTATGTCATTTTACATAGCATGCAGCAAGACCCACTGAACCCACCAAAATATCACAAGATCTTCTAAGTTGTTACATTAAAACACAATGACCTTCCAACAAAAGAGCGAAACAAGCGGGCAAGAACATATCTTAGCCTTGAAAACAGGTAGTGTAGAAAGGTTACAGGGTACAAAATATACACATCGACTTATGCATACATAAGTCAGTACTTTCTACATTGCACTTTGATTCTGAGAAACAAAACAGTGCAGAGTCTGTTATCTCAATCCCACAAGATACAAACACGCACACACAAAACACACACACACACGCACGCGCGCCATTGCCACAATCATCTGCTAGCATGCAGCACAATCACTACTAACCTGAGGAGCCTGAAGTCGGAAATACGCCGTAGTCTCCCAAACACAGCAACAGAGGTTCACCTTCAGTACAGTGATTCCACAGGCTTCTCTTGCTCTCTCTCTCTCTCTCTAGTTCCCCTTTAGCTCGCTCTCTCCCTCTCTCAACACGCCTCTCCCATTGTAGTGAAGCACGGTGCAGTGTGAAGCTGTCCAGGCTGTTGCCCTCCTTCTCTCCCTCCGATTTCACCCCCCCTCCCTTTCCCCTCCAGTGAGTGCCAGGCTCCTCCTCTCTGCCTCCTCCTATCTTTAGTGCTCTGCCAGCCTCCCCAAACTCTTGCTTCAGCCGGCTCCACGCAGGAGAGCAGATCAGGGCCAAAAGAGTTCACAACTTATCTGCTGCAGAGGCTGCTGGGGACAAGATGGCATGTGAACGAGGGGGGGTTAAAATTCTGAATGTCAATGAGACTCATTAATGAACCCCCCCCCACACACACACACACACACACACACACACACACACACACACACACACACACACACACACACACACACAC
>JAOPJH010000097.1:13648101-13659782 GCA_027122575.1 Merluccius polylepis
TGTACATGGTTGTACATATTATACATATTTATGGGTTATGTATTATATGTGTGTGTGTGTGTGTGTGTTTCTACATGGTTGTACATGTATTTATGGGTTATGTATTATTTGTTTGTGTGGTGTGTATGCGTGGATATAAGTACATATCAGACCGACTCATCACCTAAACCCCTATGGTTGCCACCCATGGAGTCGACCCCTTTCCAGCACAACTGCCATTTAAGGCTCCCTTGCACTTCTTGGCGACCGTCTGCCCCGGTGCAATCAATACCGCCATTCTTCCTTGCTTCCTACCAGAACACTACAAACACCAGCCCAGACACCCTGGCTGCCCCTGGCCCCCTCAGCGTGGCTTACTGTTACAACGAAAGGCTGCGCAACGGTGATCGTCGGAAAGAAAGCCTCTGTTGCGAGGCTGTGTTGAATCCCAGCCGGTCAATCAAATCCAATTGTTTCCACCTGCCGTCTTGCGTGTAGCGTAATATAGATCTAGCGCTGAATCCTCTTAAACCGTCTGGAGGGACTACATGACAATCAGAGATAACCGGGCGGGGGAATTAAGAGATTGGTGCACGTGGCCATGGAGTTTCTTGAGATGTACTGGACAATATAGCTCTCTGAGATGCAGATGGATGACATCATCACTCTGGTTAAAAGCTATGATGCTATGATAGCTATGATGCTACGATATTGTGCATGGGTAGGAATATGTTCCTTCTCAAATGTAGTTTTGTACATGGCTGCACCACCTCCAACCTACTATATACTGTTTAGAGGATGTTTTCTATCGTTAACATGCACCAGGTGTTTGGTGAAGACACGACGTGTCTTTTTTGGCTCGGCTGGTGGCATTTCCCAAAGCAAGCTGCTTCATATTTATCTGTGATACATAAATTCAGCCATCGACCTTGCTTCATGTTCTGAATCAACATCAGATAAAAATTGGCACACTCCCAGCGCATCGTATTAACAGTCACACAACGGATCAGAGCCATGAACTTTTCAACTTCTCAACTTCTCAGCTTCTCGTTGTGCCTTTAGCTCTGCATGGGAGATTTTGTTACCGAAGCGTGGAGTGAAGTTTCCTTTAATCGAAGCAGGAACGTCACATGAGTTATGAACAATTTACCAAATAGACTTCTTCAAACAACAAAATAATGGCAAGAAGCTGTAACAGGGTCCAGAGTCTGCAGGAAAAGGGGAATGACTCTCTTGAATGTTTACATGAACCCTACATGAAAATCATATTTTTAAAAGCAGTATCTTGGCAGTCTTATTGGTCATTCTCATTGGTGTTTACACCAACAGTCAGTGTCTCCGGTCAATGGCAAACTTATCTGCACATCTGTGAGATGAGGAATGCCTGGCAATTTTAAAGTGCTTTTAAAAGAGGGGATGAGCCCTCTCTAATCCAGCCCTGGAAGTGCTTTTAGGCTTGTGCAGCAAGAAACAGAAGAACCATCATAGAACCTGCAGCAAACAAATGTCCACTCGCATATGGTTTAACGTATGGACGTTTGCACCTCAAGGTGCAAACTTGGATAGCTGCGATGACCAAATTGCAGCTTAGAGTCAATTTAAATATTTGTTGGTCTTAGTCTGAACGGATTGCTTTGTTTAAGGCGTGTAGCACCCGCCTTAAACAACCTGTCAGATAGCAATCATCAGTAGAGTGTTTGGTTTACAGACTGGACCGATGGTTTATGTCTGGACAACACTGGTGCAGTCCCTCCCAATTACAAAGGTTATGCATATATCGATCACATGATTACCATTCCATAACAAGGCTTTAAGCCCGGCCACCCCTCCCACATGATCATGCTCCGACCATCTGAAATAAAGTCTACATACACAGCTTACATACAAATACCTAACCAGACGGTAACCAGGAACCACAAAAAGGCAGCATGGAAAAAAAACAGTAGCAACAGAGCCGTACTCCATCCAGCCAATTGGCCGATACTGCCTGTCCTTTGTGTACCCTGCACAGCTTTGGACTACAGTCAGGAGAGTCAAATTTGAAGTGTAAGCGTGATACATAGCCTGCAGCGTTAGAAGAGAAAGTGTCAGCTGACAAAGTGGGTTAGCGTGAGGAATAACGAGAGAGAGAGGGGGCCGTAGCGTTAGAGATGGTCCAGACCGTCTCAGGCCGGGGGGGGGACTTTCCACCACCGCGCCGAAAAAAGGACACATACTGACCGGACGTTTGATTAATGTCACTTCAACATGATTGAATATGGCACATTTGTTTTTTTGAATACTGGTGAGCTCATCAAAAAGAATATGATATTTTAAGTAAAAATCAGCGTAGTTTGAAGCCTTGCACAACTCATGGCGCTGCTTGAACCCCCCCCCTCATCTTGTCTCAGGTAGGTTCAATCTGTCCCTTACCTCTGGTCTACAAGTCCAGGGAACAGGGTCTATAAAGAACTGATCCAGGACTTTGTCAGTTTATATGTAGGCCTTGGCAGACGACGCGGCATGCCTGCTGGTGTTGTCAAGCATATTGCCAACTTCTGAAAGACAAACTATTTCACTTGTCTCTGGGAACTGCTGGCTTGTTCTGGGAGTGCCCGGGTCACAAATACAGATGACCCTTTAACGTATGTATACATAGAGAGCGCTGGGAAAGGGGCCGTGTGCAGCCACTCCAGGGGAATCATGTATGTATGAGTCCGCAGGAGCAACTACTAAAATAGAAGAGACAACTCTCGTATGAAGACGGGTCTCAAGGAATGTCCTCCCTATCCACGCACCCACCCAGCCACCCCTCACACTCCTTGCCAGAAGAATCCGGCCGTCCCGGGATCGACACAGGAGAGGCCTTCCCAAAGCCTACCGGGACACCAAGTCTTTCCGAGCTCATTTTTCATCGGCATTGTAAATTAAGGATTCTCTGTTATTCTCTCCTTAATGGGAGCAGCAGAGGAGGCAAACATGAATAAAACATTTGTCGAGTCCTGGGAGTTTTCATTCAAGGTCATTAACCCGTATGTCCATCGTTGTTAACGGAAGCAGGTGTAGAGTAAACCGCTCTAAACATTCAAGACCACAACAACCACCTCGGCAGCTGACCGACCGCATTCACCGTGCGACCAAAAATACAATTCTCAATCAAAGGGAGGGGATGTTTATTCGGCAGAACATATTTCTTCTGGGATTACGTTTTTTTCTATTCGTCTGGCTACCATTGAAGTCACGGACAGGTCTAGTCAGGGCAGCCAACCCAAACAGTGAAATCACATACGCTCCCTGCTCACAGTACAGTGAGTGCGCTCAGCCAAGCGTGGAGAGAGGGGATGAGAGAGAGCAGTATTGTGTTCTCGTCCCGTGAGATCGAACACAGCGGAGGGTTGAAGACTTCATAAAAGCGGGTAGGGGGAGGGGGACACTGGGGGGGGGGGGACCCTGCCAGCTGGGCTGCAGTGCTGTTGCTGAAGCTACTCCCGTCTGTTCAACATCAACGTGTCCATCCGTTTTTTTCAATCGACAGATGGATTTACTGGTACCTTTTTTATTGAGGGCCAATAAAATGAGTAATATAACTTAAAAGTGGAAGAGCTACTTCCAATAAAAGTTTTTAGAGATGAAATATTAGCAGCAAGAAAACAAATAGCGGTAGAGGTAGAAACTCATATAACATATACGTTACTTTCAGTCATTATCCACAGTTTATTTTACAGTTGCTGTTTTAATTGGCAGACTTCAGGTGTGCTTTAAAATGGTTAAGTGTGTTCTGTTAAAACAGGATGCACAGTGATTCTGTTTGTGCAGACGTAAAACTATTACTGTGATGTTATAAGACAGGACAGTTCATTAAATTGGCTACACCCGGGGGGCTTCTGTCAACAGCTGTGTAATGCAGTGATAACAACTTTAGTGAGTACATGAAAGCAGAATGAAAAACACATTACACATTATATTATCCAGTTGTTTGTTTAGGTGTTGTCATCCCATACGTGTATTTCCTCACCATTTCCCGACACCACTCCGTGTATTCTTTGGTATTATTCCCTGGTTGTAATAATGTAGAAACTCAAGGGTTTCAACACAATTCCGCAAATGTAAATCTAATGTTCATCTAAATCTAATACCTTACTGATTACAGAGCACAATAGACCCTTTTCACAGAGGCACACAGGACAAACACAAGTGTCACTCATAACACTAACTATGGGTCTGCGCCTTTATGTACCAGGGCTACTGGTACATAATGTAACAGACGCCACCTGTGTTTGTCCTATGGTGACGCCTCTGTGAGAAGGGTCTATTTGATATGATACAGTAATATGTAAGTGGGTTCAAAGATAACTGAAATTGTTGACGGCTTCACACATCTCACATTCAAAACGATTACCTTTAATTTTAATTTTAAGAACTATTTAATGATTTTACCCAACAGTTATGGTATATGCATCAACACATAATGGACATATGTTTTTTCAATTGTAAACGACCCCAAGGGTCTTCAAATCCTTCATTTTTCTGTATTTCTGCAGTCATGCTGTTTTGAAAGAGTTTCATCACACCACAAGTTAATGATGATAAATGTAGGCTGTAGTCAACCGAATGATGACCCCGGTGGTTATGGTATCTAGGAAATTTGAAGCAAAAAACGAGTGCTGAAACATTGTTAACATTACAATTGCTAAGTAAGGTGCTCATTTTTATATATAAACAAAACTGAAAACGGATGAGTATGCTTTTGAAGTAGGCGTTAAGTCTTTAATGGTGTGTGTAAACATGAAGTCGTTCAGTTGCGTACCATTATGATATCAGATGTAGGATATCAGTTATTAACGTCTATGTTACTCATCAAAGTAGACGAGTGTCCTTGTGGTTTGTGTTTCTGCTCTTTGGCACAGAGCCATGTTAAATTTTGCACATCGTTTTCCTGTATAAACAAATTACAATGGCAATGTAGAGAGGATACAGTTACAACTTTGCAAATCCATTGTTTGGAAATAGGCGGTAGTCTGCACAGATGCTGTAAAGCCAAAAACTCCACTTAGGGCCTTTTTTTTTTTTTAAAGCCAGATACAGGTCAACGTTGAAGGTAATGGTGGCTGAATTTCACCATTGCTTCCTGGGTAGATAATTCAAAGTTAATACCATGTTGAGCATTCCACAAACGGAGGATGACTCTTTATCACCATAACCATCAAATAAACCAATGGCATCATCGGCAAAATAGCCAGGAGTCTTTACTGGGGAGGCCATGAAACCAGATAGATTTTTGACAGGCAGGTTCTCTCCCATGGTTCTCCCTGGTTACAGTGGGTGATACACATGCTGAACTCCGGCCAACATAAAGCACAAGTGACCCCCGTGCCTCTCAAGGTTTCACTCCCACTGCATTTCTCAGACGCCGAACACTTGTGCTTTTAAAGCACAACACTGGGAAAACAAGTGCCTCTCATAACAACAACCTTCTGACCCGTCTCGTCACTGTACGCCTCAGAAGTATAAAGTGTTAGCGCAAACATTTGTACAGCGGCGGGCGAACGTGTTCATTGTGCAGCGGTTGCACTTATGGTATGGTGTAGTTGTGGTCAACGTGCCGAGAGTTTGTTATTTTTACATTTTCTACACGATTTAGAGCCAAATTCGTCAAATACCAGAGGGCTCCTTCGTCGTATGCCCGTGTCTGACGTGAAGACAGAGAGCATTCTCTGAAGATAAATTGACTCATTAATTACGTCCTCCTTATCTAGAAGATGGTGACATTTTGAGGACTGGTCGGTTTCCACTATCGGTTGGTCCAATGAAAGCTCTCTCTATATAAGACCAGTCACATTATTCTACAACAGCGGTCGAAATAATTCAATTAATAAAATCTCATCAATCTCAAGTGTCTCTCTTGGGGGTCTCCAGAAGTGCAATCTCCCTGACAGTTCCCACAAGGCGCTAAATGGCTCTTTATTTGTCACAAGGGGAGATCCGCGTCTCCGTAACCCATCAAGGAAATCAGTGGGCCAGTATTGATTTCAGCCAGCGCTGCGGCCATGGGCTTTTAAACACATAACCACGATGACAGAAAAATGAAAACCAGCTGAGCCCAGCGCACATTTGGCACTTTACAGCTTACTTAAACCTTGGGTTGCTGCTTATAAAATCACCAGTGGGGATATGTAATCACATTATATGTTATGGTTTTATTTCAGGCCCCTTATAGATAAAGCAATTAATTAAGCCAAAGACGTCCATGGCATTGACATGACATTAAAGATTGAATGACGGGTTAAGGTTGTTTTAGAATGATGCCAGTCAGCGATGTCTCCTGTGTGGACAGAAAGGGGTCAGGACCTTGCCAATGGAGTTGATTCAATCTTTTCATCTGTGAACAAGTTGTTCCAGGAATATTTAAATCTCAGTGTAAACGGGAAATGTCACGCTTTTTGGAAAATACATTCATCACAACGTTCAAGGGATCCCGCTCGAATAACAATTCTGAGGATTTGGCTGGCGGCGTGATTTCATTTACACAACCTCTACAACCCAGACCGATTAGAGACCGAGGACCTCAATGCAGCGGTTCACGGGTCAACCCGCTGAAGCGAGTACAATTATCCAGTGTGCAGAGCTTAACCAGGGGCATAGCACCACCATACATAAAGCTGACGGTAATCTGACGGTAATCCAAGGTAGATGAGGGCTCGTAGGCAGGGAGATGCTGATCTGATGGAGGGGTGCAGGGTGGACCGAGTGCGTATCATGAGGCTCTTTGAGGCCCTACGCCGGCATAGATTGGTGTACATTTGTATTTACATTAGTAGCTTGCATGTCCAAACAGTGATCTTGTTGAACAAGGGAACAAGAACATTCCTGGTCAATATAGGGGTCAGGGTGGAACGCTCTTCGTCACCCTCTTCATCAACCCGAAGTCTGCCGTTACATGCTGTTGCCTTATCTTAATGCAAACTGCAGCTCACAGGCTTATATTTAAATAAGAATAATGGCATGGCTGATTCACCCTGGCATCTCCAATTTAAGTGGTTAAAGTTTTTGTACAGTGTTTTTCTTCATAGCAACAATCCTAAACAACAGTCCTCGGCTGAGGACCGACCACACACACACACACACACACACATGCATGCACAGACTCACATACTCCCAGTGAAAAACTGCATAATTGCACAAATGAAGTAAAACATGCATTGGACCACAGATTTCCAGCTCTATTAATTTGAGTCGATAAACATTTTTAATTCCAAACTGAGGCCCTGTGGCCCCTATAGATGGGGAGGACTCTCTTGAGGGGCCAGTCGGTTTCCATCTCAGTCTATAGCCATGTACGTATGTGTGGGTTGGTGTGTGTGTGTGTGTGTGTGTGTGTGTGTGTGTGTGTGTGTGCGTACGTGCGCTCGCGCCTGTGTGTGTGCATGCACGTGTATCTCCGTGTGTGTGTCCTCTATATAGCGATCCCAGGCGATTAAAAAAAAAAAAAAAACTACAGAAAAGCAGTCTTTACATTTCCACCCTTTCAAACGTCAGTTCTTGGGGAGCGCAGAACATATCCCAGAGACCACCTCTTCAACTCTCACCGTATGGTCGCAGTCTCAGGATGTCTCCGTCCCCGTTGATAAATGAGCGCGCAACGCCGGCTCCTTCTCTGCAGTCACTCCCAGCCAATCACCGAGCCGTGCTGTCGTGATGTGGACCCACCAGCGCACACAGCAGCCAGAAACATCAACATACCTTCTGTCATCCACCCCGAAATCCCATACATTCTCCCTCGGCTGTTTATTGTTTCAGAAGTTTACTGTTTTAAACTTCTGTCTTTTTTTTTCTTTCTTTTTTTTATCTCACCGCACTGCAATGTAAACACACTGTGAAGTGCCTTAAAATCTCTGTTTTGTGGTTCATTATTTTAGGTGTATTCATTTGCTGATGATATGTCGTGTATTCTATTTATAACGTACATATAGGAAAATATATAGGAAATATATTTCTTTCTATACATGATGTTTATGGACAGACATGCAAAAAAAGAAGTTTTGAAAAGATAAGATGAATCTTAATTGATCCCAAGCAGGAAATTCAGGGGAATATAGAAAACAATAGAATGATATAATAATAATAATAATAATAATAATAATAATAATAATAATAATAATAATAATAATAATAATAATAATAATAATAATATTCTCCGTCATAGTGAGATAGTATACCGATCGTAGAGGCTTGTCAAAATTACGGTGACTTGAGTTTTGACCAAAAAAATATTATTGAAATGTTACCTCAACGGTACCTTAACATTTAAAGAGGTGCGATGAGTTGAGTTGATCTGCGCTGAGAGCAGCACGGACGAGTGAACCCAGCTCACCGCTCCCCACATCACATTGTTGAGGTGGACCAGCAGGTCTGGAAAGAGAATTTACCAGATCAGGCGGCGCAGTTTTCAGAAATGAAAATAATTATGATGCTTTCACTCTTTTTTTCCATTATTTGGTTTGCGGTCAGGCGGAGGGAAAAAGGCGTAAATTCATGATTTCCAGATTTCTATCTGAGTTTTGATGTAAGCACACCACAGTTTACTGTACACTGTCCCACTCCGCTCATTCATCTTCAGGTGTTATCTGAAGGTGAGATCTGCCATTAAGTGCTCTTGAGGAAGTCTAGCTTTGTTATACTGGAAGGGAGATGGTGACATACATGCACGGAGTCCTGGTCCATTTAATCCTTCAGAAATAAATAACACGATGGCCTTGATTTGTTAACATCCAGTCCAGCGAGTGACGAGTGAAGCTGTTTCCCATATGACACAAAAGGTGGAATTATTATTATTAGGTTGTGTTTATTTCTCTGTCTGAAATAGTCGCCAACCGGGTTACAGGGTGATTTTGTCCATTGTACATGCGTGACTGAACATGTCCAGGCTGAACACCCATAGAGAGGGAAACTGTTTCAAGGTGTTCAGTCTCATGTTCAAGGTTTCCGTCAGAAACTTTTGATGATAGAAAGTTAACATGTGATTCCACAAAGGTGCTGTGCTTCGTTCCAACCAACATGTCTTGTGACAAGAAACAGGAGCTGGCTACTAAATAACCCGGGGTGACATTAGGCTTTTCCTGTGTGGTTACACTTCACATGGGGCCGAATTAAAAATCATGTACAAAGACAAGTGGTTAATGGGACTGCTATTGTTGATGTTTACACCCCAAGCTACAACACGGATGTCAGGCATAACTTAATATTGCTTGTCAACATAATGTTGTAAACGTATAATCCATGCATAAATACATTGTATCGCTGTTGTTGTTGTTTTTTAGTCTACCGACTAAGCTGCTGTGGCATCCATCATGGGTTTAAAATGGTGATGAATGGAGACGTTGCCTTCTAAAGCAACGGTCCTCTCCATGCCTCCAACAATCACTTCCATATGCGATACTGTACAGTTTAGTGCACACACACACACACATGCACACGCATGCACCCACACACACACACGAGCACACACACACACACACACACACACAAATACGTGTGTTCAGAAACATCTGTTCACACTCATGGCACACGTGCTGATGGGCGCACACATATGGGCATCCACTTAAGCTATCCTGCCTATACACACACGCACACACACGTGCACGCACGCATACACACAATCATGCGTAAGCCACACACATGGTGTAGGATGATATGATGTTAGGTGGTATGTATTTAGGTTTGGCTGATGTCCAGGGATATGTCAACACAGGGTCCGAATGGGTTCAGTGATGGATCACTCCTCACTGGTTCGGTGTGACTCGTCCGTCCAGCCATCTATGGCACCGATGACTCAGCAGAGATGAGATCCAGCCAAATCAATATCATCTCATAGCGGCGCCTTCAAAAGAAATGCAAGCAAATCGTTTAAATCTGTTGCAGTCTGATTCAGGCCCAATGCAATCGATATCTACTTGCATCGAGCAATTGCAGTAATAGATTGTGGCTTGTTTTTTGTTTCTTCTGTTGGCTGTGTTCTGTTATTTAATAATAATAATAATATATCGGTGCCTATAGTGGCTTTCAGAGAAACCCTTAGCGCTTTACGCAAAAATGTCAATGTTTAAGAACTAAGTCCAAGTTTTTAGTACTTGTTCTTCCAGTACATGTGTGGACATACACACACACACACACACACACACACACACACACACACACACACACACACACACACACACCACCCCATGCACATTTATTTAATCATGGAGGACTCCTGGGTTAGGACATTGAACAGAACATATTTTGCCTCCGGCTATCGTTGCATGCTAGCTTTGGGAAATTATCTGACCCCCTTTGTGACTTTGCAAAAGACTGGATCTTGTTTCAATATAATGTATATCGTTGAATACCCCTTCATCCAGGGGGGGTAGGCACGGGCAGGGAGGTACAGGCAACTTTTGAAGCTCATGTCTAGCTCATGTCTAGTTGTGAACATGAGTATATATAGAGCAGAATGGAGATATGATAGAAACCTATGGTTCAAATTAAATCCTATTGGTCACTCAATCACTTCCAATATGTTAAGATACCAAATAGCCTAATGCAGTTATGTGTCCTATTATAACAACAACTCTCCAATTATGCACATTCCTATGTGTTCCTATCTCTTCTCTTTCCAATAATCAGCTATTGCTTCACCCGAATGCAGTTGAGGTTGGAGGTAACTATAATTCCGGCGGGGAGCTCTTTCCATTAAGGACACCACGACCTCTGACCTGCCAGGTGGGACTAATGGGGAAAGAGGCGATGCTATGACACGGTGGGCCTGTTCACTCAGTGGATCGGCGGTGTTGGGGTCGGTGCATATCCAAGAGGTCATTAGAGAAAGGAAATTAGGTTTTCGACGTGGGCCTCAAAACAAGCGGAACAAAATATGGCGCCTTCTCCGTCCACTTCAGCAGCTGCCCAATCACTTGCCGGTGAACACCGATGAACCGATGCCCCTTTAGAACTGGCTGATCATTTGCACATTGTGCCGGGATGTCTGAAGTGTTGTGCTGCTGTCTATTCGGTGGTAACAGCTTATTCACTCGTGTGGTTTTAACAGAACAATAAACAGCCTCCCCGCTCCCCCCTTTCCTCCACTGTAAAGCACATCAACACTCTGCGACAGGTCATAAAACATCCCACCGCTTGCCTGGAGGGCTACAGATGAGGGGTTGTGAATGATTAGGGGGCCCAGCCTGACCAGCGTCCTTAAGGAAGACCCAGCCCTGGAAAGGCTCCATGGGGTCCAGTGTCATTTGGTCAACTGCAAGCAAAAGTCTTTCTTTTTTTGTGTGCTTAGTTAAGTAATACATTCGATGTGATAATTGTTAGTTAAACACACAGAATATTTAGTTGTTTAGTTGTTTAGTTGACCAACTTGTTATGTGTTACCTTGTGCGTTACTTTAGTTTCGGACATAGACTTAGTTTTTAGTAGGGGCACTAGGGACATGTCGAGAAACCAGTGATTTCAAATTGTTAAACCCAATACACAGATTTAAAAAAAAGAAATCAATGAATAATCCCTTACTTAAAATCCCAATGAAGCTGTAAATGATTTTATAGAGCCATTAAATGAAGTTAAAATGAAGGAAATCATCAAACAAAACAAAAAACCAAAGACATGCCCTTGGTGTCAGATGAATCCTGGATGACCTCTCAAGGTAATCTAATGTGGTCATTCTATGGATCGCTATATAT
>JAOPJH010000097.1:13727344-13744400 GCA_027122575.1 Merluccius polylepis
CTCCCCCTCCCCGTCTTATGAGTGGCAGAGCTGCTGACGACACCCTGCTGAGCAGACCTGAAGAGAAGGCTGTCTGTGCTCAGGCTGCTGGATTAACAACCACATACACACACACAGAAACATGCAAGCACATATACACTCACACACACCCACCGCACCGACTCACATACCACGCATGTTCCCACCACATACACACACATGCATGCATTCATGCGCGCAAGGACACACCGCAATACACACACACACACTCACAAACACAAAGGGAGTCACAGAGTCTGCATTAGCACGCGGCCTGGAGTGACTTACCCCCTGCTGTGTGCAGACAGCGGTGGTGGTTTGCTCCCTCCTCCCGCCTCTCCCTCCCGCTCCGCGCCCGTCTGCACCTCCCCCGCCCCCCCCCGGGGGGCGGCGCGGGGGGGGGCGGGGGGCGCCCCCCCCGGCCCGGGAGTCAGCTCTCACCCCAACCCTGATCCAGTGTGTGATCCGGCTGATCCGTATGATCCGTTTGATCCGGCCCTCCAGACCCGGACTCCCTGTCTCCCTGCCGCCGCTCTCCGCTCGGCTCAGTCCGCCGCGTCGCTCCGGTCATGAGGCGAAGCTCCGCCCCGAGCGTTTCACGTGTTGACTCCATTTCCCATGATGCAACTGTAGAAAAATCGTTGGTGGGAAAAGTCAAATTTTTAAATGTAGAATTCGTAAGAAGGGTTATGCCCGACGAGGTGTCCATTAACAGAAATGAATGGACGACGCGGAGGCGTGAACCGTCCTCCGCTTCGTCCATTCATTTCTGTTAATGGACACCTCGAAGGGCATTATCCCGCTTATACCGTGGTCACTTACGAAATAAATGAATATTTAATCAATTAATAATACTTTAATGTGTTTTAGAGTTAAATTTGTGAGTTTTTTTTTGTTTTTTTTTACAAGTCGAGCGGACTATTTAATATCTCCCGTATGCAGGCGTTGCCAAGCAACGTGGCCATAGCGACCCGACGTCTTTCCGAGGTGTAAATTAACACTTTTTAACCTACACCCTCCAGCCAATCAGAATCGAGTATTCACCCAGACCAAGGTATAAAAAAATATATACTTTTTTTCCCCACTATATATTTATTTGTTCTTTTATAAAAACAACTAATATGTAGGCCTATATGTCTGTTATATATATATGTAACTAATAACGCCTCTTGGCTATCGCTCAAACTTGAAATTAATATACATTATAACGTTATTATATAAGTAATAAGTAAAAATGCACTAATGCAGTCCGCTTCGCGTCGGAGGGATAGCCTCCGCGAAGTGCATTATTTTTACTAACGACCTGGAAACGTTACCTTATTGCTCCAGTAAATAGAGACGACAGTAACGACCTGGTAACGTTACCTTATTACTCCAGTACATAGAGACGATATTAGTAACGACATGGTAACGGGGAAGCTTTCTAAACGTAGTCCCCCTCCGGTCCAAGTTGACATTTGTTAACGTTTCGTTCAGCGCATTAATCTTTAGACCGGTGATGAGGCTGCTTGCGTCATGGCCGTGCATGTTATCGAAAAATAATGCACACCTCTCCAGCCAATCAGAATCGAGTATTCACCCGGGCCGTGGTAAGACTGTTTAAACCGTATGAATTAATAACGGGTTCTGCTGCGTCCTGATTTGATTGCGATACAATCAATCCTATGAAGATGCCGTCCATCCTCCACAACCGTCCTTCGGGAGAATCATGTTCACAGCCAGTGAAGTAAGACGCCAACTAGTTACATTTCCTTGAGCACGCCCTGCGCAAATCGCAAACCCTGTTTATACCCAATAGTTGTGTACAGCTTCGACATAAATTAAGTGTAAAATCACAAACGCTTTTACAAATGAACAGCTACAACACATTTAAGTCATTACTACCTGGTAACATAAACAATCAGAATGCATAATTTTCAGTTTGTTAACTTCCTTGTCAGTGGTAATCAGTTTGCTCTGTCTCTTAAAATTAACTCGGGGAGATGGACTGTCATCCGGGGTTGCAGACTTTGCAATCCTCACATAAGCAGTAAGTCGTCTTATTCAGAATCTGCGGGTCGTCCATGAGACACAGCTTTCCACCACAAACAATATAAGCCTCCTTGTGTCTTTATTCGCCACTCAAATGGTATCTGATCATGCTAAAAATCGCAACAAAGGTTTATCCCCTCTACTCAAGCATCTGACCTCATCTGGACATTAGTTAGCTGTCCAGTAATATTTACATTTGGTTCAAAGTCCAATGACTCCATATTAGATTTAGTTAAAGTAGCTTACAAGTTGTTTTTTCTGTTGCACAGTTTATTTAACAATATGGTATACAAGTAAGAAATGAGTCTTTAACCAGTCTAAACAGTGATTTCATTCTCTTCCTTATATTTATAGTATTTTGCTTAATAACTTGTATGATTTACAATAGGAGAAAAATCTAATCCCCCAATTCAAGTTTTTGTGGGAGAGGAATGAGGGTTGATAACTTTCAGGTTGTCCACGTTCATCTCAAAACCTGCACACCACTTATCGGGCCACTGTCAGACAGCCATTCCATCTCAGCTTAGAGGGCTGGTCTTTTTTCTAGCTCTTTACAATTTACATTTTAGTGACATTAACGTATGTTCCCCCCCCCCCCCACCCCCCCCAACATTAAAGCAATTATTTTCACCCACACAATGAATGATCTTTCCAAGCCTCCGACAGTTTGTTTTCTGCTTGCGAAACGGGCTCAACGTGTAGATGTTTGAGGGGCTGTGTGTTTGTCAGTAATCATGTGCGCCTGCATACATGTCCTTGTGTACAAAAACTGACGTAGTCCATTTCCTATTTCAATATAACCGAGTGCTCCTCATACACAAAGAGAAAAGGAGAAGTCTTCCTTCCTGCACGCATCGTCTTGTAGAACGGTAGAACACAAGATTGCAATGACCAGGAATGCGTTAAAGAGAACCTGGCCCATAACAAAACAAATCATTTTACGGTTTTAAACACAAACTGTAGACTTTTTTTTCCCAAAGGTACAAAATAAAAATGTATGAATAACATTAATTGCAGTTTTAGCATTTTTTTTTCTTAAAAAAAAGAAATGAGAAAGGCATGAAAGCATACCATAACAAACCAAAATAGAACAAATATCGAGCACATTTGGTCTCAACCAAAAATATATATATATATATTCTTTGTGATTAAACTGATTTTAAGAACCCATTTGCAAATCCCTCAACATTTGAAGAAATGTTGACATTTGTTTCTCATCCCCCCCCCCCCCAATGTATTCCATTTACAACCGTTGAAACTTTTTACATGTCAGTACAAAAAGTGTCCTTAACTTTAGAAACGAAAAACAAAGCCCTCTCTGACAAAACGGAGAGTCCAGATAGGGAGGAAGGGTCCCCTGCGTGCAGGACAGCAGAACAAATTGCACACGACTTGGTGTTGCTACAATCCCTCCACAAACTTCTCTAAAGTGTCCCCTGTAGCGTCTCCCACCATCCCCAAGTCACTGTTGAGTCCACCTCTGCTGGGCGTGTTGAGCTGTGGTAGCATGGCGCTCTGTTCTGTTGTCCCCATGTG
Organism: Merluccius polylepis; assembly: GCA_027122575.1. NCBI lineage: Eukaryota > Metazoa > Chordata > Actinopteri > Gadiformes > Merlucciidae > Merluccius > Merluccius polylepis. Next base: position 13,730,930 of record JAOPJH010000097.1, read on the forward strand.
TCCTGGCTCCATGGACCCTGAGAGGGGGCATCCCAAGCCCGGGTGGGGTGACCCGGCGTGTTGGGGAGAGGGCTGGGGCTGATTCTGGACCTGCGGCAAGGGGCTGGAATGTGGTGGCGGCTGTTGCGAGGGGGGACACGGGGACTGGGCAGGCGCCGGGGAGCGAACCTGGTTACTGAGGGCGTTGGCCAGGGCAGGTGGACCGGGCAGGTGGGCTCCACCTTGGGGCTGCAAGTGTGTTTGGGGGCTCATGGGGCTCGGCTGGGCCGATGAGCTCATTTGCTGCTTGAGGACGGCTTGTTGCTGGGGGAGCTGCTGGAGCATCCGCTGCTGGTGCTGTGGGGAGTCCATAACCATGCCAGACGGGACTATCTGAGCCATTGGAGGAAGCTGGCCTATGGCTCCTGCGGCTGCTCCAGAACCTGCCTGCATGGCTAGCTGCTGCTGCTGCTGCTGCTGCTGGATGCGAAGCTGGGAGTAGGTGGCTGCCGTGCCCTGGGCTTGTGGGGGGAACTGGCCAGGGTGGCCCTGAGGCATCACTCCCTGTTGCTGCTGTTGCTGCTGCTGCTGCTGCTGCCTTAAAAGCTGCCGACGGTAGAGCTCCTGGATCTGAGGGTTGTGGTTGTGAGCTGGATTTATGAGCTGTCCCTTGGGGCCCAATGTAGTCATGCCCGGGGTGGCAGGCTGCTGTGTTTGTTGTGGGGGCATTCCAGGCCTTTGCACAGCCACTCCCTGCATGGCCAGGGTCTGCATGCCTGGTAAGCCTGGTTGTTGCTGCTGCTGCTGCCCCACTTGCTGTGGCTGCTGCTGAGGCTGGTTGGCGTGGTACTTGGCTGTTCTCTGCTTGATGAAAGCTGCCATGAGCTGGGGGTTGGACTTTAGGATATTGAGGACTTGCTGCTGCTGCTGGGGTGAGCTGGGAGACTTGAGCGTGCGGAGAAGATCCTGCAGGGCATTGGGTGCGATGGTGCCGGGTCTCTGTGGAGTTTGTGGCCGAACACCTGGCTGCTGAGGTACCAGCATCCTCTGTGCCTGTTGGGGGGGCATCATGGCTCTCTGCATGGTCAGGGCTTGTTGTGGGGACTGACCTGGAGCAAGGCCTGGTTGTTGAGGCTGCGCAGCCTGCATCTGGCCCCCAGGCCACTGTCCTGGTGCCATGTTGGGCTGCATCACCTGCGGGGCCCGGGGCCCTGGCACCATCTGCATTGGTGCTTGCATTGGTCCAGCCATACGCTGTGGCTGCTGTGGGTTAATTGTCAGGCCATTTACGCCTCTGTAGTTCTGCTGGTTCTGCTGGGCCTGAGCCATCATCTCAATGTGCCGGGCCATCTTAATGGCACCCAGCGGAGGCTGCTGCTGTGGGGGCTGGGATTGAGGTTGGGGCGGCTGTGGGAGAGGGGACTGCTGCTGGTGTAGCGGGGAGGCCTGGGGGCCAGGCTTGCCCTGAGACACCGGAGCTTGAGGCTGGCTATTTCGAGGAGTGTTGGGGAAAGAAGGGGACATGACAGCAGCTGTGCTGGGGGTCAGGGGCTGGTTGGAGAGCGGTTGCTGAGGCGTCTGAGGGGTGTTAGGCTGGGGGAGGGAGTTGGGAGTGCTGGGTGTGCTTGAGGCTGGCGGGGACGGCAGAGGCATGACCCTGCCCTGCATGGTGGCCATCCTCCTCCTCATCATCTGGGCCTGCTGCAGCCGGTGCTGCAGCTGCTGCTGCCGCAGCTTGTGCTTGATGTTGAGGCAGAAGGGAACAGGACACTTGTTCTCCTGGCAGTGCTTGGCGTGGTAGCAGCACAGGGCAATCAGCTGCTTGCACACAGGGCAACCACCGTTGGTCTTTCGCTTGCAAACCTTGGTGTGCTGCACCACCCTCTTCATCTTCTGGCAGGACGGCAGGGAGCAGTTGGCATTGCGACACTGGCAGGCGTGGACCAGGGACTGGATGCAGCGCTGGATGCTCAGACGCCGACTCTCCTGAGGGCTCTTGGAGGCCTCGCCACCCTGGCTGTTGCTGTCGTCGTCCAGGCCCAGGCCCCACTTGACCATCTTATGCTCGTGGCCTTTAGAGTTGTAGCAGTTAATGCAAAGATCAAAGTCCTGATGAGACAGAAAGACCAATAGAAAGTGTAAGTGTGTGTGGAACAATCTTTAACAATCAACACATCTTTGATGCTTGGAATGGAGTAGGTTTTCACAGGAAAAAATGAGCATCCTATACGATTGTACAAACTGGTGTAATAACCACACAAGAAACAAATATAACGGTGTAGCTGAAACATCGTAGTGTGTGGCTAATTTTCACACTTTTTTCCCCACTGGTAGTACTTATTTCTTCACACCAAATTACCACGTTTCAACAGAATGAACTGAACATATTAAAGGACATGCCTAATGGTCACCATCGTCATAGGAACTAGCACCATACAGCCGACCATGCCCAACGTAACCTGCTGCGACAAAACCCCGCCGGGGAGTCTCACCTCGCAGACGGTGCAGTGCCATCGTGTCTCCACGTGGTGCTTGCACTCGTTGCAGGTGTAGACGAAGCGGTCGTGGCCCTGGTTGTGCAGCTCCACCAGCATGCACATGGAGCTCCACTTGCAGCGCCGCAGCGAGCTGAACTCCCAGTGCTTGTCCCGGGCCAGCGTCAGGAAGGCGTCGCGGCCGTCCATCAGGTCGCAGGTGAGCAGGGGGTCGGGGTCCGAGATTGGCGGCAGGGCGTTGGCCACGGGAGCGGAGTGCATGTGGATCACAAAGAACACCTGGACGAGAGGGGCAGGGGACAGAGGTCAAGAACTTAACTGGTCCTGCCCTAATCTATGATCCAGAAACTGCAAGGGGGCGGGGCTACGGCTTGTTTCCTGTTTCACAATATTCCACCCGAAAAAACCCATTCACGCAAGTGGATTTAGCTCTCAGAAGGGGATTTTAATAAGTGTATTCTACAGTGGCCAGTCTACAGGGTGTTGACTTGAAACCACTTTGTACAGTTTATTACTGCTGGCTGAGTTTGTGTTCGCCAAACAACATGCTTACAGATCCCCGCCTCCAGCAACATGAGTGGTCAAAACAAATATGAAGCGAAAGAAATTTAAATGCCCTATTTACTTGGATTTGAGCTCGTCTGCCATCTGATTGGTGAAACTATTCCTGCCCTAATCGAGATCTTATACATGTGTACTACTTTTCATAAGGACAATTTTCTGAACAAAATCAGACAAAGTGATATCTTATCTTATGAAAAGTGTGACTCCAGAAAACAAAAAGTAGTAAATCCCCTTGCAACACCCTAACTGTTGTTCAGGGTATGGGGGCAAAAACAACTTGCATGGGCGGTTGCGGACTCTATGAAGCAATGGGGGCTCACCTCTTTGTGCTTCTCCAAGGAGGCATAGAGCTTCTGGGACAGGTCATTGGCTACATTCGGCATCCCAGGCTTCTTCTTATTTGCGCGGCTCAAGCTACTCTTATTCTTATTGGTCTTCTTGCTATTTTTCTTCTTGCCATTTTTGCTGTCGCCTGGTGTGCCCTAAGGATTGAACAGTGAAGAGAAAAAGTACTGATGTTATGAGAATCTTTTCACCCATTCCAAGTGAACACATCAAATTGTTGCTGCCCCAAAATACCCTCAAAGTGTATTTTTATCTGGTTTAATACAAAAAGTAAGAACAAATAGTGTGTGGAGTTGCGACTAAAAGGCTAAGGCTGCCCTGTTCCTACCTCGGGTGTCTCACAAGCAGCAGTGTTCTCCTCCTTCTTACGCTCCTCCTCCTCCTGCTCCAGCTCCTTGATGCTCTCCTCCAGCACGTTGGGCCAGAAGTCTCCTTCAAAGTAGGGCAGCTCGTTGGCGCTGGTCAGCCGGTCCTCGGTCACCTGCTTGAAGATGTCCTGGGAGGAACACAAAAACCAAAAGCTCGACTTCCAAGTTCATAACAGCCCATGCCAAATCATTTGTAGGCAAGAGTATACTTATGTGCTGAAGGTCGCAAAACAGCAGACACTCATTGTTTCCTCTTGTTGGGTAAACAATCAGTGTCTGCTGGCATGGTGAAGTGAAATGTTTAAAGTTAAACTGCAAGTGAGTAACTTTGGTTTTCAAACAATGTAATACACAAAATTATATTTATGGAGGGTAAAAAACATTTCTAATGTTTAAACTTCTGAAACCCTAAAGTAAATCGTTAACAGAAAAATAAAGCACATTTTTCTCATTATCTCATAATTCCACATCTCAAAGTCCCAGTTTTGGATAGTGCAACAGTGTTTACAGACTGGTGGCTTGACTATGCTTTCCCCCACAGGGACATGAGCCGACGCAGAGTCGTGCCGAGCAGACGACTGGAGCGTTCAAGCTCCTTTTACTCCCCACAGCGAATTGGAATTCTACGGCACATGGTTTCATATAAGAATGTCATTGTGTATGAATGGAGCTACACCATGAAGAAGAGCTGCTGTGTTTATTCATGAAGATGTACTTTCTTAATCCCAGACAAGACATTCGGGTGCACAGCCGACAATACAGGACAGAAAAAAATACAAATAAAGAATAATCCTGCGGTGCGAAAAAAGAAAGAAAGAGGGATTGGTCCATAGGGCCACTAAATTGTCAGAGGCGAGATGGAGATTAACATGCTTGTGAGACCAATGCGCGAGAAAGCGGCAGCTCAACGTTCTCCATGACATTGCGGTCGCGTCATTACAACATGTTGGATGTGCATGGACAGGCAAGCAGTCATGCGAAGAAGTGCAATGGGGTCTTTCCAAAAATGTGGCTGTGTGGATGCTTCGAGCATAAAACGGCCATTACAGAGGGTCCGTTTTCTAAGCCGCCATTTACCTTGTAGTCGTGGAGGATCCTTTCAGCGAAGGCCTTGTCCAGCATCTTCCTGTACCACTCCTGCAGCCTCTTGGGCTTGGGGATCTTCTGGTCAGCAGGGTGACAGTGGAAGATGTAGTCGTCTCCTTCGCTGGGCGGGCAGGCCCAGATGTGCCCCTGGGAATAGCTGCAGAGAAAAGTGTTTCGAAATCAAGACATTTACTCACAAGACCTACTGGCTGGTCTGGAATTGGATTCTAGAAGAAAACACGCAGCAGGAAAAATTTGCTCTATAATCTTATATAAATACAGTGACAACAGGCGAGGGCAACATACCCAAGTTTCTTGACATATTCTAGGTAGCCAATGAGAATTTCGTGGTAGACCGCCGTTCGTAGCAGCCGAGGTCTGAAGAAGTGAATACTGTCGAGGTACGATATGTAGACCCGTCTGTGAGGGGAGAGGAGGGGCACAACATGTAGTCCGGTTGAAGGTATAACTTAAACAAACACTTAAGTTGGTTGCGTAGACAGACAGAACCCAGGCTCTACACATCTTTGTCTTGAATCTATTTCTCAATCTATTTGGTTGTGTGAGTAATCGGAATGATTTCCAGGTTGCATCGGAGCCCTAGAAACAACGGTCTGAAATGCAGATACATGTATTTTTCATTACAGCTGCTAGTGTAGCCTGCACATACCTGGTGTTTGGGAATGAGCATTCGGAGCCATACTCCTGCACGTGCATGCCGAAGAAGCACACATCCACTCCATCAATCTCTTCGAAGGCAAAAAGTGCTTTGGTTCTGTAGGGAAATGTCTCGGGCATATCGCCTGTGTCCACAAACCTGTCATATGAAATATACTTAGGCTCAAATCACAGCTTCTTTACCAAATGTTTACATGAATTATTCCATGTCTGTTGTGTAAATGAGGTTGCTTATATTGTCCACACAGCTTTCAACCATTTACTTCAATGCTGGAGATCAAATCGTGCAATTATTTGTTTCACCAGTTTCACCGTTTTATACACATGTAGTATTAACATTCATCTCTTCACTGCATGGGGACAAAGAGCTGCTCTGACTCAAGAAGTGAGTGACCTTCTGGGACAAAACAGGGTGTGTAGGGGCCCTCTATTACAGATATTAAAAAGGATATGATGAACAAGGAAATGGGAGGAGGCAATTATCATTTGTAAATAATAAATTCACTAATAAACAATTAGAATGCAGCTTTTGCAACCAAAAGAGACCATTTATACATAATTCCCAGATGATATCTAGTCTCATATCAGGATATGGGCTGAGCTTTCTCACCTGGCTTTCATGCCTGGTTTCACCTCCACCGTTTTGTCTGAGCTGGCCACCACTCGCACAAACACCTCTCCGGCCTCCGGGTGGTTCTGTCTCTTCAAGTACTTATTCACACGATCCTCTATATACATTCCCAACCGTGTCGTCTGCAGCCCTATTAGGCACATAGCAACAAACACACACGTTAGGAACTTACAATACAAGTTTTACATCCGCAAGCATATAAATGTTAAGTCAATCCTAAAAGAATTACACCGACATAATTTTATCCACTAAAAAAACCCTGATGTATACGTGTTTCCATAGGCCACACGTGTCACATGTCATTTATTTTCTGCACCCAAGTATTGGTGTAACAACTGCATTAGAGTGTTCTTATCGTTTTATTTTGTCCACTAAGCGGTATAGACATGGGGTTGATACCATTAGCACAGAATACCAGGGAAACTACAAAGCCAACAATGAGTACAGGCTGGAATGCCGCTAGCTGGAGTAACCTCAAAGGAACATATGCAGGCCATATGGAGAAGAAAGGTACATTACACAGAACAGCCCTGCTGCCTGGTGTCCTGAACCACTGCAGTGATTGATGTATGGCAAGAACGCCTACAAATGGGTGGGTAGGGGAGGAGAAATTACTCACTTTTTGCAGAAAACTTGTTGTCCTTCCGTGTTTTACCGCTCTTCTTTAAACAATTGTCACAGATGAAGCTGGAAAAAGGAAATTAAAAGAAAAGTTAGGAATCTCATGATTACGATTAGGTAACCACGACAACAGTACTGTCTAATGTCTAAAAAGACACGAGGAGCAGCACTTACCCAGCGGGCCAGATGACGTCGTAGTGTAGTACGCAAATTTGGTGCATCTTGCGTCCACAATCTTTACATTCAACAAACCTGTCAAAGACAACACATTTAGCTTGAGCCTTTAAGAATGGATCATATCAGTTAAGTGAATGTGCGGCCTAGTCTCTCAACTGACTGCTTAAAAGCTGCTCCTTTATCAATCATGTTTTGAGTAAGTCAATACTTTTGAAGAATTGTTTTTAAGTTTAAGTATCGTGTTACTTTGTAAGTCATGGCTTTGTATGGCAAAACTGCTACCGGCAGCGAGCAACAAGACTACCTTCAGCCAGTTTAATCTTCCTGCAGTTCTTACACACCTACCAATGCAAGCGTGTCTTTGTTGGAGGATACCATAAATGTGTTTCTAACACACAACAGAGACACATTGCATACGACGACACGTAGCTAAAATGTATTTATTTTTGTTTCAGCCCGGGACATCATTCTTGCTCACATTTAACTCAAAACATATTCATATATGTACTTACGGTTCCTGGTCTAGTGTGTCGTTCTTCTTTCTTTCAAACTGATCTTTAGATATCATTCTAGGGTGGCAACAAGAGAGAGATAGAGGTGAACATAGATGAATGATACATAGAGAAGACCTGCTACATTGGACAGACATAATGCACTACCGCTCACATATTTGCTGATAAAAGAAAATCCTATACGCATGATCAAAACGCTGAATATAAAAGTATATCATGATACACGTGTTCAAGGCGGATAATGCGTGTTACTATGTTTCCTTACGTCTGTGGCTGCGCTGGATCATCTCCTAAGGTCACACTCTCTCCTTGGATCTCATTGAAGCACTTTTCACAGAAATGATACCTACAGAGATACAGGGCATTAGTTATATTCCATCCACGCACACTTCACTAGAATTGTGGACCGATACCAACATTTGGACTACTGATATGATGCCTGCTTTTACTGATAACCACAACAAATGCAGTGTTCAGGGAGAATAGCGGATGTGACTGTTTACAGTCATTTCATATTTAACAGTAGTTTGATGTTGGAAATATATGAAAACATTTATAAACATATGAAATACATGTTTGGATATAAAACCAATGCATACTCATGCATTACATTATTTTGTACGGTTGTGGTTCATGTAATTTCATGCCATTAACAACAACAAAAAAAGCGTCATATGCTTTTTATCCAAGTATCTAATTACCAAAAAACGTTTTGAAATGTTGGTATTGCAGTACCGGTATACTGCACAACCATACGCTTCACAGATGTGAAATGTTGCTAAATGAACCCCCAGCAAGTAGATGTATATCTTTTTTTTTTTTACAGAGAAACTCCCAGAGGTCCAGCTTAGCATGTTTATTATTTATAGTTCTCACTGAGATCGGAATGCAATGGCACAGTGCAGACAGCAGGGGGTGCAAGGAAACAGCAAGGAGCCATTAGATGCAACAAGAACACAAACAATACAGATGCCATTTGTGTACTGAACATTTTTGGTCCAGCTTTAAAAAAGAAGGGGGCAGCATTGCTTGAATCCAAGCCTCTCTAAATGGTTGCCGGACAAAACATTCTGACAGAGAGAGCCAAAAGCTTTCTGTGTTTAAGTGACACAGTCTGGTTGATGGTCAGATGTTTTCGGGAGTAGACCCACAACAAAGCAGTGGCTTGGCGAGGCTTTTAATGCATCGTCATCCTGATCTAAGGACCGGGAACTAGGATGATGTTTTTGTTCAAATACCTTCACTAATTATTTACTAGTCTCACAAATCAGAGATTAGATTAATAACCTAAAATCTGATGAAAGACGAGCTGAAATTTGGGTGAACTGGGCACTTCACTTTCTTTCGCTACATATTTGTTTCAACGACTCATGTTGCTGGAGTCAGGGATCTGTGAGCGTGTAATTGGATAACAGCGAACACAAACTCGGCAGGACTAGTAAACGTTTCCCGGTGGGAAGACGAGCTAAAACATCCTGTCAGGACACTGACGTTCTTAGATGAACTGTCTGTGAAGTTGTCTGTAAATCAACACTGTGTAGACTGGCCATTGTAGAAATACACATTAAAATCCCCTTCTAAAAGCTTCATCCACTCACGTGAATGAGTTTGTCTTCAGAATAATATATCTGCAATGAAACAAGGTGCAACTCCGCCCCTTTCAGTTTTTGGTTTCTGGCCCAGGCTCTGTGCCGTCTCCCCCCATACGTTCTGCTATAATATAGTAGGACTGCTGGATCCCAGATTTTTTATTTACCCATCATACATGGATTTTATTGCACCATGATCAAAGTCATGTCAATATCTAATTCTTTAGACATTGCAACAAATTACCATAATGCTTGTTATCGCAAGGGAGCTTACAACCAACAGTCAGACGTACCTGTTTTGGTAGCTGTAGTACGTGCCACCGGTGGGTATGGTGCACAGTTGCTTGCCGTAGCAGCAGAGGGTTTGAGGGGAGAACTCGTACTGTACAGAGAGAGACATACACATTAATTCAGTCGTTCGTACATTCATTAATGCCTAGGCACCATGAATCCTGTATCGTTTACACTGATATCTTTTCACGGCAACCATCACTTCTGTTCAATGTTATTTGAAATACAAATTGTCTAAAGCCATCCAACCATGGCTCAATCCATTTCCTTGGATTTTCTGCACATACCAAATACATTTGTTCAATAGAGAAAAATCTAGGAAAATCTAATTTTGAACAAAAGTGATCCAGTGAAAACGTTATACAACATATGCAGCAAGTTTCACAGCTTATGTTGGAACTGATCCCCGATATCAATGCCAGACCGTGCTGCAAAGCTTGCTGCAATATTCAATTTCAATTTCAGATTTGTTACACACACACACAAACACACACACACACACACACAAAATATACTAGTAGTTTAATCATAATCCATTGAAATGTTGCTTTTCCAGCCTTTCTCTGAATCGTAGAATTAGGAATGCACAGATATGTGTACTTTATAACTTGTATACAAGCTAAAAAGTCCTCGTATCTGTCATTTGTGTGTGCCAATACACAAATGACAGCATTCGGTGCATGCCTACTTGGCATTGTGCAGTTACTTGTTATTTTGATCTCAACAGTCTTTCAAAACATCCCAGCCAATCTCTCCCTCACCTTGCGACCACAGCAGTATCCCAGGCCTTGCATGACGGGGTCGATGTCAGCCTCAAACACCTCGGCCAGCTTTGAGCAGTACTTGTAGACGCGTGACGTCTTGCGATTGTACAGCCAGGCGTTGTTGAACATGAGCCACACGTCATCCACGTACTGCCAGGGCTCCTGGTACTGGCCCGTGTCCAGCTTGCGCTTGATGGTCGACAGGTCAATGGGGTTCTTCACGATGTCAAAGTAGTCCTGCAGGAAGGGCAATGCTCAGGAGTCATTCTACTGGTTGTTTGTAGACCAGCTGAAGCTTTCATCAGACATTTATCATGCATTTAACTTGAGGAGCAGTTATATACCCCCCCCCCCACACACACACACACACACACACACGCACGCACAATGTTCAGATAACAAAAACGTGAGTTTAAAAACGATAGTACAAAAATCAATATCTCTGTCAATACCAAATTGATGCTATTGCAAGTCCAAGGGTTGGGTATGTAAAGTCTGCCCATGTTACAGGTAAAATAGATGTTAGGTATGTTTAGTCTGGCGGGTAATAGGAGCCACTCAACTCCTGAGAACCTGACATCTGATTTCAACTGTTTTAAACTACAAATGTGGATTAAATAGAAGTTACACTGTGCATTTAGGTATTCATATGGTTCCTGCCAGAAATGTAATAAATGGCAGGAATTGATTTACAGAAAACCGCCACATGCGGTTCTGATGAACCTAGAGCTTGTATTCAATGAATTGTTGTTTTACTCAGTTCAAACCAAGATACAAATCTGTTTTGTATGATCGCAGTTATGTAGCCGATGCGCTGCTTGACAAAGAGGTTGGTCAGTAGGCATCATAAAGAACTAAATGAGCAAACGACTCCTAAAGGGCTAGTATTTCAGATGCATCATGGGATTTTTTTGGTGCCGATATTCCGCCATATTGAGAGGACTCAAGAGGTAGTACCTACAATCCTAAACCAACGTAAATATACCGTAACCTAGGCTAGTGAAAACTTTGTGGCTCACATGACAAACGATAAGGCACTTTCAAACACTTCTTCCCATAATGACAAATCATTTCACGATGACAATGATAAACAATGACCAAAAAAACATTACTACCAACATCATGACTAACATTCCAATGCTGCCAAAATGGCAGCAGTCATTGCGATGTGACATTGCGATGTACAAGCCCGTATTAGTAAGTATTGTTTTATGTAATAAAAAATAAAGCTATCAATAATAACAATACTTAATTTCTTTTTTTATTTAAGAAAAATAATGCGTTTCATATTCACTAGGTTAATTGAATGCAGCATAATAACCTATGTTTGCTTGAAAGTGCGTATTCGGAATAGCTCTGCTGTTATCAGACTTGTTACAATTTGGGTGGTTAGGACATATGCTTTAAATCCAGACAAACTGTCACGCATGTTTTATTGTTGGCTTTCCAATGGATGGCAATCATTATGCTGCAATTGAAAGCAATGTCAGGCATGTTTTGGGAAAATGCTGATAAGAGTATGGTTTTTGGGCATTGGGGTACATTTTTCTTGTACCTATATACCAGACAACCCATACAACTTTAAGGAGTACAAGAACAGTTCATCAAAGGCAAGGCCTCACCAGAGACCTTTACATCATCATCATATATCTGGTACTCATATTTGGTCAAACACAGATTGCAAGGTAATTATAACAGTTAAGTTAATGAGATCTCATGAAAGCCTAAATTTAAGTCTACGAGGGAATCTCAACTCTTTCTGGATTCCTGATTCTCGCTACGAATCAGTTGTCTCCCTACTCCCGGTCACTGGGTGGGTATGAGAGGGTGTGTTGTGCTACCCACCGGGATGCCCAGCTGCATGGGGTCCACAGGCTGCCTGAAGGGAAGCGACTCCGGGTCCTGCCTGTAAAGAGACTCCAGGGTGGGCATCAGAGCCTGCCTTAGCTCCTCTGGTTTGAAGACTGCCGGAGGAGCAGAGGGATGGGGCGGGGGAGGGCGAGGGAAGTGGAGACAGACGGTGAAAGAGGGGGAAAAAGAAGGGGAAATAAAAGCACAATCAAGTACCACCTGCACCATAAAGAACAGCGGGAATGAAATGTGTACGAACGATTTGATCTGAACGTGTTCATGTGTAATCGGTGCGGACTGCACTCACTTTTCCTCCTGGACTGAGAGGGGGACGAGGAGGTTGTGCTGTTGGCTGCTCCTCGGTCCTCCTCGTCTTTGGGTTCAACCTTCATTTCCGGCTTCTTCTCCTCAACCTCCATTGGCTCTTGCTTCTCCACCGCCTTCTCCTTCTTGATCAACAGCGAACCAGAGTCGTCCTCCATCTAAAACAGGCAAGGGGGTTGACCGTTAGTATTGTCGGTGTCTTTAAAAAGACATTTGCTGGTGTAAACTCACTCCGCACAGTGTGCAAGGAAACCCATCTTCCCATTCCAACTGTATGCATTTAGGTAGCCCATCTTCCCATTAAGTTATCATGTGAAAGCCAGTAATGCAAACAAGAAATATTGTTAAACCGTTATGTGTACACACCCAAATTCCTCGCCCACAGGCAAGCTTGCGTCTCAGTAACGTTGCTTTGCGGGGAGTATTTTTTTTAGGAGTGGGAAGCCCATAAGGGGTACGACATGACTCAGTTCTTTGTATGAACTCTTTTCCTGGAACTTGACTTGTAATGGCTTTTCATAGGGATTCATATGAAACAGATATTTCATAACACAAACAGACGAAGAGTTTCGAAAGTGTATCATGTGAAAATAATCTTAAACGTTGGATAAGCACATTTCTGAACAATAAACAAAGTTTAAAAAGCAGCATCAATAAATTGGACCAGTTGGACCATGAATGAATCAGCCAAATTCACCTCGGTTTTGGGCTCAATCTTGATCGAGACGGCCTCAAACTCCTGCTTGACGTGGCGAATCTCTGCTTTGTTCTCCTGGACGGGCAGGTCGGCGACGGCGTGCTGAGAGTGCAGGTCAGCGCTGGCTGCCGAGGCCGGCGTGGGAACCCGGTTCTCCAGACTAGCCGCGCTTTGAGACAGCTTGGACCAGGGAAGAAGAGACAGAGCACCGGGGAAGAAAATAGATGGAAGAGTAGAGAATGTTTAGGGCTTGGGCAACAGCTCACAGGATCATGTACACTGACATGCAGGGGTGGGGCTAGACACGAGACACCGCTCGTTTGCAATTCATTTCTCCCCCAAAGTTGAGGAAAGCCATATAGCCATATTCCCAGTGTGATGTCTGCTACAAACAAGAGTGGAAAGCAAGGCAGGTTATAAGACAAAAACACTCAATGTGGCTGGGACATGGAAGTCAGACGAATGGGGGGGGGGGGGATGTGTGTGTGTGTGTGTGGGT
>JAOPJH010000097.1:13866209-13877508 GCA_027122575.1 Merluccius polylepis
ACACACACACACACACACACACACACACACACACACACACACACACACACACACACACACACACACAGCAACTCACACACAGAACAGCTGTGTTCATTATAGGAGGCTGCGGGAGCAATGTTTGTTCAAAAGTTGAGTATATAATTAGGCCCAGTAAAGCAAGGCTACACTTCCCCATACATGTCCTCCTCTTCCTCTATTGTGCTGCCCCCTGAGAGGACCTGTGTGGTCGCCTGCACTGTACCGGCAATGGGAAGTCTCTTCATTATCAGATTCCACAATGCCCACATCGTTTTCCCAGTCACCCGCGGCAACCAGCTGTCAATCACGCGTGATTGACACACAGGCGCTTTTATGTGTTTGCATAGGCAGGAGACTATATGCTTCTCTGCTTTATTGCTTTGCCAGGTCAAATAATTGTCTGTGATTTGGCAATTGCGTCCAAAACTCCCAATTGCCCTTTATAGTGAGTTTGACCCTTTTCATAAGGGAGGTAAAAGTCTGGCTGTCTGGGGGGGAAGAAAGCTAGTTCATTGAATGACGCTGAAAAGCTCTGTATTGTGTGTTCAATGAATGATCACAGAGAGATCGCTGAAAGTCATGCTTAACATCCCAATGGGAAAGAGTGCATTCTTCGAGGTTTACCATGAAAATGTAAAAAAAAAAAAAAAAAAGTTCCAGTAATTTTTTTTTCCAAACATAAATGCCTAAAAGTTGCCTGGTTACTTTTAAAAAGATGTTATCATCTGCTTTTAATTTGGCCCGTCAATCACGTGTAAATGAATCTGTTCATGTGACACGTAACGGGGTACGAAAAGCGAGTTATCTGATTCCGAGGGAAAACTTCATATTCACAAAAAGCTGCATTTGTCTAAATGTGTAGATAAAAATCACACCGGGAATTAGGCCAAGTTGGAAACATATGGCACTGGTTTGCTTCTTTTTTGTTTTTTGGTTGCTATGATGACCCTGAATCTGCTGAAGGCCAAGAATAGCTCATAGTGAGAAGTGAAATTAAGCAGTAGACAATTGAGAGTCCTGCTCCACCTTCCTGTTCCTCATGAAACCTTTTATTTTATTTTTATTATCTGTATTTCTACAAAGCTTAGTAAAATTATCCAGGATTTAGACGCCTGTAGATGTAGTCAGTGTTTAACACGGTTAACAGGCAGTAAATTAATACAAAAAAATGTTACGAGGTATTTTACGAGGAATAATTCAAACAAGAAATAAGAATACCAAAACTACAATGATCCCGATACCACGCCACGAGTCGTAAACACGCGCGGCGCACAAACAAAAGACGATGTACGACGTCGACGCGACGGTATTAAAAACACACACACACAGAGAGCGGCTCTGTAACTTTCCACTCAATTCTCCCCTCGTTTTTCACACTAACCGCATTTGCAAGATGTGGTGGCCACAACCCTACAAAAACAAAAAAGACACCCAAAAAGTTATTCTCACATAAAGAAAAAAAAAAACCCCACTCTCACTCACAACCCCTCTCTTTCCATCTCACCCACGCCACGGCCCATAGTGGGGAGGAGCAGGGTTTGCTGGAGGACTACCTTGTGGTTTTTTGGGGGGGACATCCTTGACAAACGAGGGGGTTATTTTGAATTCTTGCTCTATGCTTTCCCTCTCTCTCCTCCTCCTCACCGCCCCGATGAGCCCGCTTATCGTGACATCCTAATATAGGGACTGTGGCGGTGATTTACTGTACAGAGAAAAGGAAACAAAATAACGCGGTACGACACACACACATCGTACAATTACAGACACGTCAACCCTACTACTCGGTTGGGACCACACATGGGAAGACACTGAAAATGGCGGCAGCAGGTTTCTGCCTTTAGGACACCATGAAGCTCAGGGGTCAGGAGGAGGAGTGTAAGTTTAAACTGACGTTATAAAACAGACACTTCCGGTCCTCGATTCTGATTGGCTCGAAGCCGTTGTAAAATACTCTAAAAACACACACCTTTGACCGCATGTCAAGTCATTATCGGTATCAATGCGCCTCTCAGCTTAAGCCTGTAGGCTGGCCTGTGTTGCTTGGTAACCACTTGGCTGTCTTGAGGGACTATATCGCTTGGTGGAAGAATGACTTAGTTTTTTAATAAATGATCGCATTTTTATGTTGCCGTGTGTAGTCTATAGTAACCGTCTTATAAACGCAATAAGCCACTTGAGGCCGTGGTTTACGGTGATTTTAGAACAGATAGGGGCGTTGTCAGGGTTACACCAAAAAAAAAATCACTGTAAACCACGGCCTCTCGTGGCTTATTGCTTAAGTACAATAGTCCATGTGTTAGACTGCTGGAGTAGTTCATGTGGGAGGAGAAGGGAGTAATCCATTCACTCTGCCCGCTGAGTCTTCCCCAGACGGCCTTGGGATTTAAACTGATGACCCCACTGGTCATGAGACCTGTTTTCATATTTTCATATGGTCGTGTCTCTGGATGAAGTGGATCCAGAGACACGCTGCTACTGTACAGACTGACCAAATGCTCAAATACCACCAGGGAACAAAAGAGAAGAAAATAGCTTTAACAATCGTATGCGGTTATCAAACACGATTACAACACGCTTACTCCAATTTAAAAATGTGATGAATCGTACGTCTCGACGGGTCAATTTGTTGCACAAGTTAGACTCTCAAGTCATTTTTCAAAACCAATGACATTTTGATAATATTCAAACGTTTCTATTCTTTGTTTACCATTCTTTGTAGTTTTGAACCAGCCCTGGTCATAAAATGTGACCACATTTTACGACTAACTCATTGTGGACATACAACAAAGCAAACAATAAAATTGTTCTAGGTTGGACAAGCATCAATGTCGTTATTTATTGACTCAACCGCGCAATCTATCTTTCACTTAAAGAATACAAAAATGGACATTGTCGGTTTATAGAACACACCATTTATTTAAATAAGTATTATCTAGACAGTATTTTCACACAATCACTTTCCGCACAAAAGTGTGAACAATATGAGCCAACTTAAAACCACAACCGAAGGTGTTTCCAGTGCTCTGGCCGCCGCTCTGCTGTTCACAGCGGGACACGCTTCAACACATTGTCAATGGTTTCCCTCTCTCCGAAATCGTAGAAAAATCTCCCGAAGCAGATTTTCAAAATTCCCGTCCACTTCCAGTATGAATTGTGTGATTTGGTTTTATTGTAGTTTCTATCCTAGGCTTGGGATGTATTGGTCTTGGTGAGTGACACAGATGGAGTCCACCTGCTTCCTGTCTGTCCATGGCCAGGCATGGCTGCCAACTCCGTTCAGGTAATACAAGATGTTGTGTTGTTCCAGTCTCACACCCGTGTGTGTCTTGTTTCAGACCAGGGGGCGGGTGTTGGCGTTTGTTGGCGGCTGGTTTACAGACTAAGGGGGGGGGGGCCCTGGGTTCACGTTTGCCCTTTCAACACAGCAGCTATTCCTCACGTTGCCGTTCTCCTCGTCATCTGACCCAGAAAGCTGGAGGCAAACCATGGAGGCTTCATCTTCTTTTCTTTTCATTCCAAACGGTCGCTTTCCTGATTATTTACCTGTTTATGAAAAGAGAAAACTAGATGAGAAACTTTAACGTAAAGTTTAAAAATGTTTTGTATTTTTGTAAATGACAAGAGTAGATTGAGGTTGTCTGAAAACGGAGTGTTGTAAACTAAAACTGACCTAATAGATAATTAAGCTGCGTTGAACGTTGTTCACTCCACTAAAGTGTAGCAATGTGGAGAAAGATATCTTTAGTAAACCGTGTGTCTGTGTAGGCTCCCACCTGCAGTGTGTCAGCTAAACATTTTCTTTAGTTTGGAGAAAAAGCCTTCTCCCCCCTCCTCTTTCTCATGTTGTTGTTGTTGTTGCTGCTTGTCCTGTCCCTCTGTAGCAGAGCCCGCTGTGCTGCTGCCCTCTCCTGGTGGCAAACACACACTGCATTAACACAGCTACTCAACCTACTGGAGAGTACTGGCTTAGGCCTTTAGTGTGTTGAGATTTGCTTCTTTTAACTTTCAACTCATGAGCGCACAACAGTGGTGTGTGGTGCTGTGTCTGTCTGCCTGCCTATCTCATATCTCATAACTGACTAATTAGCCACAGGAGTTGTAAACAATCTGATGTTAAACATAATGAGCGGCTGATCCACCTGTTTACATTGGGGCTCGTCTCTGGCTCGGCAAAATACTTTGGGACACTCCACCTCGGGTCTCCGTTAATTACATCATTGCTGTCGCATGATTTAAACGTGCCAGATCATCGTCGTCTGGTGGACCAACCATAATAAATACCGGCATGTATTTTTGCGATAAGTACATATAATAATGAGTGTATTTTCCCAAATTAATAAAATCTAAAATCTAAAATCTAAAATCTCTCTCTCTCTCTCTCTCTCTCTCTCTCTCTCTATAGATATAGATCAATAATATAATAAAATAATCAAAACATTATTTTTGCATTTGTAAAACAGGTTGCGCTGCTCTCCTCTCGTCCGTCTGCCTTTTTTATTTCAGTGCAATGCACAGACAGTACCGTATATAGTGCTTGGTTAGTGACCATCAGTTGTACATTAATTTTCACGATGCATTGTGGAATTCGATGAGTCCACTATATAAGGTATAATATTTCTCACTGTACATTCGGACAGCACTACATGGCAAACTCACCATATAGTTGACTATATAGTGAGTAAGTGAGTGATTTCAGACGCAGCCTCTGTGTGTAACAAGCAAATAATACACTACACTCTATTCAATGCATGAATCCTCTTAGTTCATTGGATACAGATTTATTTTGTTTATCTGAAAATACCTCATATATCTAATAGGTGAGATATAAACAATAGATTGAAGGCTGTACGTGAGGATGAGCTGTGGTCTGACCTGTAGTTATGGTAACGCCGTTGACTGTCCCCGGTACATCCATCTCGTCCTCTGCGTAGCTGAGCATCAGGGACTGCTGTTTCCGACTCAGCTTCCTTTAAAAGGACAGGATGTCACGTGTCAATGCGTTTATGAATGTGTGTTCAGCAGGTGTATGCATGCACTCATATGTGCCGGTCACAGTCATCTGACTGCAGAGTTACAAAGTGGTAAAAAGGTAAAAAACATCATCAAAATGTAGTCCTATTGTGGGATAATTTGCTCTCAAAATAACTATTAGTTGTATCTCAGTTTCCCTGGAAATACATGGGGTCTGAGATCTGACTAATACCCGTCACGTCCATAGATTATTTTGCAGCGCAAACGGTGGTTTTCAACTCCAGCCAGTAGATCGGACCTTAGTAACGACACAGCAACAGAGTTGCTTTCTAGTCCCTGTTGTCCAGTCAGCCAGGCAACTTGTGTTGCAACGCTTGTGTGGGAGTGTGGGATTTCCCAATCTGAATGTGCTACTACATCCACAAATGTCACATGCATTGTTAAGCTAGTAGCGCCTTGTTATGGTCATGTGCTGTTATGCTCATTTGAGCACGTTCTAAAAGGTCTAGTTAACCAATCATGTCGCTCGGTCGGAACCACCTTTTGGTATAACAATTCATTGTGTTTGTTTAATAGCATAAACACATAAAACCAGAGAAAAAGAGAGAATTGTTATTTTGTGATGGATCATTTTGTATTCCAAATGAATAGTGAATGAAACACTGCGTGTGTCTTACTTGGGTACTCTGATCTTAATGTGAACGTAGTGGTCTCCGTAGGCGTAGCTGTTCAACTTGCGGATGCCCTTGCCCTGCAACTTGATGGTCTGGTCCGCCTGGCAACCGGCGGGAATCTGGGGACCGACAGGACAAAACGGCTTTAACTGACTTCTGATATTCTTAATTAGTACCATGTTGTAGGGAAACCAGCGTACGGTATTTCTAACAGTTAACAAGGTGAGCGAAAACTTCTGTTACCTGTATACTGATGGTTTCATAGAGACTAGAGTTAGGTTACCTGTATACTGATGGTTTCGTAGAGACTAGAGTTAGGTTACCTGTATACTGATGGTTTCGTAGAGTCCCTGTGTCCTGGCTGTTCCCCCCAGGATAGCCTGAGCAACAGAGATCATGGCATCAGAGTGGATGTCCATCCCGTTCCTCTTAAATACCGGGCTCCTCTGTACCTGCAAGAGAACATATCAAACACACCATAACTATCACTTGCTTTGGGTTAATATTTATTAATCGCTGTTCCGGATTTAGCATTTATTGAGATTTATTGAGCTAACCAACCCTGAATGTGATGAGGACTTCCTTGTTCCTAACGGGCATGCATACTGTCTGGCCATCCTCCACTCCTGTAAAATAATACAAGGAAAATAAAATATTACAGGCATAACATAAACACCAAATACACAGGCAGCATCCAAACCGTTCTCAAAAGGTGGGGATCATTCCCTGTTCCCATTGATCCCCATCATTCAATATTCCCCATTCCTTGGCTCAGGTTGCCTTTTCTGAAGAGCATGGTTATCTCCACACACACCTGCAGGCACTGCCACCTTGACGGTCTGCCTCTGCTTGGTCTGCCCAGCGCCTCGACACAGCACGCAGGGCGTGGTTATGATGCGGCCCCGCCCGCCGCAGCGCCGACATGGAGAGCGCATCATGAAGGGACCCGTGCTCACAGTCTCCTACGAGGAGAGGCAGAGCACTGGGTATTAACATGGGAGCGCGTCATGAGAATAGGGTTTGTCCGATGCATCGTTTTTCCGATGTAGCGGGCTGATATTCAGCTTTTTCCGCATATCCGTCAAGGGGGCCTCTTTGCTGATATGTAAAAACATTGCTGAACAAGCGGTTCAAAAGAATCAAGTAGCAATATATGGGGTGAATTTGTCTCAATATTATTTGGGACAAGAATATGAATCCATGCGTACATTTTAAATTCCTTGTGTACTTGTGTGTAATCTGTGTGAATATTTTCACAATCAGTGTGTACATTTGTTTATCTTTTAAAACTCACATGAACATTTTGCAAATATATGAAAAGCAGAAATTTACTGGGGCTCGGGGCATTTTGCCCCCAAATATAATTGCCCTTGAAATTGGAATGATATGGGATTTTAAATGCCCTCATAAAATAAAGATGTTATTTATTAGCCATTATCCATTAGTATATTTAGTATATTTGCAAAGTGTGTCTGGATTTTGCGACTCATAAATCTCTGAAATTAAAATAACAGCTGGGCATCTGTACCTACCCCCCCCCCCCTCCCAGCCGCCCACAGCAAGGTTTATTTTATTTCAATCTACTTTATCTGCACTTTATTCGACACTACTAGTTAATGATTCTGAGGTGCATTCTTTATTGTTTAACGTTTGAGCTAAGAAAGCATTTTAGTCATGAGGAAATCCTGCATATGTAGCGTTACAATATCAGGCTAATATCGTGATAAAGATTTGTGCTTAGATAATCATTACATTATTAACTTTTAAACCAGGCATCAGCTGTGGTGTTTCGGGCCATTAGTTCAGAGAGGGAGATGCCAGGATCCCATTAAACACAGACTTGGGCCGACGCAACAGCACTCCTAGGTTTCTCCTAGTATCTGGTTTCTCCACACAATCTATTTTGAAAGTATTTGCAACTGTGAACAAGAGTAATTGTGTTTATGATTACCGGTAGTTTTAAATTAAAATACAATTGAACATGAGTCTTGTTTGGAGCCATTGAATATTTGTCTTAAATACAATCAAAAGGGCCCCAAAAAGGTAGTTATGCTGGGGAAAAAAGTTAATCTCGCAAGCCACTTTATGCCAATACCGATTATGAGACTTTTATGATGCTGCTCTATAAGTGGACGCAGATGGTTCAAGTTACCATGGGTACATGAGAGGCAACCGAGTATCAGTTCCATGTCTACCATCTAGTGGCAATTAGAGAGACTGCAGCCTCAACCACTGGTAAGACTCCAACATCGGTACGAGGTGTTGGAGAGACACAAGACGCAAGTAAATTGACATGGTCCACGGGTGAAAGGTAGATCGAATCATCATGTCCTATATGTTGTATATATTGCACTGTTAACATTATTTATAGTTTAAAGGAGTGTTTACAGCATTTGTATTTTATTGAGTACAAGCTGAAATATTTTACAGAAATCAAATTTGGCATGAGCTGTGCTGTTCTTTTAGTTTAGCTAAAAACTTAAAGAACCTTATTTAAGCCTTAAACGACAAAAAAATACTGGCATTAAATATGAGCTATCAGAAACTTTTTGAAAAAAACATATTGCATCGGTCTTAGAAATGTCATATTGGACGTTCCCTCAATAAGAACGGATGTGAAGTGTAGTACAGTGTAGCAGTTAGGGTGTGAGTTGACTTCCTATGACGACACCTCAGGGTGTGCTGGAGCTCACCATCCCGGTGCCGTTGCAGTAGTTACAATGGGAGACTTTGGTCCCGGGCTCACTTCCCTTCCCTTCGCAGCGCTGGCAGGCGTCATCGAGGTTCACCGTCATCTCCTTGTTGACACCCTTCGCTGCCTGGTTGAACGTCAGCTCCATCACAAACTGTTAAGTGGTGTGGACAGGGGGAAAGAAGAGATGTGCCAATTCAAATGCTACTAATTACATGTTGAGTTACACATCTTCCAAGGTGAATTTGACATTGACACAATCATGTTAAAGCTTTTTCTTTTTTTGTCTCATGTACACCACCTTATATACAGCATCTCATGTACAATGTTTTGTATACACCGTATCATGTACACCATCTTATATACGCCATCTAGTGTACACAGATCCAATATCGTGATTATGAGACTAGATATCGTTTTAGATATCTAGCGTCTTTGGATATCGCACAATTGTCGTAATATGGCATAAGTGGTGTCTTTTCCTGGTTTTAAAGGCTGCATGTATGTATTGAATTGAGTATGAGTGTTGAATGACCAGAAAACATGCTATATCGTGATATATATCATTTGAGATATTAAATGACTTATATTTTTGGCCTCATCGCCCAGCCCTACCTCGGGCCGCTGCTCAAACATGCTGCCGAAGTCTCCAAAACCCCTGCCACCGGCGAAATCTCCAAAGATCTTCCTGAAGAGCTCCTCTGGGTCCACGCTGGCGCTCCCGGCACGGTAGTACTGCTGCTGATGGCCGGCCCCCGGGCCCCGGCTGGGGTCGAATCCCGCCATCCCGTACGTGTCGTACTGCTTCCTCTTCACCTCGTCGCTCAGCACCTGCACACAGCGCAGTCACATGCTACTGGAACCACACTGGACATAATGCTCAGAAGTACGACTTAGGGCTGGGCAATAATTCAGTATTATCATTTGTCAGTATTTGAATGGTATTGTATCGTCATGAAATGAAGATATCGACTTGCTTTACAGTCTTGAACTACCATGAGTAGATATGCCCTTAAAATGATCAAATATGAGGTTTGAAACATCAGAGATGTTTATAGTTTTAGTCCGATTCCCTACTTTAAATGCCCATATATTTCGATGTAATGACCCTCAGTTAGACTGTTTAGAATGGTATTTTAAATTCATAAGCATATCGTGATATCCATCAATATTGTTTAAAATGACCCATAATTATTGTGATAATAAATGTTTCCATATCGCCCATCCCTATATGGCAATGATGTAGCCATATAGATATAAAGTAGAGATGCTAGTGAGTTGGCTGTCCACCTCTGTGCTACCTTTCTCTCACTTATTTTATGACGTTATTGTCCACCACCAGAGGGCGCCCTTTCACTGTGTACAATGTAAGCGGAGTGAAGTGAAGCAGGTGAAACAGTTGTGATGTAATGTGAAAAGTAACTCATGAAAATGGTTTGAACAAAAGTCAGTCTGCAATAATGACACACTTATGTCCTTGTCTTTAAGTCATACATTTACTCTCATGACGTCACACTGATGTGTGTGTAGCTTCTCCTGTTTCTCCGACACAACACAACAGACACTGACGTTCGGTTGGTTGCATTTACTGAGGAAAAGTCCCTCTGGTAACCTTGACAACCTATAGCATGTGCCACTACTATGTACAGCGTTTCTGTACCTTGTAGGCTTCAGCAAGCTTGGCAAACTTCTCCTTCGCGCCCGGGTCATCTGAGTTCGTGTCAGGGTGGTACTTCTTTGCCATCTTAACAGGGAAGCAAACAGTGTTTTATTATCATTTCATTTCAAACAAATGTAAGAGAAAGTTACGGTCTAATCACCCACACATAGGTTTACGTTCATTCAAATTGTCATTCAAGTCTTTCCCTGCTTTACATCACACCTTACATTAACAGGTTAAAAACTGATGAGGTAAGACGAAGACAATAGAAAATAAACGCTAATGACCTGATAGTAGGCTTTCTTGATGTCTTTCTGGGACGCCGTGCGGGACACACCCAGGACATTGTAAAAGTCCTCCTTGGTCGCCAACGGCCTGCTGGTGTGGAACAGGTTGGACTGACTTGCATGGGGACATCCTGCTGTTGGAGAGGGATGCATTCACCATGTCGTTAGTACTCAGGCATTTAACATTGGCTTGGCTACTCGCTATGTGCTACTAACACATCACTTTGTTAAAGTTAGTATGCAAGATGCTAAAGTCTGTTGACATCTGACAGTTACTGTACTATTCTGTACGAGTGTGCAGATTGTTGTCACCTACATATTGTAAGGTTGATGCTGAAATGATATGCAAGCCTGTTGATTCTTGGTAAACAAAAACAAAAAAAAACATGCAAGACTAGAGCAGCATGGTCAAACTCAAGGGTCAGAGTAGATCCTGATGCAATGAACAGTTACATCATAAACCATGGACCCCAACCCTGGACCACCACAACTCACACACTGCTCTGTCTGCATCAGCACAGCCATATATATGCACACACGGTAACACACACCGTTCACGTTGATATTTGGAAACTGACATAGCAAATGAACAACTTGTTCTGTCACCCTGAAAGTGAACGACTTTTACTCTTCTTGCTAATGCTACCTTACCTGTCAGTCCTCTCAATGTCAAGGCGTCTCGGCGTCTCCATAAGCTCACATTGGCTGCTATCCTATATAGTTGGGTCCCCGAAAACAACGCGGAACTGCTGGACGAGTGTCTTTCGACGACAAGCCGGAGAAAAGAACGGGGGTGACCTGAACTCACAAACTTGGATAGCCAACGTGCTGAGAGCCTATGTGCAGAAGACGCCATGTTTGCGTCACTACCGTCACGGCCAGGAGAGTCTGCGCATGCGTAACGGATACAGTTCTGACGCAAACCATATCACATTATCCAAAAATTATTTAATCTTGTATTTATTTCTACCTGATTCTATACAACACCATAATA
>JAOPJH010000097.1:13888333-13902832 GCA_027122575.1 Merluccius polylepis
TGTGTGTCTACGCCTATGCCTCAATCCCAAAAGGAATTTATATAAATTCATACCATAACACTACTGCGTGATACCATCTTGACAATAGCCCACCCGCCCCCCCCCCCCCTCCCTCGTGGACAGCAAGCCGGCACCTGACCCGAGCGTTGGACAAAGCTGCCAAAGGGATCGGAGACATGTCGATGGGGGTAGGCCGGGGGTCATAAGTCAAAGGTCGGGAGAAGAGTCTGGATGTGGACGATGGGTAAAAGAATGAAATGGTAAATCACCTCAAGTCATCCCAGATCAATTCATCTTCTTATTAAGCCTCACCGAGGAGACTGGGCAGCAGGTCGACCGATGGGACCAGAGCAACTCATAATGGCTTCTGCTGTGCTTGTCTTCTCCCCTCGCTCTGCTTTCTTCTCACACCATCTGCTTGCTGTAGTAATTGTTTTAATTATTTACCTTGTAAGGTGTTCATTAAACCCTGTGGTAACTGTTGCATGCCAATGCCCTCAAGGATTAATGATTCTCTATGCATCTCTTTTTCCCCTCAGCCTCTTCCTGATACTGCCCAGCATCAAAGTACTCTCTCTCCTTTCTCGTTATCACAGCAGTCTCTCACTTTTACACTGCCAAGACCACACAGACCAAAAAAAAGACACTCAATGGATATTACAGAGCTGGGGGTGAGGGGGGTACAACCAATGGGCTGGCTTAAGCAGTGTTATTAGTCACAGCTCCCCACAGTCCAAAGTGTCCACCAAGGGCCTCACATAAAATAATCAATACACGTGTGCAAAGAATGCATGTTTTTGCTCTCCTTTACCCCCATCCACTGTTTCTCCTCCAGAGAGGGAAGTGTAAAGGAGGGTTTATGGCTTAAGACTTCATAAGCCTCGTAAATGGCTGACCGCATGGCTTTAACTTCTGTTTTTTAATGCCAATATCAAGGAAGCACTTTTACTACCTTTGACAAGGTCGTTTCAGATCTACCGGGGCATTATAAATCAGATGATATTTTGAGGTTGACTTTTTCTAATACGAAAGACCTGTGGATCTGCTGAACCCTGTCACGAGAGGTGTTTTTATTCAAATCACCAGGTTATTGATTTGAAGAGGAAAAGCTCTGTTTGTTATTTCCAGGCAGCACTCATACGCTCATCTGAATGCTCATTCAAGTAATAAATCCAGATTTACCATTGGCCCAGTGCCCCTGTATACCTCTTTATTCACCCCTCTCTGCGGGTGGACTCTTCCTCTTTCAGCCCATTGACGTCTTTCTCTTCTTTATGCCTGCTGGCCTGAATCAAACAGCCAGGCAGTTTCCACCAGTGTCTACTCTGAACACTTTGTATTTCAAACAGAACCAGTTGTAGTAAATCACTTCCTGGGTAGTTTTTAATGTAGTTAGCAAAGCTCATTCCAAAGTGACATGTTTTTTTTGAAAATCACTTGGAGGAATGGCAAACTGAATTGGATCACCTTGGGTCTGTTAACGTCTAGCAATGCAATACATAAATACATTACATGTCTGATCAAATATTACTGATTTCATGAGTGCTCATTTAAGCACTCATTGACTTTGCAGAGAGCCAAAATATGTTAAAAGATCAGCTAACGGGCGTGACCAAATTGGAAATAATTCAACTGGAATGGGACTATTTTTATCCTGCTCCTCTGCTTCTAGCTGGCCATGTCCGCTGTTTGAGCAAGCAAACTTTTAAGAACTTTACTGCAACATTCCTCTGTGTTCCTACAACTGAGCCTTGGGACATTACAGATTTCAGATATCAGTTCCCTTTGTTTAGTATGGTTTTGTCTACAGACTATAGTTTACAGCTCTCTCGCACAGTCACAGTCCTGACCTGAGCTTTTTTGGTTCCAAGTCAACTTGCCAAATAGTGAGGCAATTAGTCTGTGTGACTTTAGCATGGAGGGTTTAAAACAATAGCAACAGCTACAGTTTAGCATCACAGTGACTCATTAGGTGTGTGTCAAATAAAACAGAAAAGGAATAATCTGCTAGAATGACATTGGACATAAGCCACACGAACCCCTAGTAGGCATTTAACATACTAGGGGTGTGCACACGCACACATCCTATTACAGGCCAACATTCAGGACATTTGCTGGCAGGCCATGTATACGCCATGCACCAATGATGTGCAACGCCGTGTTAGCAAAGGTGTTACACCATGCAAATTGTGTGCACACATACACAAATAGTCCTCTTTTGTTAAACTAACATTCACGAACTAAACACATTAGCCTCCAAAACCCCACACCCACCCACCCACTTCTACTCTAACACCACCCATGTGTCCCCCCTCCCGTGCCCACCCCACCTCAAAGCTGTTTTGAGTGACTGTGGTAAGTCCATCAAAAAGCACTTAACGGCAGCCTGCAGAGCCGCCGCTACCACCACCAACCCCCACCACCGGCCCGGCCCCAATGTGGCGCTCCACCAATCTGGGTGGTGGTGGGGCTGTTTGCACTGGCCAGTCAATGGGAGACAATGGCCCCACCACAGGGTCCCTAGACGACAGAAAGTTGGAAGGGGGGGGTGAGGCTGCATGGTCTGAGCAATTTTTATGGTTGGTGTGGTTTTGATTGGGTTTAGTTCATTTGTTTTCTTTTTATTACGATGCTACAGCCATGTGATTAAATAAAAAAATAAAATAAATACAATTTTCCAAAATCCCACTGGTGATTGTAAAAACATTGGTCTTTGTATATGTGACACGGAAAACATGTTTGCTGGTCTTCCAAGCTGAAGGGTTGACAGCAATGTTTAAGATTCACATTACATTTTGAAGACAAGCTTGCAGTTTAATGGGACAAAAGTAATTTGAGGAGACAATGAAGACTTAAACTCAACAATTGGTTTAGCAGCAGACTGAAGAGTTTAGCTAGCTCCTTGGCAACAAACAAAACATTTAAATCCCAGACAGACAGTGAATATGGCAGAACCAGACTCTGGAAATGATTCTTAATATGAAGAGGAAAGCTACTTTGACAAACCATATTTTAGGTATACAGAACAAGAGCAGCTACGTGGGACAAACTCATGGGAATGCCATGTACTGGCGCAGGAATGTGAATTACTTCCTGTTAAAAAAGGTTGTTCCATTTGTGTACCAACATTTCAAATTTTATGAAAACAAGGGAATACAAAACAAAACCAGACCAAATGCCCAGATCATAATATTGAGTTGGATAATATTGAAATTAAATCTTGAAACGCATTAGAAACGCATTAGCAGTGGTCAAATGAAGGTGGACAACTTTTGGAAATGCATTGCATGATGGGGGAAGTGAATTTTAAGACAAATATGCAAAACGGGACTATTGCTTTAAGTTCTACTCACAGTTCTACTCTACTCCATTATGAATCCATGGAAAGTATTAAGGCCTACAGACTGCACTTATATACACCCGTGTTAGATCTGTATAATGTGGGCTCCAGTCATCCAACTTTAAGCATGACATTCTTTAAGTACTTCCTTGTGAAAGCACAACATTTAAAAGCAGCATCTTGAAACACTACAAAATATCTAAAGGCAAGCTAGTGATGCCAACAATATCACAACTCACACGTCACACCAACCACAAAAATAACTTCACCACATGGCTCTATAAGATAATGAACTTTAACTGGAAGTAATTTAAGAGTTCCAATGGTCTCACCCTGTATCGAAATAGTTTGCATCCAACTTCCCTGAACATCCTTCAGTATCATTATGAACACATTTCCCTAGAGAGCAAAAAAAATTCACAGAAATCATTTGTACAAAAATAAGTTTATTTATGCAGCAACAAGCAGTACATGTCACAAAATCGCTGAATCATTGAAACCCCCGAGGACTAAAATTAAAAACACCAGTGGAGAAATGGAGGAAACCCTACAAGAGGGGAGAGGCCAAAGGACACGTTTGGTTTAGGTTTATGAAACCGTTCCCTTTTGGTACAAGATTAAGGGTTAGGGTAATTGTATAAGGTTTGAAATCGTGATGTTTAGCTTAGGTATAAGGTTATAAAGGTTAGTTATTCAAGTTTAGGTATTTGTTTGGAGATGGTAAAGTTTAGGCATTTTAGAGAGGGTTAGGTTTAGGTGGCTAAGTTTAGGCATTAGGTTAGAGATAGTTATGTTATTAGGTTAGAGATGTTATGTTTAGATATTAGGTTAGAGAGTGTAGGCATTAGGTTAGAGATAGTTATGTTATTAGGTTAGAGATGTTATGTTTAGATATTAGGTTAGAGAGTGTAGATATTAGGTTAGAGATAGTTATGTTATTAGGTTAGAGATGTTATGTTTAGATATTAGGTTAGAGAGTGTAGGTATTAGGTTAGAGATAGTTATGTTTAGGAATTAGGTTAGAGATGGTTATGTTTAGATACTACGTTTGGGTTAGTGATGGTTCAGTTAGGCATTAGGCTATAACGGTTAGGGTTAGAGTAATGTTTACATTGAGACATTAGGGTTCCAAGGGTGGTTAAGATCAGGGCTCTGTTGTCAGCTGTGTCACTTAGTCTCTCCCTTAAAATAGGATTCCCAGCTAGGGGTGTATACGAGTACAATAGCTGGGCTCAGACATGGTATACAGAAATAAAAGACCGGAAAGACTGGTCCGGTACTTGTGTAGATCAACTTTGCTCCATCTTCATGCTCTGATGGATTGATGAAAATGATTCAGTGTCACATGGTAAACATTTGTGCTGGAGGATTTAGAATACATTTTGATAACCCAACGTAAATGATTACAGCACAACCTGCTTATCAACCCCAATTTTACATGAAATGCATGTGACTGCTTATCCATGTCAATACAGTGATCAGCAATAACTAGATATAGCTGCCAACCATCATAAGGTGTGTCTGTACATTGCCCATCGCTTCAGGATGACTAGGCCAGTCTGGGATCTGCATCTCCAGCCCAGGAGAGACCTCAGCGTTGAACCACCAACTGGAAGGAGAGGTTTTACCAAGATCAGGAGGGATTATGCAATTGCTGTTTCTGATTTATTTGGTCTCCATTTAAGAGATCGAAGTAAATATTTGTTACAGCTCTCACCACCATGGCCACCCATCTCCTGCATGTAGGCCTACATCTGCTCTTCAATCTACACCTGAAAGAAACGTTATTGAGGACATGAGTCATAGCAAGAACGGCAGAAATAATAAACCAAGGGTCAATATAGAAACAATATACAGGATTGCAAGCATGTGTTGGCGCCCGTGCGATCATAACACACCTCGGACCTATGACCGGCGGGGTTGTCTCAAAAAAGGAGGACAAATACGCGTCCGGCTTGATGCTAACAGTGTGAGTATTTCCAAGAGTAGAAACTTATCTTCCCTTCGCTCGCCATCAGGCCTGGATTGGCCATAGGGAGTACCAGGAGTTTTCCCGGTGGACGGTCCCCGTCGGTCGTGGGTCCTGGGGTGTGTTACGAACGCACGCGCACGCCCCCGTCGGTCGTCGTTCCTGTGGTGGGCCAGTCCAGGAGAAAATTGCCAGGGCCGAATTTTGTTCCCAGTCCAGCCCTGCTCGCCATCATGCCGTGCCCTGACCTGTCCAGTCCTCTTCATGGCGCGTGTTTGACTGCGTGTGTGACGCTAGGGGTGCTTTGTTTTTCAATTAAATTAAACTTTATTGATCGGGAACTGTGTGCCGTTATAAAACCTCACCAAAAGGAACGGAGTAACGCAGCATTTGGGTTACTGAATTTAAAAAAAACAACGCGTTACTGAAAAAAGTGAGGGCGTTACGTAACGGCGTTACTAATAACGCGTTACTTCCCAACACTGGTTAGAAAGCAGAAATATTTATTTAACGGCCATTAGGGCAGTGGTGCACATGTGTAGATTTACTGAAAGCTTTCCGAAATATTTCAGTACCAGTTCCTTCTGTATGCCGCAAGTATGATTTGAGATGCGTCCCTATAGTCAAGTAACACTTGCCAACCAAAACTACCTAGGTTGAACAAACACAACCAATTAAGGTTTTAAGTTCAGCATCTTACTGGGGTCCACGTCATGGTCTTGAAACCGCTGTACTGCTCCGGGCCTCTGGTACATCCACAGCTCCGGGCTGCGGATTAAATAACTTAAATGGTTAACAGTTTTATACAAAGCAACTTCCATGATTGTTTGTCTTTAAGAAGCAGGAAGAGGTTGGGCAGCTTGATCAATTATGTTGTGAAGCAAATCAAACCCAGTACATTTTTGACAACTTTATACAGATCAGCGTCGATTTCTTAACCTTTACTGGATAGATTTTCCACAAGTTCCTCCCAATTATGGCTCAAATACGGAAGTCACCAATACAGAGAATTCTTCAAGTTAGTCCTAGTGAAGGAGAATGCTTTAAACCAGAACGAAAACTTCTGAATTAATCGGTTTTGGTTTTGTAGATGTGTACGAGTGTTGCTGCTGCTAGTGTCAAAAGGATTTTTTTACCCAAGCCAAAAAAGTAGTAAAAAGATTTGTATTTCAGGTGCTTACCCTTCCACATTCGTTGGACAGTAGTGGTCCTATGCTTCCGTCCCACCTACATATTCCAGTGTCAGTCCTGGATTGCAAAGATAAGACTACATTTGAGTCACAACTCACCAGAACACGCTAGAGTGCAAACAGATCTGCTTGGAAGTTGCCTTCACCTTCCAGGAGGCGCGTTCAATGGAGTCATCATCAGCACCAGTCGATCCAGAGGCCTACCAATGATCAAATAGATCAAGTTTGAGGAGATGTTGGAAGTCTTATGTGTACAGAGGGCCACAGCCATGCCCATATTCTACAGCCTGCATCAAATAATTGTTTTTATTTTACACTCCCCTAAACTGTAGTTATATTTCTAACACCATCTCAGAATTTAAAAAAACAACATGACTTAGAACATGATCTACTATTAACTATTCATATTCATTTTGAATTTCCTTCAATAGTTTTAAAACATCCGTTTAATATGAAGGTAATAACTCACCACTATGAAGGCCATAATGAGCAACGTCTCGTAAGATGGTTCTGGTACAATAATGGAAACCCGACTCAACACAAATCAATACATTTTATTCTAACCATCAAGTGTTCAGTTACTGCCCTTAGAAAGTGGTAAACTTTACTTGCCTTTGTTGCTGATGTTTGTACCAATCTTCCACAGACTCTTGGTAAAATACTAAAATTATAAATATCAAAATGTAGAAATTTGTCAATTTGTCTAGACTAAAGCATTTACAAGTACAGATTTAGGGTTGCCAAACCTAGCTCTAAATAGACAGTGTGTACCAATATTCAACTACAAATGCAAAGCTCACAACAGATGCATTGGAACAAAACTAATTGAACAAACATTCAACACTGTCAGCTTACAGTGGCCTGTACAGAAAGGACCCTGCCAGAGGCAAATTAAATACAGCAGCATTGCACAGAATAATTACAGTACATACACCATAGCACAGATGAAGTAAACTACATTGCACAGAATTCAACGTCAAGCAGCAGTCAAACTGCAAGCAGCAGCTTCAAATGTTTTGAAAGTTGAAACAGGAAGGAATAGACAAGAGATGAGCGTGTTACGAGTGCATGTGCAAATTAACAAGCAGAGCATCAAATCCATGCCTAAAAATCTTCATATTGTAGCACGCCAACATTCTACCAAGCCCAAACCAACAAGTTGGATCCAAACCTTAACACGCCCAGTCATTTGCCTAGTCAGTCTTCCTTCTCTGAACGACGTAGACGGAGTGGGTTAAACAATGGATTGATCAAGAACAGAATATGTCCTTTGCTTTACGCTCATTTCGATCTGCCAGACTCCAACCCCTAGAGATTTCAGCGCCTAAGTCACACAAATTCCTGTCTAAGGCACTTTGGCAACATTGGAGTCCTGGAGGGCATTTCTGACAGGCAGTTATGCCAGCATCTGCAGTAGGGGGATGTGCCGTTCTCCAGAATGAGTGCCATTGGTTCCTCATGGTTGGAAGTTAAAGAGACTTTTAACTGTGCCAGAAGGGTATCTTGGCCTATACACACACTTGTGATGTTTGTACACATTGTGTAGTACACTCAAATACCAGTTGACTGTGGCCCAAGTACCAGAGGGAGGGCTAAATAAAATGCAACATTGATTTTTGTAACCCAAACAAGCCATTGACAAATTGTGCAGTAGCTTCCAATACATTTTATTGCGTTGTCAACTTAGCCTTCCACTTAATCTATGCCGATTCACAGATAAAAGTTTAACACACTAGTTGGATACGGACAAACTTATCATATATATAGCTGAAAACTGTTCCCATAGTTTATGTTTCTGCTAAATAGTTTCCCCATACAGTTGCCATTGTTCCTTCATCGTTATTATGGATCCCACTGCAGGTCCTGGCAAGACCCACCCACACTGTCCAGAATTGTTCTGTGGTTGGTGACAAGGTTAGAGATGGTTGAGTTTAGGTTTGGTAGGCATTAGGTTAGAGACGGCCGAGTTCAGGCATTAGGTTAGAGACGGCCGAGTTCAGGCATTAGGTTGGAGACGGCCGAGTTCAGGCATTAGGTTGGAGACGGTCGAGTTCAGGCATTAGGTTGGAGACGGTCGAGTTCAGGCATTAGGTTGGAGACGGTCGAGTTCAGACATTAAGGTTGGAGACGGTCTAGTTCAGACATTAGGTTGGAGACGGTCGAGTTCAGGCATTAGGTTGGAGACGGTCTAGTTTAGGCATTAGGTTGGAAACGGTTAGTTTAGGCATTAGGTTGGAAACGGTTAGTTTAGGCATTAGGTTGGAAACGGTTAGTTTAGGCATTAGGGTTTAGATGATCAAGTTTAGGTAGCCCATTAGGCTAGATGGAGGTAGCCCATTAGGTTAGGTGGCTCAGTAAGCAGCTTGTCACCAGCCAATCATAGCGCAATTCTGGGCAGCATGGGTGGGTCTTACCAGGACCTGCAGTGGGATCCATGCACCAACATGTTCCTTTACCATAGTTGCCACAGTTTTCCCCCACACTCCAGTGAGCTCATCAACCATTACAAAACACACAATTACACATTAAAACACTGCCTTCAAAACATAAGCTACAATCAGCAAAGCCATGTTCACTACAACAGCAGGAAAATGTGTGTAAAAGTTTGAGACACAGCAACAGCAGGGGATACAGATAGCATGCATCTGTGTGCGAGGAGATGAGAAGTGTAATGTGTGTGGTGCATAAATCCACAACAACAGCTCACTTAAAGACAACAGCCCAAACAAATCCAAGCAACTTCAACTAGCTCAAAGGAATAGTCCCACAAATTGGGTAACTCACTGTGGTGTTAGCTCGCCTCGTTAGCTCGCCCATTGGTGGCCACGTTTGTCCGGATTGTTTAGTCCAAAGCACACAAAAACGGCAGATCCTTTTTTTTTTTTTTTTACATTGTTTGGTATTGATAGTAAACCACATAAAGCAGCCTAGGCCTACAACCCAGATCACAAACCTGGTTTTTGCAGTCCGACGCAAAAAGAAACCAAGCCACACGTGTGTGCGGGTGACACAGGTGAACTTAATTCACAGCTAATGAGAAGAAACGCACTGTGATTGGCTGTGAGCGAGTTTTCACAGCAGGAAATGCACAGGTGTAGTTCATAACATTCATTTGCACCAGTATAGACACAACCAGTCCAGCAAATATACACTGACCATGCTGGTGCTGCGACAGGTTTGAATAAAACCGACCTAGTGTTAAAATGACAGGAACAGGAAATGACTTTACCCTGCTACTGACAACCTGTGAAAAGGGTCCAAAAATTTAAACCACTCAAATGATCGCTCCTTGTTTCTTTTTGTTTTCTTGTTTGGACTATAATGTTTCTCTTGTTTGAACTATAAATTTGTCATTGTTGCATACAATGACAACCTTATAGTCAACAGGCTTATTTTATAATATTTAATTATCGGATTTGTTAAAATGGCAACTATTGCCTCCCTGTTAAATTCCCACCTTCCAAAGACATCTATGTGAGACTACATCAGGCTGAATTTGATGCTCAACGCATCTACCTTATTCAAATAAAATAATAGGCCTGCCACACACCTTTATTTGAAACCAATAGTCACTAATGAAACTCATATGTAGGCTTTATATTATTTACTATTTTAGTCTTTATTGTGCATTTTAGCCTCCAATAAAATCAAGCCAAACAAAATATTCCATTGATAGAGGCCTACTTTAATATGTGTAGCATCATAACAGCATTATGTCTACTTAACATCATTTCTGGAACATTTGATGTCATTGTGTTGCACAATGTTGCCCATTCTTACCAACTGGTGATATCTCCACCTCCTTGGCTGCCTGAAGATTATCGTCCGTCTTCAGCAAAACCTTCCAGTCAGACTCATCCTAAGCGCTTCAAAGAT
This sequence comes from Merluccius polylepis, assembly GCA_027122575.1. Taxonomy (NCBI): domain Eukaryota; kingdom Metazoa; phylum Chordata; class Actinopteri; order Gadiformes; family Merlucciidae; genus Merluccius; species Merluccius polylepis. The sequence continues at coordinate 13,898,709 of JAOPJH010000097.1, forward strand.
TAGTGAATTTGGTCAGCATGAACTACGGCATTTGGGTGGATATTGAGACCCATATTGAGAATATGGGCCTATATATATGCATATGGAAAGATAATTATTGGATGCCTACTTCATAGGCGTTTTTTATTTGTCTGATGACGATATCGCGTCAAATCATCCTAGCAGAGAGCGGAGTGCGTGCCTGTAGGCCGACTCCGTTGTCATATCCTGAATATGGTCCACTGCATGTCTTTCTGTCTGTCTCTCTGCCTGTCTTATACGTTTCTATGACCTACTGACATCTGTCCTCTGTACGTCAGTCCATCCATCTGTGTATTTTTTTTTATATAACATGCGGTGATGGTATATTAATATTCCTGATCGGGGTCCAACACTTTGAGCTTTGATGTATTTCCATTTTTATTTTTGCTATAACTTGTTGAGGCTTCCCTCCCTCAAGCATGGATCTCCAGATAAATGATTTGGTATGAACAGGGTGTTCTCCCCAGCCAGAAGGCATAGGAGTCGCGTGCGTGTGTCATGTAGCTATCATGTGCATTAAGCTGTATTCTTTTTCAGGTCAGGGCTGAAACACTGGGATTCAGGTTGTCATGTAACGGATTAAGAGAAAAAAGAGAGGGGGGGGGGGGGGGAAGACAGAAGAGGATGTGAAAGGGGACGATGGTGACTGTAAAGGCAAAAGAAACCATATAATAAAACACTGAACCAAAGTGGACAGACTGATCAAAGAGAGGGAGTAGAGAGGAACGGAAAAGAACAGAGAGAGAGAGAGAGGGAGAGAGAGAGGGACCATGTGCCAGACCATGGCAATACCATAACAACTATGCGGAACGTCCAATTGCAGTTCAGCTCATTAATGTAAGAAAGAAATGGATAAGGGTCTTCGGTAATTTGACCATATATATGTGGCTTTATCTGACTCCTACCATTGGCCGCTTAGCGCAGGTTGTGCTTGACCTAGGGGACATTCACCAGTTAATCTGGCATGCATCTAATCTTCTTAGCATTAGAGAGATTTAAAGAGATGTACACCACCACACACACATACTCAAACATACATAACGCCCTGATACACACTAAAACACATTATTTGCACACTTTCACTTCACTCACACAAATGTCGAGTCACATTGCCCCCACCGCTTTCTATTACGCCGTATAAAATAAGACACACACACACACACACACACACTGAAATGAATATACACATATAGTATCAGTTGTGCTCTTTAATTCACTTATGTCGCCTTTTAGAGCTTTCACACAGAAGCAACGCCCAGTGTCGGCCATTGTACAGCGCCGTCTCACCTCTGTGCTCTATGAATATCTTTGACTGGTACACCAGAATACAACAGATTATATAGTGCAGTATTCTACTCAACATCTCTCCATGCTGGTGTGGCAGATTTGCAGTCTGGATTAAACACAAAAAGCTTTGAAACACAAAAAGCTTTATTTTTTTTGTTTTTTTCCGTTGCTTGGTACAGTGTTTTCCTTGTTCTGTGTAGCTGTGTCGCTTTGCTCAATTATGAAGTTTATGTATTTAGACCAAGGCGTCGGCCAGTGTCTGCACACGGTTCTACGTCTTCCAAGAGCAACACGGCAGCAAAGTGAGTTGCGCAACAAGCTGGGACCGCCGTCTTGCGTTAAGGTCAGCCCAGCTATCTGCCTCGCTGCTGCTCTGTGCTGCCATTGGTTTGCCTTGCTGTGAGTCACAGCCATTTAGGCATTGCCCTAATTAGCGTTTGACATATACAGTATAAAGGGCTGCTTCAGACCAGCGGCATGTTGCGCCGAGCCTTGGCTGGTGTCGTGTCAGATGGCAGGTTCGAGCAGCGGCATTGGGGTTTGGATGGGCAGCGTGGGTAGGTAGGCTCTGTGGATTTGGTTTTGGGTCAGGATCAAATTCAACCACAAAACACACAAAAAGGTACAACCCACTATTTAGAGAAGTTTTGGATGCTTTTCCCCTTACCATCGTAGCCAGGGCAGGTAACCCAATGCCAAATGCAAAACTAACTGCGAAAAAAGAAAAATGCAAAATTCACCAAATATGCAGGGGAAAAAAATATTCTTGCAAAAACGTACAATGGAAAGAACCTAATATATAGTTATAGTTGGACCGCTAGGCTAGCCGGGGTAACTTGGCTGAGTTTGCCCACGTCTCACAGCACTAGCGAGGCAACCAGTCTCAAATCTCAGCCAACTTTTAATTGGTGTTCAGGATTCCTTGGCTACTACGTTATGTAGCCAAAATAATATAACAGTCCTAAGATATATCCATGCCCACAGTCTTTATTTAACATTAGCAAAAACGTAATGTTATTGCCGAATCAACCACCAAGTGATCCCAGATGTCCTGTACTAATCCCACAAAATGGACTGGATACGGTAGAGGAAACTGTAATATTGAGACCGAAATCTTTAACATCTCTGTATTACAACAACTTGAATAGTAATTGCTCTTTTGGATGTAATTTTTGTGGGGGGGGTTTTTCAAATATATTCCTGTTTGTTTAACGTAGCTGGACAGGTTTGTTCATTGTATTATCAGAAGGCGCAAAAGCAATTACCAATGGTTCAACACAGAGCTATTTTTAAATCTTTGCTATTTACTCTTTCAAGGACAAAAGGAAATAAACAAGCCCTTGTATATGTTCGGTACCTTCAGTACGTAAATCTGTGAATAACGTGTGAATATAAGTTAGAATATAAGCTATATGTGAATAGTGTTCAGTGAAATCTAATAACAATTAACAGTAAGTCATGTTAATATTACATTTTGAATACAATGGTGGTAATGGTGCATAGTGAATGCCACACAAATGTGTTTGTTTTGTATGTGTGCTTGTGAGTGAGCCTAGAGAGAGAGAGAAGGGGCCATACTTGCATTCATGTTCAAAGAGATGTTAGGGTCAACATTGTACTGTTTAGCACAATGTTGCACGTATATGAACACACACACACACACACACTCTTCCTAATTTACCCCTTATTTTTTTGTCTTTGAAGTTTGAAAGTTGAAGTTTGCGCTGATCCAAGACCCAGACCCAATGAAAAGCCACCAAAGCTGTACAGAGTGTGTATCTATATAAATAGTTTATTAGTATCATAACATGTACAGAAGATTTATAGCTTGTATGCAGATAACATGCCCAAAGTAGAAAATGAGATTCATAGCAAAATTAAAGGTTATAAAAATATATAATATTTACAGCATGTATGTGTGTTTCTGTGTGTGTGTGTGTGTGTGTGTGTGCGCACGTGTGTGTATGTGTGACATTGTGTGTGTTTTATGCGGATGTGTTGATGTGTGTCTCTCCGTTGATGTATATCTTTTAGAAGAGGCATGAGTCTTTAAATATGAAATGTAATCCAGGTAATTTTCCGCAGACAGAATCTTCTGGAATATCCAATGGGGTTCTGTGAGGCTTTTAATCCAGGGGTCACACACTTAAGTAAAGGATGAGCGTAGAGTCGGAGTGTTATCTGGCCAGCCAAACTCATTTCACCATTTTCACTGTTCAATTCCTTGAAAAATTAAAAAGGTTTGTGTTTTTTTCCCCCATGAGTCACTGAAGCCATAGCAAGGCAATTTTTTATGATTTGGTTTGGGTGCGCTGCCTTTTCACTTAAACTTACTAACAGTCACTCGCTGGCGGATGACGCCCTGCGTTCGATCCAAGATAGCCTCCATCTCCTCCTGTGTCCTGATCCTCAGATCGCTCTGTACGTCGCCGCTTCCATCCTGACGTGATCCCCCAGCACAACTGGAGCTCCGCAGAAATATAACGGCAGACGGATACGACGAGGCCATGGAAGTCTTCTTCTCAAAACACAGTCTTTCAGTTTAATTTCTCCTTTTATTCCTCCATCTTGTTCCGCTTCTCCTCCCCATCTATCCATCCATTCTTTACCTGATGCCTGGTGGGACAGAGAAGGGGTGAAGACCGTTAAGACGAACCAGGGAGTTTAAAAATCTTCTCACATCCATTAACTGCAATTAGTCCTGTGATTTCTAATTGGCAAGTGGTACATTACACCAAAGGATTGTGTGTGTGTGTGTGTGTGTGTGTGTGTGTGTGTGTGTGTGTGTGTGTGTGTGTGTGTGTGTGTGTGTGTGT
>JAOPJH010000097.1:13969448-13981465 GCA_027122575.1 Merluccius polylepis
TGATGATGATGATGATGATGATGATGATGATGATGATGATGATGATGATGATGATGATGATGATGATGATGATCTGATTTAACCATCAGACCATCTAATGTCAGTCAGTATATAGGCCTATAGGAATAAAGGCAGACCAGGGAAATACTGGAAAACGTGACCCTCCACAAAAAAAGGGGTTGTATAAACAGGCAGGTGGTGGGTCCTACCTAGCTATGTAATAATAGCATAGGCTACGTATAGACGGGGATATATGAGTCTTATCAATATATGATGAGCTATATGGTGTGCCGAAGCTATGTAGGCTGCCTGCTACTTGCATAGAGGTTGACTGCCGGTGCTGTATGGGGGAGTGTCCTGTAACCTATACTGCGCATATAATGCGCATATAATGCGCATACCTGTCTATAAACGAGCGCTATTAGCATGCATCTCATCACATAGGCCTACGGCCTATCCTTGCCGCACCTCCTGTCACACCTTATGGCAACAGCCTGAATAACAATCACATCGGCTACAGCATAACCCTAAAATTCAGCCGCACAGACCCAGCGCACACATCATCCAGCAGGACCCTCAATGAATGCACAGACATCAGCCACACATACACCCCCAGGAAATAGCACAATCCCCAACTCCACTGACATTTTCCCCTGAGATAACCTAGATCAGAGTCAGAGTAAACGCCTGTAGTCGTTGGGGAGGCTTGTCAATGATGTCCTTCCCACTCCCTAGCCATTCCCAACAATGTGCTTTCTTTGACCCCTCCGCAGCTGCCAGCTGTAGGACAGCCAGGTGGGCGGATTTTCGAGGGCAACCACTAAATGCGCTATTTAACTATATTTCGTATAACGCTGCAAACGTTGACACGTCAGAGCATCTTGATTGTATCGTAAGAAACATTATAAAGCCGGATATCAGCGCTCATCGTGTCAGCATGTGCGTAAAAAAGGATACAGGAGGGAGAGGGGGGCGTGGTTGGCGCGCGCGAACGTGGTGACTAAACTCTCGCGAGAACTGGCCACCGTCGAAATTTGAAAAACAGGCGGCAGTCACTCAGCACAGCCACAGCAACAACGGTGAACGAACTGGGGGAAAACAAGCCAACTCCAGATAGGATATATATATCCCACCAGGTACGTTTCATACAAAAGCTTTTATGAATAGTTTGAACTCCTGCTACATAGTTTACACCACTAAACCGGTTAATGTGAACCGAGCGAGGGACTGGGACCAGGGGATAGGGCTAACGTTGATGCTAGCTGAGGCTGAATAACCCACTTAGACGTGCGACTCCTGACGTTGGCATTAGGGAGAAACGTGTATATATATACTATATAATACGTATGCCCATTACACATGAAATACTTACATACTGTTGGTTAACCTCATCCTTTTGCACGTTGTTCCCGTGAAGAAAGATGACGGCCGACAGTGAAATGGAAATAAAGGAGGCGTTCAGCAGAGCCCAGAAGGGCCACAACAACAAGGCTAAGCTGGTGGCCATCCTGAAGAGTCGCTACAACAAGGTATGAGATGACCCCTCACCAGCTCATGTCCTGGAGCAAGTAGTTGAATATAGTTTAACATTCAACTACTTTAGTTGAAAAGCTGGACTTTCATGTTTCATAGTCATGGTGGTGTGAGGTTGCTTATTTGCCCTGGGTCCTCGTTTTCGTTTTGTATGTGTTTTCTGCTCATGCATTACCCTCCAACGTTTATACGTCTACAATATACGCCTCCTGTCTAATGACCTCTTTGGTGGCAAGTCATTGCAGAATGACGTTTTTAGGGGTATTGGTAACCTTGTCATATTTAAGAATTGAATCATCGTGGAGAACCTCATCACAATCCCTGCCTGTCTACAGTTGGAGGACAAGACGTTGTTCCACGATGAGTTCATCCACTACTTAAAGTATGCCATGATCGTGTACAAGAGGGAGCCCGCTGTGGAAAATGTCATCGAGTTTGTCGCCAAGTTTGCCTCAAGCTTTCAGTCTCCTTCTAAAAACGACAAAGAGGGAGAGAAAGAGACTGAGAAGGAGGAGGGGGTTGATGAAGACGACGAGGAGGAGGAGGACGACCATCCTTTTTTGACCTTCATCTTTAACTTCCTGTTGGAGGTACACGTGCACACACACTTTGTGGATTAGGGCGATTGAGACCAAAAAACTCAAACTGTGCTGTCTAACATCTTTGTGTCCATTGGTTTTTGATGCTGCTTTGGTGGTTTAGCAGAAGAACCTGCAGCGTGTAGCAGGTGTAGCAGCCTGCCCCTTCATGACCCTGTACCATCTGTCTCCTCTGATCTCTCCTCTCTCTGATCTCTCCTCTCACTCCTTCAAACATGTTCCAACTTCCTACATCTCTCCCTCTATCTCGTCACACATCCACATCCTGTGCCGTGCCTCGGCTCTTCTCAGTCCCACAAGGCCAACAGCCACGCCGTGCGCTTCCGCGCATGCCAGCTGATCAACAAGCTGCTGGGCAGCATGGCAGAGAACGCCCAGATCGACGACGACCTGTTTGACAACATCCACCGGGCCATGCTCATCCGAGTCACCGATAAGTTCCCCAACGTGAGGATCCAGGCCGCCCTGGCCATGACCCGCCTGCAGCAGCCCCATGACCCAGACTGTCCCACAATCAGTGGTGAGGGGAAACCTGTTGAAAATGACTAGTTCTCTCCTTTAACATTTAGATAGCTCTCTCATTTTTTTTCCCGCTTTTATCTAAAAAGGCAAAAACATATCTACATGCAAAAATGTCACATCTACAACGACATTGTTTATTCATTCATTGATTTTTAATTTAACCTTTGTTTAACCAGGTTGTTCTCATTGTGGATTCAGCTGGGAGTCGTACCATCCTCAACAGTTTCTTTAACCTCCGTCCATACAGTGTACAGTATACAAACATTCACTGTTCCACTTCCTCCTCTAGCCTACATGCTGATCCTGGAAAACGATTCCAATGCAGAAGTGAGGCGAGCAGTCCTGTCATGCATCGCCATGTCGCCCAGCACGCTTCCCAAGGTGCTGAAGCGCACTCGGGATGTTAAGGAGGCCGTCCGCAAGCTAGCCTACCAGGTAACGCGCTGATCGAATTTCACCATTTCGTGGCCTGTATTTTTAGACGCACCCTCGCTACATCCAACTATAAATGGTGAAATGCACGCAGGCATGCTGCTCTAAACGTGATCGGCGGTATTGATATGTTTATCTTTTGTAATCTGTAGGGTGTGGTTGAATGCGTGGTGTTGCTTTGTGTTTCAGGTTCTTGCGGACAAGGTGCATATAAAAGCTCTGAGCATTGCACAGAGAGTGAATCTACTGCAGCAGGGTCTACACGACTCCTCAGGTGTGTGTGTGTGTGTGTTGCATTACCTGTCTTCTTAAAACACAATGTTGATGGCTGAGTAGTACCCAGCATTGGTGCACAGCAGAATGTAAACCCACGCGTGTGTGTTTGTGTTCCAGGGGCCGTCAGGGAGGCTGTGCAGTCCCGGCTTCTGCCCTCCTGGCTCCAGCGCCTGAACGGAGATGTGGTGGAGCTGCTACACCGGCTGGATGTGGAGAACTGTTCCCAGACTGCCCTGGATATGCTCAGAGCCATCTTCACCAACATGCCTGAAGACCAACTGCTGCAGGACAGAGTACTGCTCGACTCCAGGTACAGTCATCAAAAGGCAAAAACTGAATTTTGTGTGTGTTTTGTGAGAAGCGATGGAACAGGGTACCCGCGGAGGTATTAAAAGTATTTAAAAGTTATTCATTCCTGAAATCTACAAAACATAATTTGCATTTGCTCTTAAATCTTTTTGCGACTGTTGGGAGAGGAAAAATAATAAACCTCAAACCAATGTCAATACCAAAATGTGTATACTTATAAAACAATTACAGGTTGAGAAGTGTCATTTACCTTTTACGCTGCTGGGCTGTGAAATCTGTATTAAATTGTGGTGTTGGTGTTAAAAAGTAAATTGAACTGGTTGAAACGTGCGGTACCCTGTAGAAAGACCCGAAGCAACGTTGCATTAAAGTGGGTGTTCTCCACAGTAAGCTGATCCCGGGGGACTCTCTGAGCTGCGAAAACGTGCTCTACTGGAGGGCTCTGTGTGAGTTCGTCAAGGCCAAAGGAGACGAGGGTGAGGAGATGCTTGAGAAGGTCCTGCCGGACGCCGCCACCTACGCCGACTACCTCTACAGGTGAGACCATAGATGAGGATGAGGACGATATTGTGACCTGTATTGGGGACGGCTCAGGGCAACTTTTGTTTTCATGCAAGTTTTTTGTTATTTTATAGTATAAACATACATACATATTTTTTTTTCCATTAAGTGAAGTTATATTGAAGTAAATATTGAAATAAACAATTGAAATTAATACAAATTGGAAGAGCAAGAAGAAGAATTGTTAAAAAGACAAAGGAGTAACATGATCCTACAGTATGTAAAAATAGTTCGATGAATGAAGGCATGAGCATGGAAATTCATTTCCAATGCTTTTATAATTTATGGACTATTTTGAGTTGCCATAACTGTGACTCCATTAAACCTCCAGGCATTTGAAGCATGCGGCCTATGAGGATCCCCATCTGTATGTAACAAGAGTGGCTTGCTTAATGCTCGATGCACGCTGTAATGCTGCTGCAGGCTAATTTAAGGTTGAGCTAATGTGGTCTCTATGGCTGTGTGACATCACCTAACGAGCGCATTCTGGCATTCTTTAGCATCTCCTTATATTACAAAGCCAGTGATACAGTGCTGGGTCATTGCTTGTGATCTCAGAATGTGGCTTCTCGTTTCAGGTTTCTATTTGTGTATTTTAGTGTGTGGGTGTGTGTGTGTACTGTTGTCTCACTAAACCCCATGTTCCGCGTCAGCATTATGTCCACACTATTGTGAGCAGCAATGTGTTATTTCACCCCGATGCTGGCGGTAGTGCTTTCGGCGGATACTGACTTCATCACGCTGTGCTTCAGGTTTGTGAAGGCGGTGCCCTTGCTGTCTGAGCAGCAGAGGGCGGACTTCAACACACTGGAGCTGGTCATGACTAAGGAGTTCATCTCCCAGCAGCTCATCCTTCTCGCCGGCTGCCTGGACACCAACGAGGAAGGAAGCAGGTTGGTCGTGGAGGGGATGGGATGGATGGGTTGGGGGGGGGGGGGGGAACACGGATCAGTTGAGAATTGAAGGGGAACTCATTGATCATCACACTGCCTTGTGTCTAGACGGGAGGTCAGGAGAGCTCATGTACAACAGGGGGATAATGGTGAGTTGGTTGGTGGTCTGAACACCGAGCTGGACGCTCAGGTTAAGGAGAGCATTAAAAAGAAACAAAGCGCCAGCCACACAAAACAATCTCTCTCAGTTGGCAAATTTTTTAACAAATCCTTATTATTTAAATCGGAAAAATATCCTTGCATCTTTCCACCGATTATATGGACCATTATTGTATTTGGGAAATACCGTAAGCGTCTTGTAACATCTTGGTCTATGAACTGAACAGTAGCAGCCTCTAATCTAGTTTCCTGGCTGTGTAGGAAGCGTGTTCTAGCCGTGCTGCAGGAGATGTTGTGTCTCTCACAAACTCCTCCCTCCCTGGTCTCCCTGCTCACTGAGAAACTCCTCAGCCTCGTCCCTGATGACAACCGCCGCATACAGAGTGTGAGCTTATACACACACCCACCAATTCACCCTCCGGACTAACTCGCCTGATGTATTCCACACATTTATCAGACACGTCCCAGTAGAGAAATGGAGTAGCAAAACATTTTTATTTTTTTTATTGTATTACATCATTAATCTTTTTTTTTGCATTGTTCATGATCATTAATTTTGCTTCTGCAAGATGGGAAATTTAGATTATTTAACTGAAAGGAATATATTACCCAAATTTCCCATCCGGGATAAATAAATTGCACCCAAGCCCAGTAACCCAATATTACTCAGAATTTGGTAAAGCCTGCTCAAACGGTGAATGCCTCTATATAATTAGTCATTGCCCCGATCACAGTGTAACATTCTCTGATGCTGTTGCACTGATGGCGCATCTGCTCATGGGCCCCAGGTGGCGGAGATCATCTCTGATGTGAGGGAGCCCATCGCAGAGGCTAGTCAGCCCGTGGACCAGGACGAGAAACGCCGGCAGCAGATCAAGGTAGGCAGCCTCCCCACTACAGGGAGCACACAGTAGCAGCCAGATTAAAGAAATAGGATCAAAACCAAACGCGCAGCAATGCAAAGACACAAATTCGCACCGGGCGATGCGAAGGACGTGCTGCGAAAGCCACGAGTAAACACAAATGATCCCGCGGTCAGATGTGAAAATGCTATTCGAGTTTGGTGTGAACACGGTATTAGACTGTCATTGAGATGTAAGGCTTCCTACTGAACACACATGCACTCGAAGAAAGTGAGAAAGTGACGAGTGATAAGGGGTACAGTGTGACAGCTGCACAATTAATAATGCATGCAATAATGACTGCAAACCAGTTCCATGAATGTACTTTTTATTTAACGTGACTAACACACTAAGAAGTCAACACAATATAGTGCAAGTTGTCTCTATAGTCAGTAAGAGTGACTAGATAAGTGCTTTCTTTAGATTTTTTTCTTTAGATTAAATGGAATCACCAGGCAGCCAGTTGTAAATAAGGTGGCTACAAACATGCCGAATGTAAACATTGCAAATACCTCAGGAAAAAGCATATATTAAAAGATCGATCTCGGGATTTTATTTATCGCTATCGGATAATTCTAATAAAGATCGAGTTTAATCCGAAAATCTTTATTCATTTTTTTAACCCAGCCTTAATTACAATGGAATATTCTACCTTTTCAGCTTTATTATAATTTCTACACAATTCCCTCATACTCCTCTTACAGGCAGATGTCTCTTAAAATGTATTGAATGAGAATTTTAAATGCAATTTTAATTGGTCCATATTGTCTTTTTATAAAATGTCTTCTTCCACGCGTCCAGCTAGCGGAGGTGAAGGTGCGCATCCTGGAGGTCAAGCAGGAACTGGAGGACTGCATCGCGGCCCAGGAGTTCAGCCACGCCGCCCAGCTCAAGGACTCCATCACGGAGCTGGAGAACCAGCGCGACCTGGTGCTGCAGGGCATGGCCGAGTGCAGCCAGCCCGCGGACAGGGAGGTCCGCACGGAGAAGGCACGCGCACACACACACACACGCTCACACACATACACATGCACATACACACACACACACACACAGGGTCCAAAACAAACACCCGCCACCAGCCAAATGTGGGTAGATTTTCCATTTGACAGGTGAAATAATTCAGGATTTCGTATTAAAGCAATTGTTTGGCGAGTAGTTTTTACATCTACAAGTGCTTTTGGCTGGTGCTCACATTTCAGTTATTGTGGACCCTACACACACACATACACACGGGCTACCCTCCATTCTCACTGTGTACAACCATAGACTGACTCAGAATGGTGGCGGGTCACGCTTCCAACTACTGCAAACCACCTAAAGGCCATTGGAGGAACTACATGTTAGTCTCTCCTGGGCTTCACAAACAGGCATGGCTCTCGCTTGTGCACAACACAACCGCAATACTTCATAGTTCATTATCCTCTCACTCTCAAATCCTAAATAATGAAATGCTCTGAGAGGAAAAGCCTGTATGAGTGGCTGACCATGTGTGCGTGTTTTTTCTTTTTTCTTGTAGAGCGACCCAGATACTCTCCTGAGGTGTCTGACCATGTGCGCTGAGCTGCTGAAGCGGATGAACATCAAGACCCGCATTGGGCCCACCATGAGCGCCATCATGTCTTCTCTGGTAACCAAGGCCATACATACCTCAACCATTCTCTCTAGCTTGCTCTCTCTTATCTTGTACCACTGAAAATGAAAACATCTTAAACATCTTAAGCTGTTGTGAAACAACCTTTGTGGTTTTGGCATGTGCTGTGTATAGACCGGGGTCCAAAGTGGAAAAATCTACCGGCCAAGCAATTGTTTTAATATGCCAAATGGTCAAATCTATCAGCCATTGGTTGGTGGCAGGTGTTCATATTGGACCCTGGTATAGACGTTAAGAGTTGATCTCCTCATTGTGGAAATATCTCCATCTCTAGATCCTACCCTGCATAGCCAATTCTCACCCTGCCGTGCGCAACACAGCGGTGGTGTGTCTGGGCACGTGCGCACTGCACAGCAAGGAGTTGGCCAAGACGCACATGGTGCTGCTGTTACAGGTAAGGCCAAAATGAACACCTTGAACTTAAACAAATGCATATTATTTACTAATCTATAAAAACTGGAAACATTGGATGGCAGGGCTTTTAGCTTCTTTTTTATACTGTTTTGTCTTCCGGATAGTAAATAAGTCTGTTTGACTGTATTGATGTATGACTGTGTAGAATAATATGGCAACAACCTGCTGCTTCATGGCAGTCCTATTTAAAGGGAACAAAAATGTTGTATATTCATAGAAATTCTGTGCAAATATGTAGGAATCATTCTTATGATTGTTAACAAACGAGTATTAATGCTCAACCCTCTGTAGATTGCCCAGTTGGATGAAGTGAAGATTCGTATCAGCGCCCTGCGGTCCCTCATTGACCTGCTGCTGCTGTTCGGCTTCCAGCTGCTCTCTGAGAAACCTGTCCCTCAGGCAGCCCTGGCTTCCCATTCGCCGGGCGGGCAGGAAGAGGGGCTGTCCGACGAGAAGGGAGACATGGCGGAAGACACGGCTCAGAGCATTCTGGGGCTACTGTCCGAGTTCCTCGACGGCGAGGTGTGTACTGTGGTCAGATGTCTGCGTTGCATCTTTTGGGGGAGTTGCGTTTCTAACTTCTGCTGACCTAATGACGAAGCAGCATTTTTTTTAATCAGACCTTTTTTTTTTACTGTACAAATCAAATGTCAAAAGACAAAGGTATCCAACAGTAACTCTATCCAACTGCAAACTGGATGATTACAATGCAGCAATCAAAAAGAACTATCAAAGTAGGGCTGCATATTAATTGAAATCGCAATTATTATTTTTTTGATCTCTGAAAAATAACTAATCTAATAACTTTTGATAGCTAATCGTGAAAGGTCACAATTAATTTATTTTAAAAATATGAATAAGTCTGATTTTGTATGCCCGTTACATTAAAATCAAATTATAAACCGTTACAACTCAGCAATTGCTTTATGTGTTTTTTAAATACAGTAGGCGCCACAGAATATTAATTGAATCACTAATCTGTTAATGAATAATCACAATATCGGGCAAAATAATGATCATTTTTGTAATGATAATTGTGCAGCCTCTATCAAAGTAAATAAACGAAAAAGACAACCCCTCCCACACCAGGACCTACGGGACTACAGAACTTGATACTATCGGTGCAACGGACACTTTTCCACAGCCATGAGCCATAGATTGAGATTAGCTCATCTTTGACTCCATTAATACAAGCTGTAGCAGAGTGAACATGAAGTGGCACTGTTGACTGGCCTCTCGCTCTCTCTCAGGTGACTGACCTGCGCACGGAGACGGCCGAGGGCCTGGCCAAGCTCATGTACACCGGACGCATCTCCAGCGCCAAGATGTTCTCCCGCCTGGTGCTGCTGTGGTACAACCCCGTCACCGAGGATGACACGCGCCTACGCCACTGTCTGGGGGTCTTCTTTCAGCTCTACGCCCGCGAGAGCAGGTCAGACACACACAGAGTTACAGCTACTAGCGACTAGGGCTGATCGATATGGTAAAAATCATATTGCGATTGTGATATGATTCACTATTAATAGGAATTATCTTTTTTGCATCACAATTTTAATTTTCACTGAAATAACTATTAAACTATTTGTTGGGGTCTGTACCAAACACCATGTTTTCTTACATCTGCAGGAAACAATGTGTAGGCCAAGGCATTTTGCAGCACTGTACTTCATTTATAATGGTTAGAAATTTACATTTACACATTTTTCCTGTGTCAAGTGCGTCACTCCTGCAATTTGGATATTGCACTTGGGCCATAATGCGATTTTGATCATATGTAGGTGAATTGTTCAGCCCTACTAGCGACATGATGGGCATTAGGGAGACCTCTCTAGACAGGTTTTATGCACCTAAGCACGCGTCTCCTCCCCTTCGTCTCCCAGAGCCCACCAGGAGGTGGTCGGCGAGTGTTTCCTGCCCACGATACGGACCCTGATGAACGCGCCGGTCACGTCCCCACTGGCCGAGGTGGACCCCGGCAACGTGGCGGAGCTGCTGGTGGAGCTGACGCGCCCCGGCGCCCTCGTTAAGCCCCTCCAGACCAACGAGGTGGGCATAGGAGGACCCTCACTCACCACCCCCCCCCCCTATCGTCGTCTTTAGTTGTGTTATTGTCCAATTTATATGCAAATGACGTGTATCCGAATTGGCTTTGGATTCAATGGTCTCCTAATGCAGACCTTTTGTGTGATCTGGGCAGGAGGTGTGTGTCCACGACAGCATGGCACTGCGCGTGTGCGGGGAGATCCTGAAGGACCACACGGCTCCCGAGGTGCGTCTCTATGCCAAGACCCTCGGCAACCTGGAGATCAGCACCGAGGCCACCAGGCAGGAGGTGCATGCACTCCTTCAGGAGATCACACAGGTAATGCATACATGTGCACTAATAGTCAAGCAATGCATAAAAAAACATATGATATTCTATGTTCTAGCTTTATTCACTCTGATCCAGTAGCATCCACATTGATTATTTCCCTTCAACAACAATAACCTCACAGGTGTCATCTTTCTTTTGGTACCAAGATTAAGCTAAGAGAGGTTTTATTAGAGATCGGTTTAGGTGGAGTTTCCAAATAAAAACAATAAATCCAATGCAAAAATGACAATACAAACATGAGACGCAAACAGGTGAATATTTTGATTTTAAAAACTAGACCCCTCTATTGAAAGGTCAGGGTGAATAGAATTGAATGACACCAAGCCCAACCATCGCAATTGCACCATCTGGCCACCAGATGGCGATGAAGAATGTGTGTTCTGATTGAAGTGGAACCCTCTCTTACCTACTATACCTGTACATGATTGGAAAAATGATTGGGAGGTTTGAAAATGTTGCCCAGACACTGGATTTTCTGTTTATGGTGGTTTTAAGTGATCAAACACAACTTTGATGACAAAAACAACAAAGGTAGGACATCATTTGATTGTTACTAGAAAAAGACAAGTTTGTTCTTGATTGTTTTTGGTCACAGAGTGATGTAGTCTGGACTGTTGGAATCAGCTCAGTCTCAGCTTTCATATGATGTGTAGTTTGTCTAGATACCATGTCTGGAAAAAGATGGCTATTGCTGTGCATGTGCACATGCACAGTTATGAAATGTATAACTTGTTACTTGCTCATTCTTTTGTTTGGGGTTAGAATTGTTTCATTTAGCTAAATATTGTTATAGTTGGTTATGTTAGAACTCAAGTCTGTGGGTGTGTTTAGATCGTGATGTAGGCTACTGTTCATGGGTTATGATTTTAAAAACCTGAAAATATGGGTGCAACATCTGTCCACTAGCCTATATATTATTTGTGTGATCTCACTAGTGTTTTGTTTATTAACCACTGACTGAAAATCCTTTCAATCAGCGGTTATTGCTGATTTGACAACGATTTTTCAATTTGCATAATTCAAATAGCAAGCTAACCCTTAGGTTATGCCTGTTATCCCTCAAAGGATCACAAAATAGGTGAAATCTGGCTCCATGTGCTCCATTTTGTAAATTGATATCCCTTCAAGTAGCCAGAGACCAATCGTACATTATTGGAAGACAGGCCTCGATTTTAGGATGGTGGAGAAAACCTTCCCTGTGCAGTAGATTCCACATCTACCAGTCAGATCAATAGTCGCCGAACTACGTGACTGGAAATCTACATTAAGTTTCGTCCTCTGAACGGCGGGGGGGCGCCCCGCCCCGCGCCCCCCCCCCCCCCCCCCCCCCCCGCCCGACCCCGCCCCGCGCGAGGACACGGAGGGGGGGGGGGGGGGGCGGACGGCGGG
>JAOPJH010000097.1:13981565-14001489 GCA_027122575.1 Merluccius polylepis
AGAATAAGACACACCACTTTTCATGGTATTTTAGTGCTTCCTCTATTTTATATGAATATTAATATGCAGGAATTATCGAATATCCAACCTAAAACTAACTTCACCACGGTGTCTGGCGGCAGGTAGATGCAGTAGACGCGGCGCGAGCCGCGTCTACTGCGAGCCGCGTCTTTCATAGTGCTCCTAAAAAATTTTCTGTGCTCCTAAATTTTTTCATTTAGGAGCACCTGTGCTCCTAGTGAAAAAGCTAAGCGTACAGCCCTGCCTATAAGGCCCCGATATTCTCTTGAACTCTTCAAAACGTTCATGTGTTTAGGTGGTGAAGGACCGCATTTGTCTCCGTGCTGTGGAGAAGGTGATCGACCGACTGGTGGCGTCTACAGAGCAGGCCGAACGCTGCAATGAAACTGCGCTACAGCCCTTGGACATCAATGCTGACGGTGCATACAATGTTTTCAAATATCTATGTATCCATTACATGCAGCACAAGTCTTCTGGAAGGCAACATAAGCACCTACCACTGCTAATTAATAGGCAGTGTCAGTTTTCTCACTATGATGGGCTTGGATAGGACTAGGTCATGCTATTAAGTCAATGGCTAAGAATGTAAATTGACATGTTTGTTTTTCTCTTTACCATAACAGAGACATTAGCAGAAGATCTCTCTAAATCTGTCAAGAAGCCCAAAAGAGGTAATGGATCTAAATGTAGTTTGTACATAGTGGTTGCGTATATACTGGTGGTGATTAATCTATCTAATCTGTAAATACTGGTTATGACTGGTTTGGTTTGTGTGCCTCTTCAGGTCAGAAGAAGGCAACTGCTGCCAAAGGGGGCAGAAAGGCCAGCCGGAGGGCAGAGTCATCAGAGGAGAGGTGAGATTTAAAGGACATTATGTACAGGATCCATCCAATTTAGATTCTAGTTCGAACATTAGGTTCAAAATTTAAAAGGAGTTTGCGATTCTGTGAGTGACTCCATCATACCAGTGCGCCACTAAAAATGCGCCACTGTCCACGTTAAGTTGACACGTCAGAAAACAATGTACAAAGAATGTCCTCATTTATGAGTGAGGGTGACTAATTGACATATTCGCCCATTGAGAATTGTAGTGATTTTTTTTTTTACTTGGCTGGAGCTATCGGACGCACCGCAATAAGGACAGTGGAGCGCCTTCCATGGATTATTATGGCAGTGTTTCCTAGCCGAATGCGAGCAGGCATGCGTTGCATGCCAACGCAGACATTCATAAATGCATTTGCACCCAAGTACATGGGATTGGACAAAACTACTACTATTAGTTACTTAATGAGAGCAAAGTGCTTTTTCTTTATAAAACAAGGCCGATAGTCTTGCAGAAAAGCATAAGTTGAATCAAGGATTTGGAGAAAATCGTATACGACTGTCTCTGATGCTCATCTTATTTGTGCTGGTTATTCAGTGATGGCGAGAATGTGCCTGAATCGGTTCCCGTGGCACGGCCCTCTCGCAGGGCCAAGACAGCGGCTCTAGAGAAGACCAAGCTGGACTTCAACCCCCTCATCGACCAGGAGGCCAACACTTCATAACCTCAACATATTGTACATGTATACTGAAACATTCACATTATAATAGCCTTTGTAAAGATTGCAACAGCATATGTCAAACACTTCCTGTTTGAGAGTAACTCATGCATAATGCTTTAGTTCCCCAATACATGCCGTTCCTCTCTTCCTGTCGTCTGGAAGATTTACAGTGTTTATTTTACAATTCTCTTCTGGAGAGATTCAGCGAAAACCGTTTTTGTATTCTACAGCAATGTCAGCTTTAAGCTTTTATTCTGAATAAAAATAACGCATTCCTTTTTTAATTGGTTGAATTGTGGTGAAGTAATGGCATTAGGATGTGAGTGGGAGGCAGCAAGTGGCAGCACTAAAATTGTCCAAATGTTAGTCAAGTTTATTCTCTACAGACTGAAATGAAAATGCAGTTTTATAAATTGGGACATGGGAACCAACCAACATAGTTCGCTCTATTGCTATAAAATTATATAAATCCAACCTCATTTAAAATAGTCAACTGAATTGGTAGGACCTCTGCTGAAGGAATTAACCCTGAAGAGAACTTTACAGCCAAAGTTCAATCTTGAAGGGCAACTGTCCATGACATGCATTATGCTTTCTTTGACTTTATTCCAACAGTCATTGTAATGAAAAATAGTAATTCCCAAACCTCAAAAGGAATTGCAATGCAATCAAGTCCACCATTGTGTTTACATTGAATGGGGTGGAGTTCTCCCTTTCGAGTCGGTGCCATTGTTCAGTATAGTGATAATAGAAGCCCACATTTAATATTAGAGATGGTGAATGCTGCCGATATGCTGGCTACACCTGCACAATCCACATTAAAACCCCAGAAAGCTTAAGAAAAATAAAATCACATTTAAAGGTGCTAAGGTAAGATTTAAGAGCTGTTATTTGTGTATTGAGAATGGCTCCTACAACTCCAGTGTAATTTGTTATTAATCATTTGGTTGTTATTGAATTGCACTATCCGAATATCCGTTTCGAGTGGACCGCCTGCCTCTGTAAGAGCCAATTTAGATTGGCTGGATTTCTGCTCACGGCTCAATCAAGGCATCTTCTCCGTGATTGCTTTGGGAATCCATGTTGCCTGTCAATCAGAGGGGGAGTTTTTCTGGCTGTAGTTTCCAAAAAACAGCTGACATATTTGAAAAGAAACTTTATTCTAATAACAAGACAACTCTCTTTTTGTTACATCTATAAGAGAAAGTATAAAAACATTTGAGAAAATATACAACAGGTTAAGCACCAGGGGTTTTGACGGGGCTAAGTTTCCATAGTCACAAGACTGAGACCCACAAGTTAAATGGCAACAAGCAACACAAACAGACACGCACACATACACACATTTTGACCTATACAGATCTCTTGGCAACTGGCCCATTCTAAACAAAAGGCAGGAAAACAATGTTATCCCAAGATTAATTGGAGTTAATCAACAGAAGACTTCATAATAATTTCTTGTAACTTGGGTGGGGAAATAGTGTTGACAATCGCCATACATGGCTCTAACCGCTGAACGGCCATCTGCCATCTCAGTACTTGTGATCACAGTTAATAACATCCATTTGTCTGTCAGCAGTAAGATTATTATATGACTAGATTATTTTGGATTTGTATTGCACCTAGGATTCTTACAGTAAGGGTTGATACGGATGTGCAAAATAAGATTGGTTGGATCTAGTGGGATCTACGGGAGTGATAATCTCAACAGATGCAATAGTGCAACAGGTAGGCTTTAAGTAATAAGTTAATTAATGCTTTGGGATGGCAAAAAACAACAGTAATGAGAATCTACATTCTACCACATTCACTGGTTTGTACCTCTTAGTATTTCACAGGGTGTATTGGGATAAAACGGATCCACGTCAATGGTGGGTGAGAGCTGCAAATCTGTTAAAGGATAATACAAAAAAAATGAAATGATTGCATTGTAAATAAATACAAATTTGGTCTCGAGACTGGTCATTGGTGTTCTATTCAAGAAATAAATAGCAGACAATGACTACAGTGAAGTACTTAATTACTACTGATCAAGGCCTGCCAGAACCAATGCAATTAGGCATTAGGTCTTTTAGTAAATTGGCTAACATGAAGCAAAAGAAAACTAATGTAAATATAGGAGAAAATGTCATGGGAGATCATCTTTGTCAAAACATAATAATTCACGACTTCTCCTGTGAATAATTGTTTATAATTAAATTACTAAAATAAACAAGGGCTAATGTGCGCTTTTTTGGGAAACCTTCAATAACGGCACAATATGTACATGTTTTAACAAGATGATCTTGCATCTAATATGTTTTTATCAATCTTAATGGAGCTAGTTGTGACCAGAAGTAGCTAAAATCAATAGCTGGTTATTGGTTTAAAGGTTAAGAATTAAATGATCCCCATCTGAAGAAAGAAAAAAATACATTCTAGCACTAGCCACAAGGTATGCTTGGTGGCCTGGCACTGTCCTAATGCAGTCAAGCACTTTCCTTCATTTAACACAGCCAATCTAAACTGGATCAATATAAGCACATATCTGACTAAACTCACTGTTTGACTTGATCATTTAACATGCTTTGCATCTTCAGAGACAAAACAGAGTTAAAATAAAAAATAAAAATATAGTTTTGTACATACACAGCTGCTGAAATAAAAAGAGCTGAGGGAAAGCAATGGCTCCCTAAAAATAGTGCAACCTCAAGTTTTTAAGTTAGACTGCTACATAATTGCTGAGTGTAAGACAACAGGAGTGAGGTGGCCGGTCTATGTGGTTGGCTGAATGTCCAAAGGCACCAGGTTTCACCACCGCATCTCCCAGAAAGGAAAAGGCTTCGAGCTTCCTTTAATTTTCTGTCAAAGAAAAGGAAACAGGGTAGCCATCATGAGCGAATAATTATATCAACAGAAATGTGCCAGGAAAATAAAGTTCACTGCTGAAGCAATGCTACCAAAAGTTGAGGATAATTACCTAGAACAAAGTCAGACCATCTCGGTCCAGACAGACCCCTCACCCGTGATTGTCTTAACATCTTCACAGATGGCGGTTGTGGTGCTTCAGTGGATACAATCACAGGAAGTTTCCGTTTGTCTTTCTGGCCCGTCTGCCTCCCGGTTAGCACCTCGGCTTGCTCCTGTGGAGACTTGGATACAGAACTAGCAGACTCGTCAGAGACGCCCTCGGCCGTCAATCTTGTCTTCCTCTCAGTTTTCACAGCTTCATCCTCCCTTGCCAGTTCGCCCTCGCTCCCTGCAAAGCGATAGGCAGAAGGGGACCAATCATCCAGTGTCACTGTGCAGGAGTCTAATTCTTCCTCTGCAGTGGACTCGCTGCCTGGCGAGTTGATCTTCTTCAGAAAAACCCGGCATTCCTTTAGTTTCTCAGGGCTCCAGGCTTTAGAGCTGAGTCTATCCTCTTTTGGAAAGGGGTCAGCTGACCTGTTCTCCAAGCAGTCCAATGACCGGCGATCAGGTGACAATCTAGACAATGCTTTATCTCTTGGTTTCTGTGCAGTTACTGATGGCCGCCAGTTCTTTCTCTGCCTTTTCGGCAACCCATTCCTTTGAAGGCATGTTAGAAACCTAGCCCTTGCCCTCAATAGAGTGGTTGAATACTTGCTACGGGTTCTGCCCGTCCACCATGGTTCTCCTTGATTTAGCTGGCCCGGCGCAAACCTAGAAGTGAAAAGTTGTCGTTTGATGTTTCCTGCTGATAAAGTTTTGTTTCCATTCCTCAGCCTTTCCAGAGCCAGCTGGTGTGCAAGTGGACTCTTTGGCACAGTTTTAGCAAACTTTTTAATGTGTTTGCGAAGTCGCTCTGCCTGTGGACTAGGGCAGACACTTCCTTTGTTGTTGGCAGAACGGGGATAATGCATGATTTCATATGGATTGCGGGAGCTTGCCTTTTTGACAATGGCCAGAGGTTGGGTCTCTGTGGTTTGCATGAACCACGAGCAGAGCTGCTGCATGCTACAGGAACTTGGTTTGTTAGGCGGACAGTCAAAAAGCGCTCGTACAACAGAGGAACACCTTGGCCTCTTGCTCAGTGGTCTATGTTTTAAGGAAGAATCCTGCTGGTTGTCAATATCTGACACCCAGGTGTCGGAGACTAGTTGTATACGTCTGGCAAACTCCTGGTTCAAATCGTTTTTCTCAGCTGTTGCTGCCCACCACTTCATAGTCTCTTCAGGAGAAAAAATTGAGTCTACTGATACCGCTGCAACCTGGCTCAAATCCTGACAGAT
The DNA here is from genome assembly GCA_027122575.1 of Merluccius polylepis. NCBI lineage: Eukaryota > Metazoa > Chordata > Actinopteri > Gadiformes > Merlucciidae > Merluccius > Merluccius polylepis. Next base: position 13,987,363 of record JAOPJH010000097.1, read on the forward strand.
TCGATTTTTTTCCTGTCGAAGCGGCTGTCTTTTATCTTTTGTGTTTTCTAAACAGTCCTGAGCCTTTTCCAGTTTCCTTTGGTTAATGGCTTTGTTTAACAGAAGCTTTCTGGAGCTACGTATTAGAGCTGTGCTATGGCTGTAGGACCTGGATGATGAGGTGGCCACAGAGTGCAGCAGGTAGATTGAGGGTTTCCTTACCCTTACTGAATGACGTACGGCTACAGGCCTATCTAGCCGCATTGCTTTACCTTCATCTTTTGTCACACTCTTCTCCTCAGTGTGCCTGCAGTCATTACTTGAAAGACACTCAATAGTCAACGTCTCTTTGGCAGATTTGAACTCTGGTAAGAGTGGTTTCCTTCTTAGAAGTGCTTCTGGAGACCTCTTAACATCCTTGTCTATTTGTATTTTACGTTGCCTTGGGGATACAGTAGTGACTGTGACAGAGATTCCAGATATCTTAACTTTTGCAGGTCTTCCGGGTTTTCTAATTGAGACAGCACCTTGAAGCTTCTGACATTTGATGTTACTGCTTGCGGGAGGGGCAGACTCATCATTCACAGGTCTGACCAAGTTCAATTCTTTTAAACATTCTGTGGAAGCTGCTTTGACAATATCAGAATGTTCTTGAGTGCCATGCAGTAAATTGTTGAAATCAATGTTTCGGTCCACTGATTGTGCAGTCTCATAGAGCTCTTGTTGTCTGTAGCCCTCAGAAACTACCCTTTTGTTTCTCCTTGATCGCCCATAAACTACTGTTATTTTCAGGTTCTTGTTTTCTTTCTCCATGTTGGCTCCTTCAACAGATTTAACAAGGTCTGCATTGCCTTCTTGTATAGGATCTGAAGTTGTCTGTTTCCGCGGACGACCAATGGGCCTTTTTGCCTTTTTTTCCAGTTGTGGACCAAGCTTCTTTGGTCGACCAGGACGCCTCTTTAGAGGGCTTATTTCATGAGAGATCCCCAGATCTCCTGGGGATCTCTGATTTTCTGTTCCAGCTACACGCTTTGATGGAGTGATTTCTCTTGATCTTCTAGAACCTTTAGGTGATACAGACACCAACTTTGATGGTGAAGAAGCTGATCTCAGTGTTGGGGAGCCTGATAATGGAGGCACTGATCTTGGAGGAGTGGAGGGAGATTTGAGGGGAGTGGAGACAATTTTAGGAGATGTGGAGGCGGATTTAGGAGAGGAGGTAGCATGCTTTAGCAGGGAGTAAACGGAATCAATCTGTAAGGTAGCACACTCTGTACCTGGACTCTTGTTCTTTTCAGGCGTTCCCGCCCATGATGACTGCTCACATGGGTCAAAATTTTGCAGTACTTGTCCAGCAGAACTTGAGGCTGCCGACCTCAAGCAATATTTAACCCCTTCCTCATTTGTAACTGGAGACGCATACATGATCTTAATTGGGCTACTAAACTCAAAGGGGAGATCAGATGGATTCGGAGGACAAATGGCAGAAATATCAGGAAAGCTGGAACAGGACTTGGGGGTGGTTGTTCTACAAACAGTTTCAGACTCTGGAGCATGTGGTTTTGTTGAAGATGAACGTAACCTACCATAAGGCCTGGCTGCACTGTCTCTCACATCTGTTCTATTTTTTGAGCTGTGCTTAGAAGGACTCAGCCTTGCGGGAGTCATAGAGACTGAAAAAGCCTGACTTTGATCCGTTGACTCTGCATTAGATGACCCAGATAGCTCTTTTGGTGTCAGGTCGTATCCAAGCTCTCCAGTGGGTTCAGTTGAGGTGGCTGCTTGACTCAGGGTTTTTCCTGAGTCAAGCAGGGTGTCCATGGGATCTGGGCTTTGTGAGTTATTGATAGATTGTAACGCACTGTCCTCTAATGCTCTCTGATTGAAGATGTTCTCAGAGAAGCAAGCAACAAAGTACATCTTCCTTGGCTCTGTGACATAGGAAGAGAAACGCTGGGGAGGTACTATGTTCCTCTTGGATCTTGTGGCATCCCTAGAGTTGCTTGACTGATACGGTGTTATTGTCTTTCTTCGACCTTTAAGCCCTATACTGCAAGTCTGCCTTTTATTTGATTCCTGCATGTTTTCATTTTCTAAATGTTTGTCAAACATGGTATGCCCCTCAGCACAGCTGTCATTTTGGTCATTTTCTTCTGAACCCACTTTGCAGATCTTGTTCTGCAGTTTAATGGTATCTCGGAAACTTGTCTTTTCCTCCTCGATGGCAGGCACTTTTTGTCCCACTTGAATTGTCTCAATTTCCTCTTTTACTATAATTGTTTGTATATCTTCTTTCACCTCAAATCCGTCTTCCTCAGCTTTGATGTTTTTCCCTTCCACCCTTATCCGTTCAAACACTGGACAGTCTACTCCATCATTCCTCGTGTAGTCAGGGATTTTACCCTGTGTCTTTCCGGTCATCCCCTTAATTTCTCTATTGCATGCAATACTGCTGTCTCCAAAATTCATGCTCTCCACACTTATTTTGCCACTGATCTGGACCATGTCATTTTCCTCAGTGAATTCTGTTAACTCTCTCTGGATTCCTGATTCCCTTGTAGACTCTTTCACAGGTGTTGTGTCTGATGAACTCGATGCAGGGGAGCTAGAATTACTGCCATCTTTCAATTTTCTCTTGGTTTGTGGCACTTTTCTCCTGCAATATGATGGGTCACACATGGCAAGTTCCCGTTTAATTCGTAAACTGTGTCGCCGGGTGGACGCAAGATTGGGTGGCATTGTCATAGCTGCAAGGACCTCCTGCCTTCGACGGGCCCGGGTATTTGGAGACTTGGCCTCTTTGTTGTCATGCTGATGAAATAGCTCACTAAGGTTATAGTCACTATCACTACCTCTATGGAGCACTGTGTTGATTATTTCACTAAGATGGGCATCAGCATGAAATGGGATGCTTCGAGTGGTTGAAGAACTTGGAGGCCCTTCCTTCTCAATGCTGTGAACAGTTGAGGAACTCAACAGAGGTGGGTCTTTATCCTGAGGTCTAATTGTCTCCAGTTTCTCTGTGAAACGATCAACAACGTCCATAAGCAAGCTCCTGTTCGAATTTTTCTTTGTCTGACCACCTGCAGCGAAACAATCCAACTCTGCAGCTTCAGTGTCTGAATGTGCATCCTGCAGCCTTGCATCTAGATGTTTGTTGTCCACGACTGGAAGATGCTCATCGTCATGAGAGTGGAGAAGCAGACAGGGAGGTTTTTCCTCGATTCTGCTGGTGATGTCTGGTGGGATTGGAGAAAGTGGAGGAGGGGAGGGGCTTTGTTCTCTCTTTAGGACAGGACAAGGTGGATCCCCGTCTTCACCTTCTCTCTCTGTTGTGTGCCTGATTTGAGCAAAGCAGGTGTGGCTTGGATGGCAGAGACATGAGATGGCGCGGTGATGGCTACAGCAAATAGAAGAAGCAGGGCACACCTGAGAGGAGGGACATAAACTGGGGGATGAACTGGATGAACACGAACAATGATTCTTGGTCTGGTGTCCGGTGAGGCGCTGGCAGGAAATGCAGTGGAGATTCTCCAAGCAGAAAACCGGGTAGGATGGCACTCTGCAGCTCTCTGCACAACAACAACCCGAGCCCTGAGAAGCCTTGCTTTCACTTAGTGGATAGCAACGAAGGGTACAACTAAACTTAGAATCAGCTGGACTGTACAAGGTCTTACTGCAACCTTGATGAGCACAGTCAGCAAGAGGGTAGTGTGGGCTGCCACTGCGACTTTTAGAGTTACTAAATGGAAAGCGACGAGGGGACAGATTATTCTGTGAGGTCATCGACAGGTGGCAGCAGTTGGATACATCCTGACCGGCCAGTCTGTGATTGGGTAGGGACAGCAATTGTTTCTGGCGTGCCAGCATTAAGATTTGGCTCAGCAAAGAACGGTGTGCCGGGCAGAGTGAGCTGAGAACATTCTCCAATGCAGAGTTCCCTTTGACCTGGCCACATTTAGTCATCAGCTTCTCTGGACCACCCACTTCTTCTTTCAACAGCAAGCTAGAGGGACAAAAATACAAAGACCAATGTTAACAGTGTCTCACATTACAAAATGTTATACAAATAAACTAGGAGATTCTCAAAAAGCTGCCATTAGATTTAAAAATAAGGTGATACCATGTGCATTCTGTTCCATGCCATTATGATGGACTGTTGCTTTCTAATCTGTTCTTTACGAAACCAAACTCAAGAGTAAAGACCAGAGATTAAACACATGACATAACATAAAACAGGACAATATTACAATATCAGAACTGTTTTATTTGATGAGTTGCTGAAGGCAAAAGACAAAATTCTGCTGAAAAGCAGAAGAGAACGATTGTAATAACGCTCAAAAACATAGGGAATTAAAAGAACTGCAACTGACAAACATCAATGAACCCAAACAATGTTACTTGTAGTTAACTCAGTTCTGCAATGCATCTTATCCATTAAAGCAAGTCAATGTCATCTCATAACATATTTGTATTAGTATTGTTTAAGTACTTTAGATTGAAAGCATTTTTTTCCCTCAGAATATCATCTTTAATGATTGCATTAGGGATTTATATTTTAACTCTGAGGTTGATTTATCCACCTTGAATATGTACTTAAATTTTTTTATAAATTGTACAAATGCAAGCACCAATTAACACCAAATGAGGGAAAGATTAAGAAAGAATAAATTATGGCAAATTAGTTAACGCTTTCATGCAATTTTATCAATACACATTTCACTTTGCATCAAAGTGCCTCATTACAAATCAGGAACCACAACAATAAAACTAGTAAAATCACAGCTCTTAATCACAATCAATAAATAAGTATGCAGCAACATCAACACAAAATATTTTCACAATTAAAAAAACAATTCTTACAAATCATAGTGCAATAAGTGGTTTATGCATAAATAGCTGATTTCTGTTCATTATTTTCTTAGATTTATCAGTAGTACAGTCCATAAATAAGTTGTGGGCCAAATAAAATTCAAGCCTAGTATCGGTAGGAGTGTCAGGAAAATATACTGCAATAAAAACAAAATGGAGACCATATAATTAAAGTTTTTTTCTACAGTCGAGACAATAATAAAACTGGCCTATTGACATAAATAGCACTCCATTCCCAGAGTAGGGACGACCTCCTGAACTCTGCGGTAGCCCCGGATACAGGCACTGTTATGAGCAGAGACATTCAGTATGGTGTTTAGTTACCATGGTTAGAGTTAAAATGCCACTGAATCTCAAAGTTATGGGGTTTTAAGCAACTAACTTCTAGCCTATAAATAACACATAATACACAACATAATTAAATTACCTCTGTGCAACATTTTCCATATAGTTTTAAAATGGGCCGAAAGTAACCGCTCAATGCCATCACTTAGAAAATCGTAATACTATTTCTGTGATGGTACATATTTGTATTGGTTCACATGTTCCCTCATTCCCTGCCTGTATCGTGAACACTATCGTACACCATTTAGAGTAAGGCAGGGAATAGAGAGGATTTGGCCACTAAATTGTGTTGAAAATCTACCGGTGTGACGTGTATTGGTCGCATAAACAAGCAGACACATGTTAGATGTCACTCCGTGAGCCCATTTGTACAAAGAAACTGCGTGTGCCGTCCATCTCATTTAATTAAATCGGATGAAAATGAAAACCACTATGCAACATGGGATATACTGTGTAAGTTAGTGTGCATCCCATGTACACTTCTTTTATGGTGAATTATGGGCAGTAGTACACTATATAGGGAACCAGATTTGTAGACAAACTTCTGACAGTACTATAAAATGGTGACGCCCCAAATAGTGCACTATATAGGAAACAAGTTAACCAATTCGACCTGGCCTAGGTCCATTTCATTTTAGAATGATCCCCGTCATTCTGGCTAGCCAACCAACACTTTGATTTCATCATCAGTTCAGTTCAACAGAGGAATATTGTTTTTCAGGTCATAGTTTTGTGTTGGCTACAGACTGGCATTTGCAGAACAGTAGCTTGGAAAATGATCATTGAAAGTCTAATACATGGCATGCTCCTGCAAAAGTAAATGGCTAATTTATTTGCATACACCACTAGCTAATTCTTACAAACTCCTTTCATATAGCCGTCTCAACTGTAAAATGATTTCTTGAGTTGTAATACAGTAAATCCAGTTCCAAATCCAACAATCATTGTTGACCTGGTGAGACCACACGTTATTCCTTGAGAAAGCTCATTAAGTGTCCATTGAGCAAAACAGTTCATTCCACAGCATACATATTTATAATATTTATAATATATATTATACAAGACAATATGAAGGCCTAACTATGAAATGCATTGGAATATAGGCAAGCAAAATAGATGAGCTTAGAGAGGTATATGTGGCATTGAGGTCAGAGCAAGACAGGCAGGCTGACACTGCAGCAAAATCAGTTAAAGCAGCTTTGTGTGAATACCCCTGAACTGCTGCTTTGATAGTAGCACAGCTGATGGAGTGACTCCACAATGAGAAAATACACTAAGGATTTGTGTCCAAACGCTCACAACGTAGCCCATTAGTCTTCCAATCACAACATGCAATTCAGGCAGCTCCACTTCTCGCAAATCTCAAATCCCCTGCTTCACAGCCTTCAAAATCATTCAGTCAAACAATAGTAAATGCCAAAGACAAAATGTCCTGTCCTCTTTGCTTACATTGCATGTGGTCAGAGAACCCCATTAGGTTAATTATCGCTTAGCCAAACGCACAACACAAACGCAGAACAAAACATGGACATGAAATGGCTTTCCATAGCTAATCTCTTTAAAACAATTAATCTCTAAATAACGATGTAGTCACCAAAACCGTTACTGGTAAAACTTAATCCCTGCCTTCATAATGGCTCCAAGTCATTAGCTTAGGTGAGCTACCCAGAGTAAAACTGCAAGTAACAATCATCAGTTCCCCAACAAGGAACCTTTAGACTTCAAAAAAACCTGAATAAGCTTACAGCCGTCTTCTTCTGAGCTAGAGGGGTTTCCACATCTGTGTGACTCAGTCATGATTCAGGAGACACAGTTGGAAAGAAAAATATGTGAGGTCAGCCTCTTTGGCTGACGAGAGACCTGGACAAGGGAAATCCTTTTTTTCAAAATACCTGTACTCGTAACGTCCCTGTAGATTTTCAGTTAAAATCGATTGAGCCCATGATCTAGAGTGAGAAAGGTAGCTCAAAAGAATGGCCGTCATATCACAACAGACACTGTTAAAAGGTTAAAAGACCTGAATAGCAATCTTTTTTTCTATAAAAAGGCAAGTGCTGTGTTATGCATTTCCAGAAAACATGTATCCTGCATGAGGTGAAGAAGTAGTTCACTTGTTGTGACAATCCAGAGGTGTTTTGTGGTCTAGAACCTCTTTGTGGCAGCAGCTGAGGCAAAAGTCCCTGAGACGGTGGTCATGGCAGTGGTGCCAGGAACCGAAGAGTTTGAGTTGGACAGACAATGGGTGGTTGATTTCTTCTTAGGTGGATTCTTGAGGGTGCCAGAACGCTCTTTGACTTTGTACTCCAGTGTGCTGTGGGGAACTCCATACACTCCCTGGGCCTTGGACACGCTCATGCGACCACCCATCACCATGGTGATGGCTTCCTCCAACAGATCGTGGTCGTATTGGCGATAGCGCCCACGCTTCTTCCTCGGCTGCTTGTCCTTGTCGCGACGGTCCCCGCCTTCTTCTGAGTCATCCAGCGAGGATCTCCGTAGGTCCAGACGAAGGGGCGAGTGATTGGCCCCACCTACGCAAGTGTCTGGCACGTAAGGAGGTCGGAGTTTGAAGAGTGATCTAGCAGCGGTGGTGGAGGAGACAGAATTGGTAGTGCTCTCCTCAAATGAGGTGCTGTGGTGTGGTTTCTCAGGCAAGCCGTTGGACTCTGCGACGGTTGACCTTGTGTCGGAAGTGGAGCGGACCTGAGGGATTCGCAGAGATGCGGGGGCCTCCAGGCTGGGGGTGGGGCTTGGTAGGGGCTGAAGGGTATCCCTGAGCTGGGGAAAACAGAGCGAGAGTGTCTTCTGTAGGCCACTACAGAAGACAGTGGGGAGGCGATAATCGCCGTTCTCCTCCACTAACCCATAATTTTCTGCCTGCTCTGCCCAGGCCGCCACCTTCTGGAGCACTAGGCGTGCCTCACCACCCAGTGTCGACGAGGTAAGGTTGTACGAGTTGAATTGATCTGCCTTATCTCCACTTTGTTGTGCGAGGTGGTGCAGCAGTTCCAGCCTCTCCTCGGCCCAGCCCTCCAGGCCCTGCCTCAGGGTGTGGAGGGGGATCCCATAAAGGAGGGCGGCCCGCTGCTCCTGCAGCCTCCCTGTGCGTACGTCCTTTAAGGCCTTGGACAGCAGCCCCTCAGACAGCTCCCAGCTTCTCTCAACGTAGTCCTCCCTCTGCCTGCGCTGCCTCCTAGGGATGGGAGGACCAAACAGCAGGGTCAGGATGGTGGAGGAGATGGAGGGGGAGAGGGGTTGTGTTTTTTTTGGCAAAGGGAAGACAAGAAGGGCAGAGCGGAGGGGTCCACTCCTTTATGCCTTGTGTTGGTAACATCACTGTGTCTCTTATGTTTCATGCCTGCAATTATTTTCACACACACAGGCTGCTGCGTGTCTCTTGTATGCACACACATTGTATGTGGCAAAGCCTCTTCACGTCCCGGTGGGACAGTTTGTGAATGGCTGTGGTTAGGTTGGCACTGGCGCACAACCTGTGGTTTTGTGATCTCCTTCAGTGACAGACCTACGTGCTTGAGGGTAGGGTAATCACACTCAACATAACTGTATCAGTAAAAACAAACAGAACAAGAGGCAATATCACTGTCAAGTACGCCACTCTTCTCCTCAATGTACAATCCTTGGCTGCTGCCAAATGTTACGTTACCGCTCAACAAGATATTAAAGAGGCACCCCTGTAAATTTTGCAGGCAGACATACCTTATGAAAACACTTAAAATTGACTGGACAAAAACATTGCTATAATAAAAAAAAAAAAAGGTACTGCAGATTAATAACAGTCCTAGACATATTTTCTAAATTATTCCTGAAACTGTTTCACAGGGATTATTTCTTGGCGTACTTCAGAGCAGCATGAAATATAAATTATAGTTTCACTCTTTATGAACTGGACTGTGCACTTTGTAAGCAGATTCGCACACATTACTTCCTGATTCTTGTTTCTTATGAAGCATTTTTCATTAAAAAAAGAAAAAAGATTCTTATCTGAAAAGATAGACGGCACTCACCCTGAAGGTTGGTGATCGGCTGAGACTGGTGTTGCTGAGCATGCAGAGTTTCTTTTGGAGAGGTCCAGCACAGCATCTATAAACACAGGGAAACAATAAGCAACAAAAGTAAATTAAACTATGAGCCTCTAAATCGGGAATTCACAATGAGTCGTCATTGGTCACATTGTCTTACACTATGTTTCTGGGTATACTTCATCTCTGTAACTGAGCATGAATCAGGAACTCTCAGGTGTAATTGCTTGAAGAAAACAATAGTATTTCTGTACCTAGCACAAGTTCCCTGTCGTCCTCTTTCTCGCGGGTGACGGTGAGGTCCAGGGGGGCGTCCAGATCAGCTGTGGTGGGCTGAGGTGAGAAGTTGTCAGTGGTGAGGCCATTCATCGTCAGGTGGACATGGCTCTTGGAGGCATATTCAATGGCAAACTTGTGGATCATCTTCTTCATCAGTTCCTGGGCCACCAATGGGATGTTGGAATCATAGCTATTGGGCACATCTGGGGAACAAAAAGGTTAGGCTAATGATAAGGCTAATGATAATAAAACTGGGTGTAGATCAGCGGTGGGCTACATTCTGGATCAAGGACTTTTTCAATGCCAGGTAGTTGGTTCCCCTCATTCAACAACATTAACCATTTGCACAACTGCATAAATGTTTGGTAAATCAGGAAAATGTTTCATAAAACATTCATTTAGTTTGTTTAAGCAGTGTTTACGCGGAACAATCAGGCTTGGCTATTTTCCAATATAAGGAAGTACTGCTTCATTCACGGTCTGCAAAAAATCCCAGTTGCCTTCAAAACTGAAGCAAACGTAGTCCCATGTTAAAAAATATCCAACCCACCTTTCTTGTGGAACACGGTTTGGAGGAACCGGAGAGCTGATTGGCTGCTCTCTGAGACAGTTGGGGCCTGACAGGGCGAGTAATCAGAGGGGGTGGAGAGGGGGGAGGCGGCTGCGGGGACGAGGTCCTGTAAAGAAACAGTCAGTGAGTACCTTACTTGTACATTGTAACCCACTCGTGCTCAATCTAAAAAGGCTCTCACACACACACACACAATGTTTATTTTTATTAAAACAGAAGCAAATAGCTGTGGTAATCTCTAAATCTAGCTTCAAGACAAATGATAATGTTAGATGTCATTCTTACACTGATCTTATCCAGAGGGAGGGTGCAGAACGAACAGTGAGAGCAGCTGGCTTCCACTGACCAGTCATCCACCTCTTCGGGTTCACAATCTGAGAGACACATTGGACCAAGCACAAATGTGAGGTACAGTTACACACACACACACGCACACACACACACTAAAGAAATGAATATGTACCCACCATCAAATATGTTGAGGTCTCTAAGCAACATCGGCCCATAGATTCCCTCCAGAATGCATTCAAACCCTGCAAAGAAAAACAAATAAATTACATGGTTTATCTTTCTGCAGATCATTACCAAAAAAGGACAATCCAATAAAACACTGAATCTCAGCTCAAGGGCAAGAGATAATTACATATGTGGGCTAATACCAGCCCATAGTTTAAAAAGGGCAGATTTGTAGGCGGGTATATAGAGACATAGGATTCAAATAATACACACATAATAAGACGCAAGCCACACAAACAAGTACTTTGTGTTGGCGCACTAGTGTGAAATGTTTCAGCTATATACCATAGGCGTGTCTGGCCGTCTAACGTATGTCGCCACGCCACGGTGACGTCAGATACGCCAGGTGAAAACATCAGACATGTCATGTCATTGAGGTCAAGTGTGCCGTTACACCGCTTTAATGGTCGCCAAGAAAATAGAAAATAACCCAATTTGTCCGCCAGCGGCAACTACACCGAAAGGGAGAAAATAACATCCCGTAACCGTAACACGATCACCCTGGCGACCCGTTGACGTTAAAACTTAAAAATCAGATAAAAATGTTAACGTCCTCACCCCCCCCCCCCCAAAAAAAATAACGCCAAGTTAGCCCTAACGTTAATTGAGCCAACATCAATGGCGTTATTAACCGGTAGTATGGTGATGCGGACGACTGCAAATGTACAGAAACAAGACAAAATAAAAACGATATCCCACGTCGCACACCGTAACCAACAACAGCTGAACCAAAACGTAGCGAAGTATTTGGTAAATGACTTAGGGGGGGGGGGGGGATGGACAAAGAAAAGCGGGCCAACATAAGACAGCTAGCCAGTCCAGTTAGCCAACATTAGCCTGCCAGTGTAGCCGTCTTAAACAGGCTACCTTACCGACGGTACGCTAGCTACAAGCGGCTCCGTTAAACGGCTAAGCTCGGGGGCTAGCTAGCTAGCCGAGCTAGCTGGGTGCCATCTGTCGAGTTGTTGTTAACCCAACAAAAATAAATAACACTCCCGTTGGAGCCGGGCGGTCATTTTAAAACTTTCCGCCGTGAAATATTGCGACACTCACCGACGCAGTGGATCAGCTTGTGCCGCCAAGAGTCAAGTTCCCGCCTGAACCCTTTCCTGTCCGCCGTGCATTTTGAGCTGCGGCACTGAGCGGCCGCCATTCTGTCCGTCCGTCCGCCTTCCTCCCCCCTCTCTCTCTCTCTCTCGCTCTCTCTCTCTCTGCTTCCTCCCCCCTCTCTCTGCTTCCTCCTCTGTGGTGTCTCGCAGCTCAACGTCACCAGGCGGGTGGGGAGCTACTACTGCCGCTGCTGCCGCTGCTGCTGCAGCTCAGCTCATCTCATCTTCTGCTCCTTCCTCCTCCTCCTCCTCTGCTGCTGCTGCTTCTTCTTCTGCTGCTGCTTATTCTTTTCAATGCATGGCCGCCACCCACAGGTGGGGAGGAGGAGGAGGAGGTCAGTGCTATGGAAATACAATGACATTAAAATTGATTTTAAACAAAAACAAGGCTGTAGCAGCTGCAGCAGCCCTGCGGTTAGGGTGGCCATTCTGCCATTCAGTCACGGCCAGTGTGTGTGTGTGTGTGTGTGTGTTTTGTTTCTCCTTTAAATTAAACACAAGTTACCAGTCACTATATGACCAAATGATTTGCTATATTTGTATGCAGCGTTGTTTTAAGTAACACAGAAATGTCACAAAGTTGTCAGTAGGCCTAGTAGTCCTTGGGGGGGAAGCTCAAGCCCGCCCATAATGAGCACCCTGGAGCTCATGAACTAAAACCATTAGAGACACCTAAGTTCATAATTTATGATGAATAATTAACTTATATTGGTGTTCAATATTAAACAATTAATGCCTGGAGTGCACATGTAGGCCTATAGGCAATTCCTTGCCAACAGGAGGAAGCAGGAAAGGGCAGAAATTTGGCAAATACAACTATATGCTGATTATACTGCTAGGAATTAAAGTTATTGTTGTCTAATGTTTTTATTTTGGTTCCATCAAATCTATTACTTTATTTATTTATTTTTGTTTTTGTAATTATTATTGTAGGCTATTGAAGTGCATAAATAGGCCTACATGAATACATTTTCATAATCCATTGATAAAACATGGCCTAAATGAACATATAGAAACACACAATATGTGCGGTACCGTTTAAATTGTAGGAGTTAATGTTTATTCTGGTTCCACCGAATCCGGAGAAATTTAAACCAAAGCCTGGACTACAACCTGGACTACAGCCTGGAATGAAGCCTGGACTAAAGCCTGGACTAAAGCCTGGACTACAGCCTGGAATGAAGCCTGGACTAAGGCCTGGACTACAGCCTGGACTACAGCCTGGACTAAAGCCTGGACTAAAGCCTGGACTACAGCCTGGACTAAAGCCTGGACCTGTGTTGGGTGGACAGCAGGACCCAGCAGCGTGCGCAGTGAGAGAGAGAGGTCACGCCAACGTCCCCCTCTCCTCCTCACCTCTCCGCTGCAGTCGCAGTAGGCTGCTGCACGTGGCTACCGTTTCCTAGGCGACATCTCCCACACATAACACATTAACCCATCTGGATGTAACCCACCACCACCAGCAATAATAACAGGTCCATGCTCCCATCCCATAATACTTAATGGCCCCCAACTGATGGGCGAACTGGATTTGCTTCACATCATTTGACCCACCATATAGGAGACATAAATGAGAGGTAAATATTTAAAAACCGATGTCAATAGAAGACGGTCAAAGGTAAATATGTGTGCCGGTCCATTTTCCTCTGAAAGGTTAAGAGAATATGTTTTATAATAATTATTATTATGTTATTAAGTTAAGTTATTGTCTACAGAGGCAGAGAGCTGCCATGGGTAGGCCAGGTGTAATGTGTGTGTGCAGGGAGATAATAACTCGTTACGACATAACCAGGTTGATTTTGTCGTGATAACATTATTTTATACGTATATAAGACGTTTCGCCTATTCAGTGGCAATAACGTGCGGTAACTTTGACCAACATGTGTTTGAATATTGTCTCTAACTGACAGCGGAAATCCCAAATGTGTTTTTGATACAAGTGAAATCAATAAAACAGTTCGTCCGATCATTTAATTATTCAAATGAACATCGAATAAAAAACGAATCAATATTTTGTTTTGCTGTGTTTCTGTTTGCACCAGAAATTGAAAACTGATGTTTGGTTTCCTGTTTTCAGCTCGAAACGGAAAATCTAATAAACAAGGAAACCAAAACGAAACAATAAGTCTAACTTACGTTTGTCTTTATTTTTCTCTATTTATTTTCCCCTATTTATTTTCCCACGGTGACTTCGTGCTGCCTCTCTGCGGGAGAGCAGGACGTCAGGTGCCGCAGCGTGAAGAGACCAAGCAGCCTCCATGGAGGAGGTCAGACATGGCGCCTCTACCCAGGAGACGTTACTTCTAGATTTAGTTGACTTATTATTTTCAGTCGCAGTTTGGTTAGGTTTAGGCAACACAACTACCTGGTTAGGTTTAGGCAACACAACTACCTGGTTAGGTTTAGGCAACACAAC
>JAOPJH010000097.1:14071968-14084733 GCA_027122575.1 Merluccius polylepis
TTACTGATTTTTCCTAAACGGTTATGATTTACTAACCGGTTACACGTGTACACGTGTACCCGTTCACACCCCTAGTGTGTGTACCTTTTCCCGCTCCTTGCTGGGTGTTCTGTAGGGCTCTGTGTGAGGAACTTCAGGGGCCACGACAGTCTTAACTGGACCCTCATCAAGTAGAGAAGTAAGAAACTGCTGTGTCTCCATCAGACAATAGCTGGACACAAACACGCACACACACACACACACACACACACAAAATAAGAAATACACCCTCTAATCACAACGTACCAAAATGCAGTATGCCCTATATCATAGAACCAAAAGTGATGAGAACGACCAATAACCATGAATGTGGGGGTAAATTAATAATACCTTAATACATATCAATGATCATGTGATATTTTTTCTTTGCATTTCTCACTTGTGGTCTCTGAAGATGTCGTGGAGGAAGTGGCGGTCGATTCCAGGGAAGAGGTCATACAGCTGGTTCTCCTTCAGAAGCGTGGCCCCATCACGACGGTCCAGGTCTGCACGACTTTGTCTCGTCTTGGGGTAAAGTATGTTAGTGAGTGAAGGGACGATAGGAAGATAGGAAAATGGCGTTGACCAATCAGGTTAACCTGAAAGATGACATCTTTCCAGGTCTTTTTTAAACATTTTTTTACATGAATGATAGTCAAAGGCAGGTACTAAATCATAACTTGAATACAATAAACAAAACAAAAATCAAACCTAAAATGTAAAGAGTAAAAATCCACCTGTATGGTCCTTTAGTTTCATTTATAATAATGCCTTTTGCAACAATGTCGTTTTGAGTGAGTATGGTTGAATGACAAATTCTTAAAATGCACATTGATTGACCTTACTGTGTGTATGTTTAATACCTTCTCCAATGTTTTCTGTCGAGCATGCTCCTCCGTCATAATGTCCCTGAGAGACACCCGAGTGCGGGAAACATTCCAATGGTCCATGATTGGGAAGTCAGGCTGGGCCTCTGATTGGCTGCCAAGTGACGCATAACCATCTGCCCCAATCAAAAAGTCTGCTGGCTGGACTCCAGATTTGACTGGCTGGCTGTCACCCCAATGAACTGAACCTACATTAACATAAAATAAAAAATAATGTAAAATAAAAAGTCCCATAAAAGACCCAACAAAAAAGATGAATGTAGGTTAATAGTAAAACATAATGGAGGTAGGCTTGAGGGCGTGTCCTTCTATGAAACTACAGGTATTTCAAGTATCTACTCACTTTCCTGAAGTAAGTGGTAAGAGAGTGCTGCTTGTCTCTGACTTTCCTGTTGAACAAATTTGTCAGTCAGCCAGTAACAGATATGGCTGGCATGTATGCAATGAAGATATAGCAATGGCAGCTATTGTTTAGACTCACCTGGATTGTGTCCTTCCACTTCTGGTGGAGCAGTTTAGCCAGGTTTAGATCCATGTGCACAGAATAGTCATCACTAGAACATGCACCTGAATGTTATAAACCAGACATGGTTAGGTTAATACCTTGTAAACAGTAAAAACTAACTATCGATACCAAGACAATTGTTTTCAGCATGTTCTATTGACTTGATGTGCAATCGTTACCATGTGTATATTAGGGCTGCAACGCTTAGTCTATCAACTAATCGAATACAATTTTTATAACCTATTCATTTAAAGGTAATTTATAAGTACAAATACCAAACATTTGCTGCTTGATGCTTCAGAAATTCAAATGTTTGGTTCATGGATCATTATAAAATGAATAATTTAGTTTTTCTTGGCTGCTTGTCAAAAAAAGCAAGCAACTTTAGGATATCACTTTGGACTCTGGTAACTTGTGATAGCCTTTGCTATTATTGATAACATTTTCAAGAGTAAATGATTAATTGATTAATCGAAAACATTCTTGTTATATTAATAAACTATGAAAATAATCATTAGTTGCAACCCTAGTCCAACCACCTCCGAACGTTGCTGTGTAACATTTAAATGTAATCATTTACATGTTAGACGCTTTTATCCAAAGCAAGTCACAAATGTAATAAAAACAACTTATTTTATTGCACACATTGTATTATATTGTAGTTTCTTATATGTATATGTATATGTATTATTATTATTATTATTATTATTACCCAAAGCACCATCAAAATTGAGAGTAATGACAAAAACCTCTTGGCTTTTCTCTGGCAGACCGACTTTCCAGTTGTTCTCGTGGCACACATGCCTGCTGGGCATGGTGAGCTGCCTGGTGATGATGTTCGTCATCAACCCTGTGTATTCCTCCGCCAGCATCATCGTCCTGCTGCTGCTCCTCCTCTTCCTCCACTACCGCTCCCCCACCAGCAGCTGGGGTTACATCAGCCAGGCCCTCATATTCCACCAGGTACACATGCATTACATGCATACACGCACTCATGCACACACGCATACATGCATACACACATACACACACGCATGCATGCATGCATACATGCACACATACACACATACACACACATACACACATACACACATGCATGCGTGCACACACGCATGCATGCATGTTCTGTGTGTATGATCTTTCGCAAGTATTAGATTATTTATTTGTGTGTGTGTGTGTGTGTGTGTGTGTGTGTGTGTGTGTGTGTTTGTGTTTGTGGTTGATGGCCGGTTTAAGCAGCGTCACCCAGCCAGTCTAATCATTCTGACTCGGGTCAGGGGAGGCGGCTTAAACCAGCCATCAACAACACACACACTCTACAATTATCTTAATGACATATGTGTGTCACACACACACACACACAATCATTGCACATCTCGATACAACATCAGAATCAGAATCTGCTGAATTGCAAGGGTTCTGGATACATAAAAATATTACAAAACAATACAAAACCCAATATGTCTGTCCACATCCCTTGGTTGCGGGTCAGGGGCCGTTATCTTAAGAACATTCTTTGTAGCTGCTGTTTTTTTCTTAAGATTGGACTTTTGAAGAAAATTAAGAAAAGCTGCAAACGATATCTTAAGATGTTTATCTTTCTCCTTATATCATTTCTGATGAAATAATGTAAGATTACATGGGATTCGTGAAAACTAACATCTTACATTTCTTCTTCGTTTTATTCTTAACTTTAAGATAACAGTTTCCTTGTCTTAAGTTGTCACATTGAGAAGTTATGCCTTGCTATTAATTGATAATATCGATTTTATAGTTTTAACTGGTTCTATTTACAATATTTTTTTAATCTCATTGTAAGGTGTTGCTACTCACTGATTCACAATTTGCATGATATTGTTATTATTATAGTATAGAAAAAGACCGGTCTAGGCTAATACACACTATGCTAACTATGCAATTTGTTTATCACTTGATTGATTTTCACTTATCCACACACACAGCCCAAAAGTGAGACTACTTTTTTTTAAAGTTCAGAAGACTGAAACAAAATAACTTATAAGTATGTAAATATATATAAATATATAATATTTATATATATATATATATATATACGTAAGGAGGTCTAAGAAATCAAAGTTTCTTGGGGAGATTATTAAGGAGTTAAGACCCGTCTTAGGAACTTACCTCCAATGTCTTCTTAAGGATGACCTTAAGTCACTTTAGTGAATCCCCCCCAGGTGCGAAAGTATCTGCTGATGCTGGATGTGAGGAAGGACCACGTGAAGTTCTGGAGGCCCCAGGTGTTGCTGATGGTGGCCAACCCGCGCTCCTCCTCGCAGCTCATCCTCTTCGTCAACCAGCTGAAGAAGGGCGGCCTGTTTGTGCTGGGCCACGTGCAGCTGGGGGATCTGGGTAATGTTTGAAAGGGGCAGTGACCGCTGGGGGGTGTTTAAGCTATCGGATTATGTTCATTATCTTGCAACCGGTTGTTCTGATGAGCTGCTGGTCCCCTTTATCATTTTTCTTTTTTTCTTTTTCTTTTATAATTATTGTGGGGGTTTTTTCCCCAATAGGAGTTTTCTCTGCACATAACATTGACTCTCGCAGGGTATAACTAAAAACGTTGTTATAAACTGAAACACATGTATTCTAACTTTATTTAATGAGTAGTTCCCACTGAAAACAACGTACTGTACACTGGCTCAACGTTAGCCCTAGCCCCAGATATTCAGCCATGCAGTAAGGGATTATTAGTTATGTCTATTGTACTGTTCCTGAAAAAACAAACCTATACGTTATCTCTACCGTTCGTTTTTGATCAGATAAGCAGTTGCACAACAATTAGTGTTTCCCATTGTGCCATGGTGTAAGTTCTGTAGCCTCTAGATGGCAGCAAACTCACAACTCAAAAAGGCCGGACATCTGGAACTAAACCAACAGAAGAGCGTCACGTAATCAAGAGTAGCCATAGTCAGGGAACTGTCTGGCATGTGTCAGCGTCATTAGGTCAATATCTGTAAAAAGTCTTGTCGAAACTTTACGTCACGTCTTCAGTTCAGGTAAGTCTCATGTCATGACTTCAGCACATCCACACCTGCTGTGTCGGGTAAAAGTAGGTGTCAGGGGTCACTGGACAAGCAGACATAAGGTAGGGCATGCACGTGAACATCATGTTTGCTCCTGGTGCCCACGGTTGGTGGTAGGTAGGCTGTCCTAGATGGTCATATGTGAACACACCTCGGGGTCTTGCCGCTCGGGTAGACCGTCGTAAGGGCAGCTCCTCCATATCCACTGACTCTGTGACCGGCTCCACATCAGCTCTGGACTCATCTGTAGTGTCACCAGCCTCAACATCCTCTTCGTGCAATGACTCCTGAGTTTCCACCAACAAGGGCACATCAGCCACTGTTTGTGCTGGTCCTGGCAACACAACAGGTTCATGTTGTTCGCAGCTGGTATCTGGAGGCAATGGTTGATATTCAGGTGCCCTGGCTCTAAGCTGACAGTTTGGCTCAGGCTGAGGTGTTTGGTGACTGATTGCTATTTTTTCATACACAGGGATGCGTCGGAAGCTGTAAGAACATTCCTCTTCCTCCTCAGCAGAATCACTGGAATCCTGTTCAGCTGTGCCCCTGTGTGTGTGTCGGTTTCTCTGTCTCTGTGGTGTCTTTTGTGCCTGAGTATCTTTGTCAGTGTGTTCAAGTGGTAGGTCATTGACGGGTAACAAGAGGTTACGGTACAGTACACGGAGGGTCCGATCACCTGTCTCTGCTTGAACCCTGTACACAGGTCCATCTCCTAACCTCTCAACAACACGGTGAATCTTGTCCTCCCAATATGCACGAAGTTTGCTGGGACCACCCCGCTCGGACAGATTTCTGACGAGGACATGGTCACCTGCTTGGAGCACGATTCCCTTGACACCTTGATCATAGTATCTCTTGCCTTTCAGTGAGCTCTTTTTGCTATTGTCAGAAGCGATCTTTTCAGCGGCAGTTTTGCCTGACTTATTTTTAGTTGGATACGCTTGTGCGAAGCGAGTAAAGTGATCTACTAAGACTAGGATGTACTCGTAGCCTCCCTTACTCTGCTCAAGGTGCATGTAATCAACAGAGAGGAGCTCAAATGGAGCACTGGTTGTTATCGAGCCCATTGGTGCTTTCTCTGGGACAGTGGGTCGTTTCTGCTTAATACATGGGCATTGGCGCATGACATAATTTTCTATTTCTCGCTGCATGAACGGCCAATAGAATCTCTGCCGTGCCAGATTTATGACTTTGTCTGCTCCGACATGTCCCATGTCATCATGTAAATGTTTGAGCACGGTTAACTTCAGCGAATTAGGGAGAACCAGCTGTTTGTGTTGTCCCGTCTGCCTGTATAGAATGTCTTTGTCGAGTTTGAGTCTGTTCCACTCATGTATCAGTCTCCGTGTCTCCAGTCCCATTCGTCTCTTATCTTTATTGTTCGGGTTCCATCCATTCCGTTTCAGTGTCATCACTTCACAGATTGTTGTGTCTCCTATTTTAGCAGCTCTGATGTCTTCTGCAGTGAACATGGGCGTGCTAGTGGAGAGTAAGTCATCATTACTAGCACACATCTGCAAGGCTGCAACCCATGCCACATCACTGTCTCTCTTAGCCTTGTCTCCCTGCCATATTGCTGAGACAATATCTGGGGGCATGGTCTCAGTATATTCCTGTATGTGGTTGTGGAGTTTCAGTGGATAGCGGGACAGAGTGTCAGTGTCTGTATTCGCCTTGCCTGGCCTATATTTGATACTGAAGTGAAAGTCAGCTAGCTCCCCTACCCAGCGATGCCCGACGGCATTTAACTTGGCTGTGCTCAAAACGTAGGTGAGTGGATTATTATCCGTGTATACGGTAAACGTAGGTGCGTAGTAGAGGTAATCTCGAAATTTTTCACAAATTGCCCACTTTAGGGCGAGGAACTCAAGCTTGCTGGAATGAAGGTGACAGTTTTTTTCAGCAGGCGTGAGTGTCCTCGACCCATAAGCTATAACACGTAGCTTGTTCCCTTGTGCCTGATAAAGCACAGCACCCAGACCGTCATTAGATGCATCAGTGTGCAATACAAATGGCAAGTTAAAGTCTGGGTAGGCCAAAATAGGGGGGTTGACGAGCATGTCAACAAGGCGCGACACTACAGCACTATGCACGGGTGTTCGTGATGGCAGTTGGCCACTCTTGGATTTCTTTTTGCTCGACTTAGTTGTAGCAAGCGGCTCACCGGACTCAACATGGCTCTCTTGGAGTTTAAACAGCGGCCGTGCTATCCTAGAAAAATCCTGAATAAAAGACCGATAGTAGGACAGGAACCCTAACAGAGCTCGGACTTCTCCTACATTTTTTGGTTCTCGTTCTTTCAACTGGAGAACTGCATCTAAATCCTTGGGATCTATCCGAATGCCTTCACTTGTCACTAAGCGCCCCACATATCAGACTTGACGCTTGAAAAGTTCACATTTTGTTGGACGTAACTTAACACCATGCTCTCGTAGGCGACCAAACACTCTCTTGAGGTCTTTAACATGTTTGTGGAAGTCTTTTGAAAAGCAGAGCACGTCATCCAAGTATGGAGAACAGCATTCATCTCTGATGCCATCAAGCACGCCTTCCATGCACCTTTGAAACCCTGCCGGGGCGTTGGTCAGACCAAACGGGAGACGGGTCCACTCGTACAGCCCCCAAGGCGTGCTAAAAGCTGTCATATGGCGAGAAGACTCATGAACAAAGCCCTGATGGTATGCACTACCTTGGTCGAAAATGGAGAACCATGAGTAGCCCCCAAGATTATCTAGCAGGTCTTGAATGCGGGGAAGTGGATGACGATCAGGAATTGTTTTGCTGTTCAATCCACGAAAGTCCACACATAAACGTAGACTCATGTCCTTCTTTCTAACGCAGACCACGGGGGACGAGTACGGAGAGGTGGACTTTCTAACCCAGCCAGGGTCAAGTAGCTTTTGCACATGCTCCTTTACCTCTCGGTACAGAGGCTTTGGTATCGAGTTGTACGACCTTTGTACTGGAGTGTCGTCTGTTAAACAGATTTTTAGCTGAAGGTCTGGGATGCAACCTTTGTCAGTGTCATCCTTAGCAAACACATCTGAATCACTGTACAGCAACTCCCTGGCTATCATCTGGTTGTGTTCACTGAGATGCGATAAGTCAACAGGTGGCTGCCATTTATCTTTATCTGTTGGTATATTTCTATCTCTGTCTTTCTGTTTTTCAGCATGGCTCTGTTCGTCTGCACTCAACTGAGCTGAAGATGTGTGAGCGGTTAATGAGGGTATAGACTCAGGTTTCCAAGAGGGACATTTAACTGGTTTCACCTCAATAACCTCTTCAAGGGTTCCGAGAACTGTTCGCTGTGTTAGGTAAATATCGTGCTTCGTAGAGTTCTGAATGGGAATTTTAGTACATTTCGAGGACCCACTAGGAACATCTACCAAGGAGGCGAAAAGCTCTAAACCCTCCGAGCAGCTATTTTCTAGTCTGGGTTGAAACAACAATGTACCACCCCTTGAGTACCCTCTAACCCTGCACCTAACTTCACAAATTTGTCCGGCAGGGATAGTCATGCCTTTCTTACCAACTCTGACATTACATTGGGCGGTTGTCTCAGCTGATAGAGTTGTTTCGAGGGCTGAAACTAGGGCTTCTGCTGTGCTATCTGTAACACTCAAGGCCTCTTTTAAGATAGCTGTAATGTCAAACTGCATTTTCTTTGATCATTTCTGCAATGACGTTACTACCTAGTAGAGAACAGGTACAGTTTTTGCTGATTAGCACTGGTACTCAAATAGTCACTTGTCCCTCACTCATACTACCGATCTGAAGGTCTATTTCTGCCCATCCATCATAGGGAACTTTAGTACCGTTAGCTGCAGATATTTCCAGGGGCTGACGGGCAAGTAGGGATTCAAGAGGCTGGATTTTAACATTAGGCAGCGCTTCTTCAACCCACGCCCTCCCCACTATTGTCACCTGAGCTCCCGAATCTAGCAGCATCTGATGGGGAACACCATTGAGCAAGCAACCGTACATCGTTTCCCTATGAGTTGAGCTACACCTTTTTTTTGTAGTGACTGATGTGGTGGATTTGGTTTTGTGCATTTACTTGTGTTGACGTTCACATGGGGCTTCTGACTTATTGAGATCACTGTTTGCCCCTCTCCAGTGACCTCATCCCGTTTCCCGACAGCTTCCTCTGTAGACAACCAATGGCCCGGTGCCCCGCCTGGCTGCAAATGAAACAGTGGGGACAAGTCAGGTTGCCCTTCTGGACACAGTCATTACATCGGCCCCTCTGAGTCTGAGTGGCGGGCGCTTGGGTTTGAGTGACGGGTATACTGGGGTTTCGAGTCAAGTTTTCGGTGGGCTTCACCATTTGGGCCAGGTGCTTAGTCAGTGAGGACACTTGTACAGTCAGTTCGTTGATGGCAGCACGGTTAGCTTGTAACTCAGAGTCAACTTTGTTCAGTTTGGTCTGTTTAGTCTGGTCAGTCTGTTTGTTACTATCATGCTGAGCAGCACTAACCGTTACTGGTCTGGTCTTAGCCACACTAAGGCGTTTCAACCTTCCCTCTTCCTCACTGGTAGATTTGGTGATCTGCTCTAGGAGAAAGTCATCACTGACCTGTGTGTCTGAAAGAAAGGGTTTGAGGTCACGTCTAACGTGGCTATTTCTTTCATTTAACCCCTGGTACAGGGTGTGGAGGAAAGTGCCCTGCACAAGCTTTTTATCATAATTAAAACATGCACCAGGTTGTTGTGACTCAAAGAGAACTCGCTGCTTTAACCCCATAACTCTATACAAAAACTGTTGTGGGCTCTCTCTCAATCTGGCTGTCTGGCATTGCTTAACTCTTGGAAGAGCTCAGTGGCATTTTTGTCTCTAATATGAGAGCGGAGAAACCTCTTTAAACGGTCAACTGTAAGGTCGTCTTTACTAGTTAACATGTCCCTGAAAGCACCAGGCTTGGTTATTTTTAGTACTGTTCTTATTACCTCGGATCCACTGAACCCCTCCTGTAAACCTTCATCAATCTGTTTGCAAAGGCTACTATAGGACATGTCAGAACCAACGTCAGAGATTTGTCCCCCATGCAACCTGAACTCTCGGCGTGGTAACAGAGCGGCTACATCAGTTAACCTTACAACCTGATCTGCGGAGGATGAACTCATCCTTCCCCGAGGGGCACCACCAGTGCCCATGAGGCTAGACTTGATCAGTATCGGTGTGGTGAGATCCCATTCCTTGGCTGGTGCGGGAGTGTCTCTGTCCTCCGTGGGAGGGTTGGTGTGAAGGTCGCCGGACACGGTAGTTGGATGGATGATGTCATCTGTGGCCAAGGCTGATAGGTGTCTGGGACTGTCTCTGGCTGTGGTGTCTGCTGTAGATGGTGCAGGTGGATGAGTAGGTGGATCAGGATCTTCCACTGGGTGAGATCCAGTGTGGTCGGTTGCACTAGCTCTGGAGTCTATGCCACATAGCAGATCATCGAGCAGATCTTCGAGAGTGAGGAGCTGAGCCATACCCTCATCTTCTAGAGCTTTCAGTTTCTCACTCCTAAGGTAATCAACAATTAAGTCATAGAGTTCTGGTTCATCTAATTCTTCTACATTCTGAGTCTGTTGGCCATCGTCTATCTCATTTGCAACAGCCTGCAACTGATTGTTGTTCAGTTCTGAAAGTCGTCTTTGGATCTTGAAGACCAGCATTCGCCGTTGAGTAGCCATGATGACGTAGCACCTGTTGCTGTTGCTCTCTGGATGACGCACAACACTGCAGCCTTCCCCGAAGCTTCAGGTACAGGGTCTCGTTGTCACAATGGTGGTCTCTCTTAGCGGTGTAGGGTCTCTTTTATCCCGGACGAGCTCCCAAATGTAACCGGCGCCAGACCTAGGGGTTATCTGGACCGGTTCATGAGATACACAGGCTATAACAGAGCACCGTGGATCTTTGGTTCTCTGGCTGGTTACTGTGGAGTTAAGTAGGCGAGAGACAAGAGGATGAACGTCTTCAGTAAGCCAGCGCCATTTTATTTCTTTGGCTTTAACATATTGGCAACATGTCTGATATTTATTCTTTCTTATTCATGTTCAAAAATAATAGAAGCCAGTACCAAAAGTACATCTTTCCATATTCGGTCTATAAACATCCTATATTCCACACAGCTACTGGAAACAGTATGCAAAATAAAATATAAACATCTGACAAATAATAATTAGATATTCCATTAGGCAACATACTAGTATCAAAATATCAAATTCTCAACAAACTAAATAATTCGGCCATCACTGTATCCAAACTATTAGATAGATTAATCACCTATTTATCGCATTCAACATATTGACGAAGTGCATATTAAATATGACTACGGCAACTGAACAAGGCTATAAAAGTTAGTTTTTTTTAAAATAAAAGATTTAGTTTTAAACACTGTGCGAAATACATTTTTTAACATGACACATAAACCACATGAACTCATATATCTTCTTTATAACCCATAACTCTAAGATACACAGCATTTCGACTACATTTACAGCACTACTTGACTGCATGTAGGATGACGTCACATGACGGCGGTGTCTATCATCTGAATTGCATTGCAGAACTGGCGGGCAACGCCGATTAACTACTACTGACTCAGAACCACAGCTACGTTCGTCACAAAAGCCCCAAAACACACAACACAATTCCGGACACTTTCCCCTTCATGTAAAAATAAGGTAGAAAGTTTTGTAAGTATTCTACAGTACCTGTGGAGTAAAGTAGGCGAGAGACAAGAGGATGAACGTCTTCAGTAAGCCAGCGCCATTTTATTTCTGGCGTCTGTAGCACGCTAGATAGGGCTTGTATCCGGTCTCTCTGCCTGAACCCACAGAAGCGCTGCAGCGCCATCTACTGCATTGGTGGTGCAAATTCACACTGTACTGAATGTCTCTGTCAGAATAAATTCTTAATAGTATTTTTTTTTAAATAGGGGGGTGTCTATTTTATGTCAAAACATTATTGCATCTTTCAATCCCTTACACAAGACTCCAATGCATCTAGTCTCATAGCACATTATCGATTTTATATCCATATAGTGTATTTGATTGAGCTCTGGTGTAACGCTATAACACAGCAAAGACCACGCTTTACTTCACTTCATCACCCGTCGACAACCCCCCACAAAATAAGAGCTGTTGTTTTGCGTAACGTGCAGCCGTGCGTGACAGTCGCAGGCCTGGATAGCGTGCCGCTGAAGGCTGTGTCTGATGCGTGTGTGTCTAATGCGTGTGTGTGTGATGCGCATGTGTGTGATGCGCGTGTTTGTAATGCGCGTGTGTGTGATTTGTGTGCGTGATACGTGTGTGTGTGTGTGATGCATATGTGTGTGGTGGTGGTGGTGAGGAAAGTCTTGGCTGACTTCTATGAGGGGCGTATAGGCCATAATTTTGAAAATTAAACTTCTCACACATACTACTGAAAATGAAACCTCTCACATATACTAGTGAATACCTCTCACACACACTATTGAATACCTCTCGCATACTGAAAACCTCTCACAGATACTACTGAAAGCCTATCATACACAACTGAAAATGAATAGTTAATTATAAGAGTAGACTTACAGGTGAAGTGCATTAACTACCATTTAAACTGGATTCATAGAAAAAGTATACATTCAAATTGATTAATCAACAACAACAACAACAACAACAAGACTATGGGTTGGATGGAGAAGGAATAAACCAGAACTGTAGATAATCCAAGCTGTATTGTCTGCATTTGTCTACGTAAGGTGGGCCATTTTGCGGACTACTGTAGCAATGGCATGTTTATTAAATGCAGATCATGGTCTCGCTGTCGATAGTTTGTTGCAGATAAACGTTGTGAAACGGGAGCTTTCTCTGCAACGGAAAACCATATAATTAAGCAATACACATACTGTGTCGATATTCAGTATAACAGCACAACCTCGAGTGTGATATCGCTTTTTTATACCATATAAAGAGAGGTGTTCATTATATTTCGATAACATCTACGGCCATGACGCAAGCAGCCTCATCACCGGTCTAAAAATTAATGCGCTAAACAAAACGTTAGTAACTGTTAACTTGGACCGGACTCGAGGGGACTACGTTTAGAAAGCTTCCCCGTTGCCATGTCGTTACTAAGATCGCCTCTATGTACCGGAGTAATAAGGTAACGTTGCCATGTCATTACTAAGATCGTCTCTATTTACTGGACTAATAAGGTAACGTTGCCATGTCGTTACTAAGATCGTCTCTATTTACTTGAGTAATAAGGTAACGTTGCCAGGTCGTTACTAAGGTCGTCTCTATTTACTGGAGTAATAAGGTAACGTTGCCATGT
>JAOPJH010000097.1:14084833-14101005 GCA_027122575.1 Merluccius polylepis
GGTATTGCCAGTTTATTTATTTATATATATATATATATATATATATATATATATATATATATCTCATGGTGAACACTGAAAAGCACACAGCTAGTAGCCACACCGCGGCCTAAAGGTTCTTTCACTTCAGGCACATAACGAATAAACCACAAAAAGGTTTTTTTTTTATTTCTATAAAAATTGCAACAACCTTAAATCTCCTGATTCTCGTCTCCCCTAGCGGAGGAGCAGGAGGAGCAGAGACGACAGACGGAGGAGGCAGAGGAGCTGTACCAGGCCGTCCTCCGCATGCTCAACACCACCACCCGCAAGAGCCAAAAAAAAGAGTGAGCCTCCTTTTTTGTTCAGGAACTGATGATATCTTTCAGGTGGTTGTGTAGAAAGTGAAGAAACAAGTTGCTAAGTTGTGAGCATTTGCATGTGGAACACACATTCACCATGCATATTGATGATAGCCTAAAAGGATATCTAGTATATACACAGAAGGTGCTGTGTACACAAAAGGCGCCTTCTGTGTATATACACACACACGCACACGCAAACAGACAAGCACATTTCCATTGTCCTTCCCCCTGCAGGCTGTACGAGAAGCTGCTGAAGGTGGCAGAGAAGGGCCACCACAAGGCCATGGAGAAGGTGGCGTACGCCATGCTGTTCGGAGACTACCTGGTCCAGAACGTGCCCAGAGCCAAGGGGCTGTTTGAGAAGCTGGCCGTGGAGGGCTCACCCAAGGCACAGACGGTGCGCAGCCCGTCACTCGCCGTATTTTATTACCTCACAGGAGAAATGTGAGACATGTTGACATGACATGTCCATGTTGTAGATTAGTACTTCAGCTAATGGTTTGTTTTCGTTGACATCATCGATCAGTCATTTATAATTTGACAGTCGATGATATAACATAACTATTGAAAGTGTCTCAGATCTGCTTGTTTTGTCTTAAAAACACCAAAGAAAAAAACAAGTATTCATTTTAATAAATGAATGTGAATAATGTTTCTGTGAAAATGAAACACTTACCCAAAGGCTAGCGGCATTAATAACTGATCGATGTTGGAGATTATTATTATTATCATTATTATTATTATTATTTTGACAAATTCACATTCATTCCTTATGTCTCCACAGGCATTAGGCTTCTTGTATGCCGCAGGGCTGGGAGTCAACTCAAGTCAAGCAAAGGTACCTCTTACATTTTGTGACTTCATCACCTCCTCTCCCATTCATACGGTGCCCTCTGACTGCTTCCCATACAGTAACTCAGTGCTTTCTCTCTCCACCAGGCCCTGGTGTACTACACCTTTGGAGCCCTGGGTGGGAACATGATCGCCCATATGATTCTGGTGAGCTGAATTTACCTCTGTGATCCCCCATGTGGTTTATTGTATAGGGCCGCAACGATTACTCGATTAATCGATTAGTTGATCGACAAGACAATTAACCGAATACATTTTAAATCATTAATTAAGGTAATTTAAGAACAAATACCAAACATTTGCTGCTTGATGCTTCAGAAATTCAAATGTTTGGTTCATGGATCATTATAAAATGAATACTTCACTTAAAATGAATACTTCCTGGCTGCTTGTCAGATAAAGCAGGCAAATTTAAGACATCACTTTGGACTTTTGTGATGTAGTGGGTGCCTTGTGATGGCATTGGCTTTTACTCATTCAGACATTTTCTAGACTAAATGATTAATCAAAAAAAATATTGTTAGATTAATCGACTAAGAAATCATCGTTAGTTGCTGCCCTAGTGTACATGTGTGTTAAAGAAGCCTGGATTTTTTTGCGTTAGCCAATAGCTACCTGCATCTATTCCCACGGGACCAAAGAGTTCAGTCAGCTGCAAGGCCAGCTCGGTGGGAAGCTTCAACTCCAAGCTACGGATATCCAGGTGCCGGCTTCTGCCCTCCTCCAGGAGCCTCCTGGAATGCCTCTCCACTTTCTGTTCTTCCTCCCTTTTGTCAGCCTCTTCAATGTCAGCTAGAAGTAGCTGAGTCATCAGGTCAATGTCAGACAACTCATCTCCACCATACTTAGCTCCTAGATTCTTAAATAACGTCCCCTCATCTGAGCTCTTTTGCTTGTGTTTCTCACTGATGGGTTCTGATGTTACTTCCTGTCCAGTGTCCCAGCCTCCTTCCATGTTTTCTTCTTTTCTCAGCAGAGTAAGAAGTGGCTGAGGAGATTTATTTTGGTTTGATCTTTTGCCAAGATGATCCCTGTTTGTGGTTGTATCGTGAGATGAGATGCCTCCATGACTTCCTGGGACCTCTTGACTTTTTGCCCTTGATGCACAGATATCCTTCAACCCTGCCCCTGATTCAGTATTAGAATGAGACTCGTCACTACACTCATTGGCTGTTCTTACAGTTTCACTACACGCCTCTGCACTGGCTGACTCAAGACTAGCCTCTACATCAACAAGTGCTCCTGACGTTGGACGATCACCTGGGTGACTCTCATCATTGGCACCAGATGGCAACCCCATGTTTAGATCCCTCTCCAAAGTGTCACAAAGTATGGCTATGTTCTGCTCATCTTCCCCCCAGACATATCCCTTGCCCTCGCCATCATCATCATCCCTGAAGAACCTCTCCCCAGAGTCCAACAGCAGGTTAGTCGTCCACTCCAAGTCCTGATGACACTTGTCATAGAGGTCTTCCAAAATGTCAAAGCTCACCAGCTTAAAATGACGGCTGAGGATACGCAGGTTCTCCAGCCGGCTTCTGGCAACCCCAACCTCTTGCTCCTCCACTTGTGTGCCTTTCTCGTGCACCATGCGGTATGGCACCTCGCAGTGGCCAGGTGGGTATACTGCAGTTGTTGCAGAAACCGCAGAACACACAGCGGGGACAAAGCGGAAAGGGTCACCAGTCAAGACAGTGATGTCACTGGGGTGGATGCCCGCAGTGACAACCGTGTCACCAGGACTGTGGTGCTGATTGACGCGCCAGAGGACAGCAAAGTCTTGTGGGTCTGTTTGGGTGGGACAGCCAGTGTCTACCCCCAGGTTAAGGGGGTCAGACTGTGGCTGTGACTTTGTCTGAGGGTCAGGGATTGGGTCATGGCATGGGTCATGAGTGCCTGTAGAATTGAGGCTTAGGTTACAATCAGGACTAGAGGTAAAATCCACATCTGATTGAATGCTACCATGACTAGAGTTTTGGCTTGGAGCTGTAGTATTTGGAGTGGGATCTGTGAGGGGGTTGGGAGCTGAGGAAGGGCAGTTTTGAGTGAAGGTAAGGGCTAGTTTGCACTGCTTGCCTGACCTACGACCCTGGCGCTGTTTCCGCTCCTGACTGCCTCCGCTCAATGTGCTGCCTTTAGTTTCAACACTGCCCTCAGAGGCAAGACTCTGACCGAATTCACCGATATGGCTTCCGACAGCTTCACCACTGTTTTCCACGAGAGAGCCACCACTATCTGTATGATGAGTGACCTTATCAGTGTAGCCAGCAGTAGTCCCTGCACCAACCTCAACTCCGATATTAGAGTTTTCCTCTCCGCCTTGGCAAATGTTTGCCTCCACAATCCCTGAGGCTTTGAGTAAATCAGCAGTAGGATAAGAAATACAGGCACTGGGGTCGGTAGACTCTGACCCAGACACCATGTCTCTACAAACCATTGGGTTGGGATCAATCCCTTCTCTACTACTATTTTCTACCAATTCAACCTTGCCCCCTCTGGACTCAACCAACATGGATTCAGATGATTCCCTAACTAACAACTCGTCTGCCTTCCAGTCCAAAACACAGTCAGGTAATTCAGACCTGACACTGTCACTCCTGTGTATGTTTCGCTCTGCGTCTTTTCCAGTAATTTCATTACCTTGGGAACCTTGAGCCTCACCTCCTGCCTTTGATTCTCTCTCCAACTCCTCTCCAGAGCTGGAGTAAAGGCAGTCCAGGGGAGAGCCGGTGGTCAGGTCACCGCTCGTCTGAATTAGATCAAGTAGTTTCTGTAACTCTGTCACATCAGGTCCTGGTTTTATTCTGCCGTCATGATTTTTGGCTCCCCTGCCACTCTCTTGCTCTTTTTCTCTTCTCCTCACCTGTCGCTGCTCCATGCACTCTTCAGAAGGCCAGTCCCCGACAAAATCTAAAAGTTCTGGCCTTTGCTTGACTTCCCCTACATCTCCTTCGGCCAACTCTTCCACCTTCCCTGGTTGGTCAGTATCTTCCACCAGATCAACTGACTGAGACCCATTGAGGCCAGCTATTCTCTTTCCCCTCTCCCTCCTTACTCTTTGCCCTATCGACTCTGAGAAGGCCACGGGCATTTCATCATCATGCTGATCTTCATTAAGTACCGATTCCACAATGCAGTCAGGAACCCCTTGATCACTGTCAAGTTCTAGGTGGGCCTCTAGTTCCATATCTGAATCTAGTAAATCCATGACCTCATCCTCTCCATCATTGGTAATTTGAGGAATTTCTTGCGACTTCTTTTCAGAGGAGTTCTGGCTACTATGTGTTGCCATGATTGTTTCCCTGGAAGGTCCAATAGATGACACATCAGGAAGTGAAGACAATACATAGGGGTGGGACTTCTCGGTTCCATGAGCAAATCCAGGCTCTCCTACCAAATCCGGGCAAAGAGTCTCATTGAATGACATTGGTCTAGAAAAAGCAATACACATATCAATTACAGACAGTTATAATATTTTTATATTCAAGTATTTAAACTTAACACCCATCAAATGTTTTGGTTCAGCAATATCGTAGTAGCCTATTGATACTGCTCGTATGTACATAGGTCAGTTATATATTTAAACCATAAATTAGTCAGTAACTACTTTTACATTGGTAATAGAAATACTTAAAAAAACATTTAGGATGTAACACATGTTAAAAGTTGAAACAAACAAGTCTAGCATAAGCATTGAAGCAAATATAGGCTATTACTACCGTTACAAAAATATACAAAAATAATAATAACAATGTATCAGACAGATTATTAGTATCAAATATGTAAATTAGGTTGACTACATCAGCCAGCACCATGGCTACCTGCCTCACATTGCTGGTTTCTCTGGAAGCTAAGTAGGGCTGGTCTGGTCCATCCTTGGATGAAAGACCAGACGGTGCTGGTAGAGGTGTTGGAGGACCAGTAGGGGGTGCTTATCCCTCTGGCCTATGTAAAATCTGCAATGCCCCAGGACAGAAACGGGGATATTGTCCTGTCGAAGAGCATCGTCTTTCGGATGAGACGTTAAACTGAGGTCCTGACTCCCTGTGGTCACTAAAGATCCCATGACACTCATCGCAAGATTAGGGGTGCTAACCCCGGTGTCCTGGCCAAATTCTCAACATGGCTCTTTACCAACATGGCCACCTAAACATCCCCATGTCTTTAATTGGATTGTATCATTCCTCAGTGTGTGGTGAGCGTTCTGCATCACTCAGGTGGGTGCTACACACTGGTAGTGGATGAGGTGTCATAACCCCCCCACACACACTATGTAAATGGTTTTGGGCATCTTGAAAGGCGCTATATAAATGCAATAAATGTTTATTACTACATACAGTGAAAGAAGTTCAAGTAGCTACAGTAGATATATTAGACTCATAATAAGTATATATACATTAGGCTGACTACATACAGTGAAAGCAATCCAAGTTCAATTGACTCAAAGTTGATAACTCACTGGTTGAGGGGCTGTGATCCCATGATGGTATCAATGGAAACAAAGCGCTCATAGCCATCAAGAATGCGACGAATCTTTTCCACTGACACGTGATGCTTGTTGCGTCTGGACATGCATGAAAATACACAAACACACAGACA
The DNA here is from genome assembly GCA_027122575.1 of Merluccius polylepis. Classification (NCBI taxonomy): domain Eukaryota; kingdom Metazoa; phylum Chordata; class Actinopteri; order Gadiformes; family Merlucciidae; genus Merluccius; species Merluccius polylepis. The sequence goes on from JAOPJH010000097.1 coordinate 14,090,629, forward strand.
GACAATACAGAGAGTGGCGTTAACAAAATCCTCTAATTTATTCATAACAACCTGAAATAGATTTCTTCTTTATTTCTTCACTTTTCTCACCTTGCAAGTTCCCTTGGCTTGTTTTTCCACCAGGTGTCCGGTTCTCGAAACAGTACCTTGAAGTTATATCTCAACGCCTAAAAAGGACACATTGATCAAGAACTTCAAAGCCTATTTTCAGACAACTTCCATATTATAATCAAACTCCCCACATTTTTATTATGCATGTATGGAGACCGAACCAGCAATGACTCAACTCCTGTTGTCTAGTATAGCTATATGACCAGTTTGTAATATTGGCAAGAAGTTTATTTGTTACAAAAATAGCATTAATAGCATTACCTTAGGCAGGCAGACAAGGTGGCTGTTAATTCAGTCCCAGAAACACAATATGACTCTTGGCATTGACAGCCACCAAAACAAGGCAGGTAGACAGGTAGCTGTAAGACAGCATCCTGTAACCGTATGTCCTCAAAAGGCCACAAAATAACTACCAAAGACCCAGTAGGACAATAAAGAAACCCAGAAATGGGACATATAAGTAGAATCATGTCTCTTCTAAGAATGGCTAGGAGTTCAAAAGGTGCAAACATAATATAACTAAATCTAAACCTAAATATAAATAAACAGCAGTTCCAATTAGTCAAAACAATGCAAGTGGCAAAAATTAAAAGCCATTATGGAATATTGTGTACTGAAAATGAATAGATAAGAGGTTACATACAAATTGAATAAATGATACAGCTGTTATGTGTGCATAATTGACACACCTGCGCTACATATGGCTTCATCTCCCAGCCCTGCATGTTGGTGTTGTCGATAATGATGGGACTTGCACCCCTTGCGAAAGCTTCCTGAGCTGTGGAATGAACAGAATGAGACACAGCTGAGACGGAAGACAACCATGACAACTCAAGTGCATTATATGTTGTCAATTAGTCGATGCCAATGACCAATACAAGTTAACTGATCATTTCAATTTCATTCAAATTGATGAAGACAGTCGTGTTTACATCTCTTATGGTTCCACTCATGGGCCTCTCCCAGAGCAGAGGGTTCAAAACGATATTCTCCATGGCGACTAAAATAGTCATCTGTACTCAGTACCACTCCCCCTGGGTTTTGTTCCAACATGGCCCTGACAGAAACACACAAGACAGTTTACAACGTGTTAACAGGAGAATGAAGCCAACAGCAGCAACCTTCTGTGAGACTATGACATAATACTGACCAGGCCAAGGTGGACTTGCCAGACCCTGGGGCTCCACGCAGAAGCACAAGTACCTTCCCTTCAATTCTAAGCCTACTGTGTGTGGCAGAGGCCCGTGGCACAGCAGGCGGGGCCCACGACTTAGGAATAGTATCGGGCGGTTTAGGAGACCCTTGACTGCCAGGCCACTGGTTTGACCAATGTGAGGCAGGTCTGACTCGAGTGTCCCAGGGAGATGGAGGGAGAGCCACAGGGGTGATGAAAGTTGGGGCCTGGTTTCCATGGCCGCGGGGACTGAATACTGGTGACTCTGGGTTCCAATAGGAGGGTGGATGCCATGTTTGTGGAACTACCTTCGATCTCACCCCTCCTCTAATGTCTCCAGAGGGCATGCCGCTTGAGCTCTCAGAAGCAGTGTCCATCTTTTTGTAGATCTGGAACGCCGAGGGCCGACCCGTTGCTCCTAGATCCAAAGAAGCGTTTGGCTTGGCACCAGCTGATTCACCTGGTAATATCAGGTGACTGTAATTCAGCACACATTCTTCCTTCTTGACATCCTTCTCCTCCCAAAAACTGAGCTGGTCAATTGGAGAGGGGTCTCCAGATGTGCCTGGACCCAGGCTGGACTGGAGCAATTCAGGGAGAGCCTGCTGTGGTACTGGGGGCGGAGGGAAAGAGGACAGGGGGGCAGCAACAGCCGAGAAATACTGAGAGCGTTTTTTTCCCTCTTTTGGTTGCCCAGTCAATGTTTCTAGCTCTTCGTCAATGAGAAGGTCCAACTCCTCTGTCAAAGGGGATGTGGGGAGAGGAAAGGACGCCAATTCGGACGGTTTGGGAGGATCCAAGTCTGGACCTCGGTCAGAGGGGTAGGGACTGAGGAGGGCCGCAGCGGTGAGCTCAAACCCGGAGGCCGGGCCAGGATGGGGGGCCGCCACCTCTGCAGCTACAGAGAGCTCCAACAGAGAATCCATTGCATGTTCCACTAGAGAAACATGACAGGGGGGGGAGGAGAAGAAGGACAAGATGCATTAGAAGTATTAGATGTTTAAAGATGGTTTAATCCTTCAAAAAGATGCAAAATCATTTGTTTACAGTGGCAAATGCAGCATGCTATTCATTTAGCAATCACGTATTGACATTGGACTGAAACACTATTGTAGCGCGGTGCAGATGGCAATGTGTACACATGTGCACACATGCAGGTTAACGACTAGCAGGTGCAAAAATACGCAACCTGACCACATCTCTTTGGTTTTATCGCCAATACTGCTGCCAGATCCTGACGATCAAGCACGAGATACTAACGACAACCAAGCTACACAACAGTAACGTTAGTTGTGGTTTCAACAGCTATGTACTTGCACGCGCACACAGACACAGACACAGACACAGACACACACACACACACACACACACACACACACACGCTAACAAAACAAGCTATCTCTCAAGCTAGCTCCTCTCTCCGTCTTTCCCATAGAAGTTAGCCGCCTTTCGCTACCTTTGAAGCCGCACTCGGAAAGCACAATGTAGATGACCTCCGGGTCCAGGTGGGAAAACATCTCCTTCATGTTGCGGACGATGTCCTCCTTCAGAGACCTCGATGTGAGGGTAAGGTCGCCCGCCATGGCGCCCTCTTCATACCCTCCCCGCCGCGGTCCGACAGCGGATTGGCCGCCGCCGCGGGTCGCGTCGTCTGACAGCCCAGAGACTGGGACCCTGGCGGGGCTCTGCCCCGGTTTCTTCTTGCGAGGCATCGTTATTTACCGCGAGGCGTGGCGGCCGTTTGACTTCATTCACAGGTACACGTTAAAACAATGTGGTTGCTTCTTTTTTTTTTAAAGTAAAACAGTCGCAAGCTTAAAAATGCCGTTGAACCGGACGGGGGGAAGTTGGACGGCTGGGATGGACTTTTCTGACGGTTATTCCCCCCCACGCCGCCGCAGTAAAGTTGGTTTCACGTGGACGTTGGTTTCCCCGTCACAAACATGGGTGGCTGCGCGCGCATCCAGGGAGCACTACAGCGTTTTTGTTACAATAAGCTGCTGCGATCACATTATCATTGACGGCAATGTGTAAACGGCGTTGTATTGCATTTTCTTTGTAAAGCCTGATAAAGGAATGGTACATTTCCAGAGGTGAATGTGTTGGTTTGTCTTTCTTTTGCATATCATGTTTGTTTGAAGTGTCATCCCAATATCACTGATGCAAAGATTTGACTGCACACATAAATGACAGAAGTAATGACGAACATTATGATTTATGAAGTTGACTTTCGTGGTTTAGTTGTTCATTATTGAACCTGTCCATATCACTTTTTGACAATATTAACCATGATCAGGGGGAAATCTTTCACTGGGCCAGATGGTGCCAGAAGTGGCGCACACTGTTCGAATAGTAAAAGGCCCTTGTCTGTTTTGCTATATGGTTATCTCTCTGTTACCGAAATTAAACACAAATGAGAGAAACGCTTCAATCAAATAGATTTACTGAGAATCACACAGATTACAATAAATTTAGTCCATGGAAAAACCAAAGCAAAAACAACGAATATCATCTTAGTTAATACCCCTCCCAATGAGTTTTTTCAGAAAGTTATTCACCTGATTTCAGTCACACTTTTAACACACCATTATAATTCTCATCACACTCTCTGCTTCATATTATTATCGTGACCTTGACCATCTACCATATTTACGAAAACATTGGGGTCCATGTTGCAGCCTTGGTTTAGTGTCCTTGGTTAAATGTCCTCATGCCTTCGAACTTATCTCTTACTACCTTGGCTTGGGACACAATTATAGTTCTCCTTTAACATATTTGATTATAAAATAATGAACACACGTCAAACTGGTCCACATCGGACTACTAAATATATCTCAAAACATGCACAGACATTCAAAAAGTAATTCTATATAACTTTTAAACAAACAAGTATTCACATAAAACCTCATCTAGATTATTTGTCTGGACAAAACATGTGGAGTAATGTCACTGTGTTTTGTGCATTTCCCCCACTATTTTGGTCATATCCATCCCCTCTATATTAAACTTATAGTGCATTTATAGATTTTCCAATAACTTTAGAAAAAATAAGATACGGATAAAGATAATAAGATATGGACATCAAACCTCTTCTTGTTATATAGATTATAACATCTATGAATGCACTATAATAATCTTAATAGGAGGGGATGGGTATGCACACGCATATCTGCTGTGACTATGTTGCCCCGAAACCCATTAGTTTTTCTATTTTCAATGGCTTATGAATTATTCACATATGAGGATGATGAAGAACAACTTACATCCTTTGATTTCCATTTCTGAAATACTTTATTTTAATGCATATAAGTGGTATTAGCGTCCTATGTAATCGTTGAGATGTACAACATCCATTATATCATCTCAACTACAATTTACAGTAACAATTATGTCAAAGATATGCTTTTTTTATTACAATAAAAACAATTTATTACAATAAAAACATATTCAACATTCTAATTTCAATAGGTTTTAAATTCAATAGCTCTCAGACCATGTGACTTTAATCTCTTCTAGGACGTGTCCCCTCCAATTTACAATGTCTATCCTTTCTGAATATTGCAAAAATCAATAGCACTCAGACCATGCGACCCAGAGGGGTAAAACCAACTTTAATCTCTTCTGACATGTCCTCGCCACTTTACAACTTTGGGTGGTAACATGATCTGACAGCTATTGTATTTTGCAATAATTCAAATTTTTTTAAAGGAAAATGTGGAAACATGTAAAGTTGTAAATTTATTAAAGTTGGTTTGACCCCTATGGGTGACATGTTCTTAGAGCTATTGAATCTTTAAATATTTGAGACCTATTGAAATTACAATGTTTAATATGTTTTGGAATAGGTGTAGTTTTTTTGTTGTTACTGTAAATTTTAGTTGAGATTGTTGATAGCAAAAATAAAATGGATATTGGGCCTCTCAACGATTAGGCCTACATAGGAAAGCTATTGGCACTTCTTTGCATTGAAATAAAGTAGGCCTATCTCAGAAATGGATGTAAATTGTTCTTTATCGTCCCCCTATTAAACTATTAACCAATGTTCTCATGTGTGAATAATATATTGATAATAGAAAAACGAATATCCACCGAATATCCAATATGAAACTAACTTTACTGCGGTCGCTTACCCTATAGGCTACCTCCCATGATGCATTACAACTAGTTATAGCCTAGAGTTAGGTTTAAGTCAAACTATAGGTATTAGGTTAGAGATGGTTATGGTGGAGTGAAGGTTTGGTGTGAAATAAGATGTCGTCGGAATAAGAATAAACGCCAGAAAAGGCTGGGCATCACCTGCAGCGAAAACAAAAGTAGGCCTACGCCTATTAGATAATAGCACTCCAAGTGGTAAAATGAGAAAGGCGTAACATTTGCCTAATTAAAAGTTTCTGCATGGGACACATTTGACTCGACATTTAGCTCGACGTAGAAGACGTCATTATGAAAATGAAATTTGAATTGACCTATAGGATATTGTAAAAAAAAAAAAAAATATATATATATATAAATATATAATAACACATGTGTGTATGGTGCACTGTCTGCACAGCATGCTAATATCAATATAATCTGTATTGTATTGCTGTCATGCCATGATCCCAGGTGCTTGCAGAGCTGCTTCTTCAGGCTCCCGCCACATCTGTGTTTTCGGGTGCAGTACCCACGGCAGACCGACGGGGGCGCTGCACCCTCAGTCTTCTCTCTCACACACACACACACACAGCAGCCCTCGGACTGCATTGACTGAAGGGAGCGAGAGAGAGCGAGCTTTGTGCCGAAATAGAAACCCTATCTGTGTCAGACAAATGAATTAAAACGGGCCACTCAAGAGGTAAATATTTCAAACGATCGCTCCGGGAATACCTGAAGGTTTTTTTGTGTGTCGCCGTTGCGTGCGCCAACTACGCTCACGTTTTTGTAAAAACCATTAGGATGTTCAACAAAAAAAAATGAACCGTAAGAGGGACAAGTTCTCGGTCAGATGGACGGTAGTAGCAGCAGCGATTCGCCTCTAAACTAGCGGCGGCGGCGGCAGGAAGCGATGTGTTGAAGTTGGGGAAAAAAGGTAGAAACAAGTAAATCAGCTGAACAAAGTGACGGGGTTCGCCGGGGACCCGCACGGTTCTGACCCGCGAGATGAGAGTTCACGAGTCTTAAGTTTGCACACTTCAGTTCGCACTTCTTCGTCCTAGCTTTTTTCCTTAGCGGCATCGCTTGCTTGTGATGGGTATCTGGAGAGTTTGCGGCCTAGGCCACCATGCTAACCCGTTAGCCGCTGCGATTAGCCGCTAGGCTAGCTAGCCTCAGCGGCTACTCCCGCAAAATTGCCGTTGCCTCGCCAGCTAGCCAGCTAGCTGTCCCCTCCCGTTTTGCTAAATCTGTGGTTCTGTATGATTTTTTTTAAATCCGGTGGACCCGGTTCCGAGTGCTTATGCCGAAGTGAACGGGCGTCGTTTGCACACCTTAAATGAGCCATTTTTTGACAACCGTGAATGTTTTGAGGTTCACGCCGAGCTAGCTGTGTTAGCATTTGGTGGTGGGGGGGGCATACGTACAAAACACTAGTTTTGTTTTAGCTTCGTTCAGAAACTTTACGTTGACTGTGTATTTCGGCGTCATTGCGAGGAGAAACCATGCTGGATAACGCCACTTTATTCGCGAATGAGGGTTTTTTTTGTCAAGTGGGGATAGGTTTGTTGTCGTGAACTTTTGTTTTCTGACCCATAGAGGCCAGTAGAAGACCGTTTGGATTATACACAAACAAGCATGGAGTTTCAGCAACCGCAGAAACCGGCGGGGGACGGCAAGATCGTCTACCCGCCGGGGGTGAAGGAGATCACGGACAAGATCAGCAACGACGAGGTGGTCAAACGGTTAAAGGTGAGTCCACGGCTCTGTCTGTCTCTCTGTGTGGTGGTGTGTGTGTCCACTACAGGCCACCATCCATGGCCAGAGTTGTTGCCACGGGAACGCCTCCAATGTCCACACATGCATCCATCCATAGCAACACAGGTGGTGAAACCTGTGCTGCACATGTATTTACAACACGCATGTAACATGCACAATTATATAGCCGTGACAACCACCTGCTCTGTGTTGACTTAGTTCCATGAAGACGTTTCTATTCAATAGACTGTGATGTTCATATGAGTGGTGTGTTGTTAAACGTGGTAATCTGATGTAAATGCATATAAACCTGAATTAACCGGTGTTTTTATGACGTGCAGACTTGAGATTTCCACGGAGCAAGCTGATTTATTGTGCCTGACAGCGTAGACCTGTAAAAAAAAAAAATCGCAAGTCAAAAAAGCAAGTCATTGTCTCCTGTTTTGGGGAGTGCTAGAACAAGGAAAGACAAACGTTGCCAACAGATGTTTTACTCCTGCTCCAAAGTATTGCTTGCGTATTGCACGTACTTTTCTCCGCCGTACACTTTGGTTAGTCGAAAGCACATCGAAACGCAGTACGAATCACGCAACTGTGCCGTTGCGTTGGTCTGTAGAATCCATCCTTAATGATCGGTTTGGGCATTGGTTGTGTTGCAAACATGCCAAGGCGTATTTTAAACTCATGTCACTTCACAGAGATGATGACCCAAATTATGTGACAATGGTTTGGACAATAATGAACCCTCCAATGTACTTTTCGAGTCCCTCCCCTGCACAGCTTTGAGTGAGCTCATTACTTGTAGAATTATTTAGTTGTGATTTATACATTTTCTTGTGTTTATAATTGTGTTTGCTGTGTCCGTTTTAAGCAAGGCTGTAAAGCTGTTTAAACCCTAGACACACATAAATCCCCCAGAAGAGAAGAAGTCCATTGGTACCCCTAAAAAACCTTTCGACATCACTAATGTTCACAATAAACATATATCTGGTGATCTGCTCAAACTGTTGAAAAAGCAGACTGTGAAAACATCATAAAAATATACATCTAGAAAATAGCCTCCAGAGTTGGCATGCCTCATCCATTGTGACTGTCATGTAAGTCATGTAAGTCAAAAGTCTGCATTCTTGCTTCATGGGGCAAGTTGTCACTCCTAGTTTTCACAAGACTCAAACAGGACCGTTTCAGGACTTTATTGTTTACAACATGAAGCTCTTTACCACAGTCAGACACAACATATTGATGCAGTTTGTGTGTCATTCTGATTCCCTACCCCAATTTGTAGCATGCTCTTTTTTGTATTCAGTGATGAAGCTTAGCACATTAGCTCAAGCTATGCTTATGACCAATGGACTTAGATTTCCAATCTTATCTTCCCAATAGTATAGGCTAGTCAAGTCATGTGTATAGTATGTTCAAATGTTTTCAGACATGTACAGAACAGAGAGAGCAGGTGACGAATCGGGGTGCAGCTTGTGCTTGTTTTCATAGTTTTGCTTCATGCCAATCTGATTTGCTGAAGGGTAGAACATTTAGGTCTATTCTGTACCGCCAAGGGTTGTTGTGATGTGTGATGAACACTTCTATTAGAACTTGGCGCCGAATTGAAGTTATTTCTCAACCACTGCATTGTGACACTAACTTTGTTTAAAGGCAATATTTTGTTCTTCAGCATTGAATGACGAGAATATGACTAAAGATTTGCACATTTGTTTCCTTATCCACAACTATTACAAATGCCAGAGTAGAATCAACTTTTTTTTGCACATTATGCTCTTTTACAGTTGAAAATGTTAACGTTCAAGGGCTATGCTCAGAGGGAAGTGACATTGAGAAGTCAACTGCTGTTTTAAACCGACCTACCCACTGTGTAAACTGCAGCAAGTAAATGGAGAGCTGTTGTTTTAAACATGTTACTGGCAGTTATGTCTTGGAATGCAACTGCCAGCACACTTTTAAGGAGCACAGTAGACCCTAGGCTCTTTCTGCCACAATAACCTCACTAACAATCGCTGTATACTCCTCCTGCTAGACTGTCTACAGATCAGCCACTGATCCTTATCGTCCGATATACACCCTAAACGTGATCGCTGATCGGCTGATTTGCCAATTGCCGGAGTGTATCACATGAATCTTCCACTGTCTTCCATAATATAGTAATGGATTTCGAATAGGTCTGTTTTAAAGGAATTTGTGAACAATTGTAGCCTATTTTCACTGTAAAAAAATAATAATCAGTGATTGGTATCAGGTCGGCTATCATATAAAAAATCATAATCATATAAGAAGGTCGGTATTGGCCTAAAAAAACCTGATATGAGCCCTAGTAATTACAGATATTGACGTTGGAGTAAGGCAATAGTTCCACTCCCCTGGCTTGTAATATCAGTTGCCAAAGCAACAGGGAGACTTTGTGGCTTTTAAAAGATGTATTTAGACAATAATGAAACTATATACCGCTACAGGTAAGCGTAGCAAGAGGGTACAAAGTGCAACAAGTAAAATATGCATACAAGTGGCATCCACAACTCTCAAAAGCAACTGTTCAAATGGGTGCCAATCCATGGTATTGTCAAAGGACGTTTTGAAACAGAAAGACGGCGCTCATGGACAGGAAGTTTAGCTGCCACAGCAGCAGTCGACAAGAGCGGTACATGGGAGAGAAAGGTCAATGAAGGTCAATGAGCAGTATACACAAGTAACACCTGGGACACACTGCCTGCGTGAGCAGCTTGTGTGCGTGGCGTTACCTCTCTGCTGTGGCTCGCACACCTGTGTTGTCCACACAGGCAGCGTTTCTGCTGTGGCGCCGCTGTGTGGCTCTGCCAGCCAGCCCTATCTTTCTACATTGAGTTAATGTCCTTAAATAATACAATGTTTCATTATACATTTATTTTCGACCTGGAAGAGTTTAAGAAGCTTATAAAAAACGACTAACGATAATAGAAACTTGGCACAGAGTGCTTAATTTGAAATGGACACAGGAAGTGTTGTAAATAATTATATTTTATTCATGTCTGTCACAAATTCTACAGATAGACATTGAAACTGTCAATTTTTCCATGCAAGCATGTCGTGGAAAATGAAAAGCAAGAGGTAACGCCACACACACGCGCTGCTCACCCAGGCAGTACGGCCCGGGCGTGCGGCCCTCAAGCTCTGTGCCCCCCCCCCCCCCCACTCCACTGGCTTGCTGTTGAGAA
>JAOPJH010000097.1:14119663-14132893 GCA_027122575.1 Merluccius polylepis
ACTGCCATAACATACCATGCCCTCTGTTTCTAGAAGTAGTTTTTTTGCGCTTGTATGGTTCACTCAATTTCCCCAAACATAAACACACAAAAAAGACATTTATTGTGAATATTAAAATAGGGTGACTAAGGGTGACTAACTGATGCTGGCAAGCGTATTGTATATGCGTTGCTATGGCGACATCAATAAAGATGATGATTTTGTGCCTTTAAAATGGAACTCAAAATTTAATTAGATTTACTCTGTAAATTAGTTTATTTGTGAAAGACTCATTTTATTTTGCCTTTACCATGTTTATGTTGACTAAAAACAATGCGCTTGTGAGTCATGTGATCAGCACTTGAGGTACAACCCGGATGTTTTAGTTCACAGTAAACAAAGTGCGGGAAAAGGCAAACGGCGGGCATACGAGAGATGTAACATTCCCGTTTATTATTACAGCTGGTCTAAAGGGTGCTTGTGGAAGAGTGTAATTGTGACAGTAATGCGTTTCTACATTCCAAAACTGAGACAATGAATATGTGTTTTTGCGACATTGAGCTGTGCATTGACACAATTTAACATCGTCTTTTAGTTTTGTGTCAATAAGATGTTCCATGACGCTTTGGTGGAAGAATAAAGGCACACGAACATCAGTATGAAGCGTGGACTCGTTAATGACCAGACGTGTAGTTAGTGACTTCAAACAACGATAAGCTCATTCATTAGCATTTTGATTTTATTCCAGTCTGTTGACGTACCGCTGGCAGCAACAGAGGGTGGGGTAGCCTACGACAGCGGCAGTCTGGCCACCATCCTCCACTATATCAAAATCATTCTGGTCCTTCAGGAACTTCTGCAGGTCCGTCTGCGGGAATCCGTTTTTCTGGTAGTTCTGTGGACACGGGTGGAAACCTTCGTCATCATCATGGTGAAGAGCAGCATGTACATACCAAAGGGCATTCCCATAGTCTGAAGCCAAGTTTATTACTCAAGTAAATACATGACTCAAGGCCAAAGGTTCTCTATAATCCGTCTTCTCTTCACGCTAACCCCCCCCCACCCCCAATCCGGTCTTTTTAACCCACATGTACCCCCTGTGGTACCAGGAAGTATATAACTTCAAACTGATGGTGGTCAAATTGGTGGTTTGGGAGCAGGTGGGGGGGGCTACCTTGATGGTGTCGTAGGCATCGGTGATGAGGGCGATGAAGAGCGACAACACCATATAGATGAAGAGGGAGATGAAGGAGTAGAGGTAGGCGCGGCTAAAGAGCCACACCACAGCGTTCTTGTCCTTCAGCTGGGCGAAGGTGGAGAACATGTCGTCGCCGTTGAGCAGCGAGAACAAACACTCGGCCACGCGGCTCAGGCTCTCAAACTGACCAGGCAGGGTGGAGAGGGAAATGAAAACGGAAAAAAAAAAAACAGACAGGAGGAAGTTAATTTACAATAAACAGTTTACACAGGTGGAGCGGAACCGCTGGGTTACACGCATGGTACAAACAAGATGATAAACACCGAAAAGAGGGAGACGTGCCATTTACACAGAAGATGTGCAAGAGGACACGTACCAGACGTACGGCAACATCTCTACTCCCGCCTTCCTTTTATCTGCCGACCAATGTTTCCTATATTCACGTGGGACACAACTCGCCTGTCTCGGCTCCCCCCAGATTGCGATAGCATCGTAACACAGCCTACTCAAGACAGTATGGATCTAGAGGGCAGAGGGCTGCAGGACGTGTTTGGAGATACGCCACTCTACATCCTGTTTACCCTTTCCTGTAAATACCCCAGGAGCTGACAGTATGAGCAACACAGCAGGGGACTCCCCTAGCAAAGTCCATGTAAATACAGAGAGATCATCCCATGACTGGAGATCTTGGAGATCCCGGATACGGCAACCTTTTTGTGTTTGGAAGAGCTGTGTATTGCTGATGGCATGGCTAGGCTGACTTATGCAGTTTGTCCAAGTCCATATTGTTTCTTCAATTTTAAATAAAATAATGTTTGGTAAAACCAACATTGGTATAGTTATGAACACTGTTAGGAAGACTGATCCATGTTTGCTTTTCATGGCTTTTAAGGGGCTGTAGACAACTTTTCAAATTTCCAAGAGGTATTATTTTTGGGCCGTTGTTGCGAAGACAAACCAGATCGCGATCCGTTTCCTCAGAGCCTAGTGACCACAAACACAAGACGCGCATCTGTTTGGAAATCTCCATGAAAAAAACGAACGAAAAAGCATGTTCACTGAGGTAAAGTGAAATTGGCATCATTTCATTTGGGAACAGGCAAAAGCTATATTATATTAATGATGTGCATTGCATAGTAATACCATAGTTGGAGTATTGCTTTGCACAAAAAAAAAAAAAAGTATGGAGCGGGGAAGAAAAGAAAACATTAGCAGGAAAACCGTGAGTTTATTCAGTCATTTAGTCTATAATGGAGACATGAAAGCAGATACAAATTCTTTAGTATGTGTTGAGAAAAGCGAACTGGGTTGGTAACCTGACTGGATTGCCTGGCGAGTTGCGACATGAGGTTTATTCAGGTAGTATACTCAATGCAAAAACGTAGCACGCAGATATAAGTAGTGTCATCAGATGGGCTTTACTTCGAATTGCATCGTAAAAGCGAGGCTTATAGGGAAGCTAAGGGAACCAATCTAAACGCCGTTGGTGTCATTATTCTGTAGCCATTACACTGCAATCAACATTTACTTCATATTGATATGTTAAAGCAAAAAGGTTGTCTACAGGACCTTTAAATAAATACTTTAAAAAGCTCAACACATTTAGTAAGTTTTACTAAATGTGTTAAGCTTTATTTGTTTGAAAGTGGCCTGAATACAATACATTTTCAGTCCCTCTTGATTCGGTTCACTGGGGACGGCCACACAATGCTCCCACTATAAGCACACACTCGACTTCACATGGATGGAAAGCATTATGTACTACCCTTGTGTTCGCCATGATATTGTGTAACACACACACAAGCAAATGTGTTGGCAGCAGGGCCTTCCTATTCACTGAGACACCTACTGGTGATGCAGTGTAACTGCAGGCTCGCAACCAGTAGTGGTGTTAACCCTTTAAAGTTTAATGGAAAAACATGGCAAGAGAAGTGGCGGAAACATTTGAATTGGTTTATTGTTGGCATATTCGCCGCCTCATTTTAGTGACATTATTTCAGACGCCAGTGCCTGTTTATATGAACTTATTCAGAATGGAGCACGGTATCTAAATGTGTGTTTTTTATTTCAGCGCCCTGGTGAAACTGCTTAATAAGTCTATTGAGGGCACAGCTGATGATGACGAGGAGGGAGTCACCCCAGACACAGCCATCCGGTCTGGACTGGAGCTACTCAAGGTACACCACAAAGCAATGCTTAATGTTTACTGAATGGAGTTTAGTGACGTTATGTTTTGATATACGATTTTAATTGAATCGGCAGCTACTTGCATTCCTAGCCTTCCTTTTCCTGCTGGGTTTTGGGGACTTTTCCCTTCACCTTTCGAGGGTTTTAGACATTGAGAATAGCTTGTGGTCATTGTCTCAAGCACAAAAAAATAAGTCTAATTTTATGAGGTTTGGTGGGGGAGAGGTAAGGAAATGATGAATAATGCTTTTGCCCTCAAAAGTGGGCCAGACTCGCGAAAAGGTTAAGAACAGCTGCAGTAAGGGGATGGTCTAGCCGGCTCCCCTATTCAACGACCAGAGGGCCTGCGACGTGAATATAAACAAAGTGTTCTCCGCAGGTGCTGTCATTCACCCACCCCACGGCGTTCCACTCGGCGGAGACGTACGAGTCCCTGCTTCAGTGTCTGAAGATGGAGGACGACAAGGTGGCTGAGGCTGCTATCCAGATCTTCAGGAACACAGGCCAGAAGATCGAGACAGAGCTGCAGCAGATACGATCGTAAGAGAACGAGGAACCGTTGCCATTTTAGATGTGCTCTGTGTACATTTTATTTTTTAAACGACGCAGGAAAAAACTAATTGAAACAATAAGCCCGAATTGTGAATGACTAATAGGGTTTAGCAGACTCTGTACGTAATACCTCTGTGTGTCCCCCAGGACTCTGATTCCCGTCCTGCATCAGAAAGCCAAGCGGGGCACGCCTCACCAGGCCAAGCAGGCGGTTCACTGCATTCACGCCATTTTTAACAACAAGGAGGTGCAGCTGGCTCAGATCTTTGAGGTAGGATGGCAGACGACGCTTTCTCATAGTTTGAGTTTGTCTTGGTTCAAAAAGGACGGGACCCCTTTGGGGCCCGCCTTTGTTGTAAATGTTGCTTGACCATTTTATAATGCAACTCATCTCGATAAGAGTCTTCACTTTTCTGTTGACATCCCAGCTTATTTTTGCCAGCCCTGTGGTCTTTGTTATAATGATGAAGGTTGTCACTTAACCACAACTTGCTAACGGAAGTCTTGTCAACATGGCGTCCTCCGCTAAAAGTAACCGTGCTGCCGTCTCTGGCTCCGTCTCTTTCTCCCCAGCCCCTGTCCCGTAGTCTAAACGCAGATGTCCCAGAGCAGCTCATCACCCCGCTGGTCTCCCTGGGCCACATCTCCATGCTGGCCCCTGATCAGTTCGCCTCGCCCATGAAGTCCATCGTGGCCAACTTCATTGTCAAAGACCTGCTTATGAACGACAGGGTAGGTAGCACACACACACAACCTTCGGAAACAAGCACACACACACACAAGCGTGCATATGGGTATTGTGAACCCAATCCATCGATGAAGAATTGAAAACCACATTAACAATCAGTTAATGTGTACTCATTGGTACACTCACAATGTGTAGAATCCCTTGTGCTGTGACATGTAGAGAAGTGCGTGTGTGTGTGGGTTTTAAATGTAATGGCTTTGAATGTGGTGAAGGCAATAATGATGAACCTCTGCCTCCAGTCAACGGGGAACAAGAACGGCAAGCTGTGGAGCTTGGACGACGAGGTGTCGCCTGAGGTCCTGGCTAAGGTGAGATGGGGCTTGTGTAATGCAGTGGCTGCGGAACGGCTAAAGGCCCGGCTAATGTTCATAAAGTGATGTATCGCTGAATTAAACCGCCAACCCCAGGCTTATCAGTAACCTAGTGTTCAAACTCAAAATCAGGGTACTGCGTCATCATCACATTTGATCCCCAACCATGGCCCGTCTCTCCTTGCCAGGTCCAAGCCATTAAGCTACTGGTACGCTGGTTACTGGGAATGAAGAACAACCAGTCCAAGTCGGCCAACTCCACGCTGCGCCTGCTGTCGGCCATGTTGGTCAGCGAGGGAGACCTCACCGAGCAGAAGAAGATCAGGTGACTTGCGCTTCCAAATAACAGACTCTAAAATATCATTATCAAAACGGATAGTTCCGGACCTTGATTCTGATTGGCTCGAAGCCGTTGTAAAATACTACCCCTCATAACAATTCATTTTTAGTATTAATCCGCCTGTATGCTAAAGCCTGTATGCTAGCCTGTGTTGCTTGGAAACCATTTGGCTGTCTTGAGGGACTATATTGCTTGGCGGAAGAATGATGATTTGTTTTCTAATAAATGATTGCATTTTATGTTGCTGTGTTTAATTTGTTAAATCTTACTCGGTAGTCTATAGCAACCGTTTTATAAAGGCAACAACGCCCCCTAGCAGTTCTAAAATCACTGTAAACCACGGCCTCATGGCTTATTGCTTAAACAACACTTTCATTTATAACTTGTCAACAATCTTTTTCCATGAACGATGGACAGTCTTATTAAACTGACCAGAACTCCCCCTTTTTAAGTACATGAGTACAGACGGGTCTTTGGCGTCAATCTCCCATTTGGTCAATATTTAATGGGCTCTCCGTATGTCCTGTGTCTTTTTCTTTTCCCCTCTCCCCCCAGTAAATCAGACATGTCTCGACTGAGGCTGGCCGCAGGGGGAGCCATTATGAAGCTGGCCCAAGAGCCCTGCTACCATGACATCATTACGCCAGAGCAGTTTCAACTCTGTGGGCTCGTCATCAACGTCAGTCTGCTCTCTTACCTGTGTTTGTGTGGTCAATGTGGAAAGAGTAACAAGCTACTAAAAACCCAACTGCTTTCCTTTGCGCAGGACGAGTGCTACCAGGTACGTCAAATCTTTGCCCAGAAGTTGCACTTGGCGCTCGCCAAGCTGATGCTTCCGCTGGAGTACCTGGCCGTGTTTGCGCTGTGTGCCAAAGACCCTGTGAAGGAGCGGCGAGCCCACGCCCGCCAGTGTCTCCTCAAGAACATCACCGTCCGCCGAGAGTACATCAAACAGAACCCCCTCGCCCAAGGTCTGTTCGCTGTGCTCTCATTGTAGTTCATAGTGCATATGTTATGGGGCAGAACATCTGCCGCATAGTGTACAGGTGTATTGTTTTTGTTCGTTTATTTAGCTCCACGGACCATGTTTAACTGCATCAGCTCAATATTTTTGGGTTTGATTAGTGATGTCGACATCTTTTGGTTGTGTTTTGATCCTCGTTCTTTTCTGTCCCGTCCAGAGAAACTTGTGTCCCTTCTTCCTGAGTACGTAGTGCCATTTATGATCCACCTGCTGGCGCACGACCCAGACTTCACCAAGCCCCAGGAATACGACCAGCTCAAGGACATCAAAGAGTGCGTTTCATTAGACCTCCTATACACTCACTCTGCTTTGGCTGTACATGTCAACTGCCACACGCAAAGTGAAAGTGTGTGGGGTTGTAAACAACGTCATTGTCTCCCACTGCAGGTGCCTGTGGTTTATGCTTGAAGTGCTGATGACCAAGAACGAGAACAACAGTCATGCTTTCCTCAGGAAAATGGTGGAGAACATCAAACAGAGCAAGGATGCGCAGTGTCCTGACGACGTAAAGGCAACTGAGGTACACGCACTCACCGCACACACACACACGCACACACACAATTTGTTGGCAAATATACACACCCACCTGGGCTAATTAAGTCATACATTATTTAATAAATCAAGTCCGACTGGCTCGGATCACAGCTGGCATCTGCTATCCAGATGGACTGATTGCACTGATTGAAACATGAGTCTTCTCCAGCAGTGACCCACTCGGATTATATTGTTGCCATAGAGCAACGTTTTATAAACCTTTTCATTCTATTTAACAAATATAGGATTCCCAGCTTATGCTATACACAATACACTTAAAATTCTCATAAAACACACTGGCATATGTTATGACAGCGTAGGCATGTATGGGCACAGACATAATGACCCATTGGAATTGAACACTGTTAAGTTAGTTGGCACATTGCCTTTGTTGAGGAATCTGCTGTATTGTCTAAATTACATGGATTCCATGGAGTCGACTTTTGCCCAGTTTCTGCTGTTTCTGTTGGTTTCTAGCGTGGTTTCTGTTGTCGTGGGTTACAGAAGCTGTATATCGTGTGTGACGTGGCTCTGTTCGTCATCGCCAACAAGAGCACCGCATGCCACCTGGAATCTCCCAAAGACCCCATCCTACCATCCAAGTTCTTCCTCATTCAGGACAAGGTGAAACGAATCGCAGTAGTTGTTCACCTTGGCATCCTGACAAATGGCGCCATCTAGTTGGGAGTACAATGTCCAGCCAATATTCGCTTGTTCCGAATCCAGGGACATGTCTTTGTGGATGACGGTTTGTGAACGCATGCTAATCACAGATGCTTGTCCAACTTCTCACCAGGACTTCAAAAATGACAAGGACTACTTGTCAGCAGAGATGAAACAGATGCTGCTTACTGGGAAGGTATGGTATTATTGCTATTGGTGGTTCTATATGGTTCTCGACTTCAGATGCTGTTTATACGTCAGCCCTTCAAAGTTCCTAAAGTCATCCTATTGCTGACCTATTTTACTAACGGCAGGCTTTTATCTTGAAATACCTATGTAACTATGTAAGACTATGCTTATGCTCATGGTTCCCAAAGAGAGTTCAATGTATTTGTATGAGACTGGACTTTTAAACTTCTCAAACCCTATGAAGGTTTTGAGAAATTGATGTGAAACACACCGCCTTAACAGTCCTCCTGCTTCTCTAACGACGGCTTCCTGGTACGATGCTAACGTCCTGTGCTATTCTATGTGCCATGCAGCCCAAGCCCAGCCCAGTGCTGGGGGCCGTAAACAAGCCCCTCACGGTACCCGGGAGGAGGGTCTTCGTCAAGACCACCACCGCGGGCTCAGACACAGCCAGCAATGTCAGCACCAACTCCCAGAACAGCCCGCAGACTCTTAACAAGAACAGGTAGACACACGCACATAAACACACATACAGGGTCCGAACTGAACACCTGCCATCAGCTAATGGCTGATAGATTTGACCATTTGGCAGGTTAAAAAAATGCAGGGTTGCATATTAAAACAGTTGCTTGGCCGGTTGATTTTTCCACTCTGGCAGGTAAATAGACGACATTCTAAAAGTTAATTTTGGAGCCTGAACACACGCGTTATGTCCCTCTTGCTGGCATGGACGTGGAACGTATTATTATGTGATTATTAATGGCGCGTGTGTGTCTTTTTCTAACAGTAACGCGGTAACAGAAACGACAGAGGCCGGCGCGCGAGAAAACAACGAGAACCCTGTGATCAACGCCGAAGACGGCAAGAAGGTGCTTTTCCTCTCCGTCTACACACACTCAATTCACAGAACACTGTAACTGTTGCGATGACACTTCATTGATGATTCTACCGACTTACTAACTGTTCTTCCTTCTGGCCTCTGTCCAGGCCGAGGCGGGTCAGAATACAGCGCCCAGCGCCACGACGGGGGCCACACCACCCAAGCGGCGCGGACGCCCTCCCAAGTCAGCAACCGCCGCTACCCCCGCCGCGGCGGAGAAGGAGGGAGGAGCGGCGGCAGGGGCCGGAAGCGTCCGAGCCAGGAAGAGGCCGGCCGACGCCGCCTCGGACACCATCAACATTAAGGTGTCCAAACAGCAGCCGAAGGAAGAGACAAAGAGACAGATTGACCTGCAGAGGTGAGCGGGGAGGGGAGAAAATGAGTGGAGGGAGGAGAGCCAGTCCAGGAAGACTAAAGCCCAGTTCAAATCAAAGACTAAAGGTTTTCTGAACGTGGCAGAGAGCGTTGCAAAGGTTAGCTGCAGAGCGTCTGAAGCCGTTGCATAGGCTCTCAAGAGATTTAATTGCAGAGTGTGGCTCTTTTGAGCATATTGACATATCTACCCCAGTATTTAAACATGGCGGATAATGGACCTCAACTGTGACTTGATTGCGGCATACCAAAAGTAAGTTACAGTACTTATTTTAAAAGGGGAAACTATAACCATGTGGAAATATCACCACGTTGATATTTTGTTTCTCACCTGTTGCCAAGAACCAAGAGTCAGTCTTGCTCCAGGTGAAATTAAGTCGCTGAAGTTTGCGTTTTGTTTTTGAATGACTGGTCTCACCAACTCCCCCAGACGATGACTGTCTTCTGCATTTGCGCTCATTGCAGTGATGTAAACGGCCCTGTTTCAGAACGCTATCTTGTGGTTCTCTTGCAACCAATCTCATTGCAAATCTTTGATCTGAACTGGACTTCCACATACCACCCTGGAAAGGATGGTATGGGGAAACAAGGGGAACATTTTTAAGGAACAGAGGGGTGACATCATTGTTATAGCCAAATAATCAGGGAGGCCAAAGAGAAATGGGGAACACTATTGTGTGCTACGATGTGTTGCAATTATGTGATGTAATTCCTTCTGATTAGCTCCATAACAATACAATACATCTAGCCAGCTGTGCTTTCTCAGCAGGAGGCCTCACTTGTCGCTGTGGAAGGATGCAGAGAGAGAGGGAGAGCAAGGGGAAGAGAGAAAGCAAATTTTAGTGCAAAATCCTTTCTGCCTCGGTAGCGAGGGCGACACGGAGAATGAGCTGGAGTCCGGCCTAGATTGGGTGATCCTTGGCAGCAAGGACGCACAGTTATGTCACCGCCGGCAACCTGCATGGACCAGCGGCCAAGACTCTAGTGAGGAAGAGGACGGTGGTGTTGCGACGAGGGCAGCTAACCCCAACAGGCAGAGAGAGCCCGTCGGAGCAGAGGAGGCAGGGACACTGATAGTGAGTTAACCTAGGGAGGCCAGGAGGATGGTCAAGTGTGAGGCATTCAATGTGAAGCTCTTTGGGTCGCCTGTAGTCCACTTACCAGTTTAAAATCGCATACTGACGTGCCGTCAAAGGTTATGTAGGGGTCACCACTGTTCATGGTCTATAGCTCGAGTCATACTGCACTGAGCTTATGGAATATAGGACAAAGGCTGAGTAGAAATGTATTTAAACTTTGCTGTGTAACCTTTTCATGTCAGTCATCATTTATTCATATCATATCATTATTCAATTCATAATGATAGCTTTTTTGAATACAATGTGTAAATTGTCTGAATCTAATCCTGGTTTTCTTTCAGGTAAAGAGAAGATCTTTGAAGACAAGGACACAGCTGTAGAGAACCTGTTGGACTGTCTTCTTACCTTCCACACACACACACACACATACACGCAACACACACACACACACACATACATACACGCCCACTCTTGTCTGACTCTAAAGCTCTTCTGGATACCTGATGGACATTTCTTACACGGAAACATATACATGCATTCACACACGCCACTGATAATCTAGGTTTTTAACACCTTTTAGTCCTACATTTGAAATTTGTTGTATGTAGATGTTACTCTCAAACATGTATTTTTTTCCATTATGTTCGTTGTTTGTTGCTCTTTGCTTCTTTCGTGGAGCCATTTTTAAGAAAAAAGGTTGGACATTTTACAAACGTTTTAATCTGGATATGATTGTTGCTTATTAAATTCCCTGGGAAAAAGTTTTTCTTGTTGCATTTTTGTCAATTTGAGATGTTTCCAAGATTAGTTTTTCTTTTTCCTTTACCTTTTTTTTTTCTTTTTTTTTTTACGAGTTCTACAATGGATATTAATGGTTTGAAATTTCTGGTTTGAAAAATACCTGTAGTACATCTTCGGGAACATCGGTTACTTTGCTAATGCTACTTGCATAGCAATGTGCCAGTTGAACCTCTTGTCTTTGCTGTATAAAAGTTATTCAGTCTGTTGTAGCTGAGCTGTAATCAGGGCTGGGAAAATGTTAGCCAGTTTGAATACAGTGGTAGCTTTTGCTGATACTTAATGTAATTACTAATTTACTAACACCAAGTATTATCAATCAAAACAAGATCCTCAGCTGTATAATTCACTCAAAGTGTATGTGTAAAGGCCAAGTATTGTGCTATGTGATGAGTTTCAATGAAAAAGAAAACATGGGAACATGTAACTGCATCACTGGCATTGGTTATTATACAGAATTGTTCGGTGGTTCTTTGTTCAAAGTAGGTCAATACCAATACCCAGCCCTGATCGATAGAAAAAAACGATATCTACAAATTTATAAAAATGCACCTTTTGTTTTGCTCTCCCTTGCTTGGAAATGGCAGGGCTCTTGACCAAAACATGTGACAAAAACACTGGTTTCTCAGGGATTTTTTTTAATCAAAGAAACATGACACTGTCACAATAAATAACCATGCTTTGTACTGCTGTCACTAGCTTCCATCAAATTATCTCAAGGGAAAAAAACAAGTCCCAATCCAAAAGATGCAGCAAAAACCCCTTTTCAATGTGTTGTCGTCGTGCAATATTGTACATGGGAAGAACTTCAGGGAGGAGCAGGGTTTTTTTTGTCCTTTCAATTTCTTACAAAATATATATAGCTCCAGCCATCAATGGTGCACTTTAGTTTTGATGTGAGGGCTCACGTCTATTTACAAGTGCAGGAGATGGCATCTGTACACGACTACCTGTCTGACTACTCGTTTAGGCTACTGGGTGAAAGGTGGCCAGCTTTCAACCTTAACACCATACATCCTTGTTTAGATGCCTGATGGCACGCCATGTGTGGTCTCTTGGCTTAAGAGATGGGGCAAGCTGAGGGAGCGGTGAGGAGGGCGACGTAAGGGACACATTGATACCCCCTGCGGATCTTTATTCCAAGCAGTCCGAGGAGACAAATGAAATACTATTGAGGCTATTGTGCAGCTTGCTATATACTTCACGTTCTAGATCAACAGAGGAAGTCCAGCCTCTTCTTGCTATCGGTAAGGTAAATTATAGCCGTCATTTGACCATCTGTGATATTGTACGGTCACAGAAACTCAAGTAGGTTGTGTGTTTGTATATATGTATGTTTATATATATATATACATATATGGGCTGCAACTAATGATTATTTTCAGTCGAATCATTTAGTCTACAAAATTAGTTAAACAATAGCAAATGCCATCACAAGATACCAGAGTCCAAAGTGATGTCTTTATTTGCTTGACTTATCTGACAAGCAGCCAAGAAAAACTACATATTAATTTTAGAATGATCCATGAACCAAACATTTGAATTTCTGAAGCATCAAGCAGAAAGTGTTTGGTTTTTGTACTTGATAAATGACCTAAACGATTAATCGATTATATAAAATTTGATTCGATTAATCTTCCGTCGATCGACTAATCATTGCAGCCCCACTATATCCTTAGCATTTCCTTAAATGCCCTACACATGGTCCATGATTCCCTCCAGATGGATTGTGAAGATGGATGACATTGAAACAGCTCGAGATACTTTTCTTGGTACAATATCTCCCCGTCTTCATGATTTGAATTGAGCGTGCCGGACATCAAGTGGATGGTCATTGGTAGCTGTGCTATCAAAACTGATTGGTTTTCATTTTGTCTTTAAACAACTCCTTTACTGGAATAAACCATGGATTATCCACTCAGAAGTATTCACGTCTGTTGAGAACATTATGGGACTGGTCAGCAGCATAATGGTGTAAGATAATCCCTGGAGCCAGAAGATGCATCCGGGGGGTGGTTGGTTGTCACTATGACCCATGTCTTTTATCCGCACTACTTATACATGATCAACATCTAATCACCACGTCATTTGGCCAAATAATTAAGCAGAAAGACATCGGCCCTGCTAAAAATCAGATTTCAAATGATTGTGACGGGCCTGTGGGGTTGTAGGAGAGAGGTTACTTGTAAGGTTGTTTTTTTTTAATCAAAACATTGGCTTGCAAATATGCCCTGCATTACAAGGTCAG
This sequence comes from Merluccius polylepis, assembly GCA_027122575.1. Taxonomy (NCBI): domain Eukaryota; kingdom Metazoa; phylum Chordata; class Actinopteri; order Gadiformes; family Merlucciidae; genus Merluccius; species Merluccius polylepis. The sequence goes on from JAOPJH010000097.1 coordinate 14,132,766, forward strand.
TAAATGAAATGACTAACTAAAGGGTAGGGGGGGGGGGGGGGGTTAAATAGGGGAAAAAAAAAAAAGAAAAAAAAAAAAAAAAAAAAAAAAAAATAAAAAATAAAAACCCCAAAATAAAAAAAAAAAAA
>JAOPJH010000097.1:14534779-14549860 GCA_027122575.1 Merluccius polylepis
ACACGCCGGCCTACGCCCCCTCGGCCTGGCACTCACCCCCCCCTAAACTTTTCTATTCCCATCGCCCCCCCCCCCCCACCCCCCCCGCATTCGGTGCCTCAGCACACATACGTTAGGATGATCTGGATGGCTATTTTGATCTTCCAAAGTAACTGCTACAGGTCCTTCTTCAGTGCCTCTTTAGGAGCCACCCCGAGCACGTGCCGACAGCTGAGCCCTCTGGCCTGCTGCGTTGCTATACGTCTCGATGTCTAGGCGAGGACGTTGTGCACATAAGGCTCTCTATTTGGCCTCCCGACATCGCGGCGATCCTTGGTCGTCTGTGCAGCCGCGCGTCATCGGCCCTTTATTTTTGTCTATGGCTGCAGTGCTCAAATCGGGGCCCTGAGCAGTGTTTGAATATGAACTACTGCTACTATATTAAGGGTGGGGTGGATTGTGCCACACTGCTCCAGACATTCAAAGCGAACTGGGTGAAGGCCATGCATGAATTGGGTGATGGCCATGCATGAATTGGGTGACACTGCAATCCACGGATGAGACTTCCAGACAGTGTTCTGTTCCTGTCAAATGAGAAATTATTGAATGTAATAGTGAACCCAAAATTAGAAGGGTTGGAGTGCATTGGTTTACGTTCCCGGCTGTTGTTGCTATGGCAACAGCACACTACACACACTGCACACTAGCCCAGTGTTGGGGTGGGGCAGTGTCAGGGCTCGACAGTGCGACCATTTCGCTCGCATATGCGAGTAAAATGTCCATTGTGCAAACATAAATTAACTTTTAGGAGCACATGTGTGCGAGTGGAAATTTCTATTTTTTTTAATTGAAAATGAAATAGACCACATTACTGGCTTTCTAACATTGCACGATAGGTGACCAATGAAGGAAATAGTTTACGAATACGAAACGTTCTGAAACTGGACCGTTTACATCGCTGCAAGCGAGCAGCAACGTAAAGCCATAGGTGTCTATTGCAGCAGGAGAGACCGGGTGCTGACGCTAACGTTATGCCAGGAGTTGGAAGCTGACGATGCACCAGCTTATCTAAAAACAAAACACAAACTCCTACACATTTCCCCTGGAGAGAAACTAAATGAATGATAACGTTGTGCTTCTTGGCAATTGGTGAGAAACATATCAACACGGTGATTTTTCCACTTGTTGCATTGTTATGATTCCCCCTTTTTAAAGTAAGTTCCCGTATCGCACTTCCAACGGTAGTGGCTTAAGCAAAAACCCGGAGTGGAAAAACATGGCTTGTTCACAACATTACAGTAGCGTTGCATACATTTTGCTTTGCCGTAAAGAAGAATGCGCACGGAATCGCATTGAGAATTCAACCTCGGTTGGAAAATGGAAGTAAACTGTCCAGGAGACCAAACTACAAAAGCTCCTGGACCACGGATATGGTTGTGATTTGAGAATCTGTTTGAGACTGACAATGGGCACTGGTACAAAGACTTATGCTTTATTTTTGTTTACATCTATTGTTCATTTATCACTTAAATAGAAATGGCAGCAGCCAAATATAACTGGTCTTTATTGTAACCGTAAGTGTGTTTTGACTCCGCGCTTATTTTTTTACTTGTGCCCCTACTTTTGTGGGATTTTGTGTGCCCCTAAAATGTTAACGTTTGGAGCACAGTGCTCGCAGTGCTCGGCGTCGAGCCCTGAGTGTGCAAGCTGAAACGGTGGGTTCACTTACACTGTAAGTCTCCGATTAAATCTTGCCCACAGAATTAGTTTAAAGGGACACGATTAAACAACCTCATTGCACACAAGAGCCAGTGATCCTGTAATCGTTTGCTACAAAAATAATTGCCCCGTTTGAGTAATTAGTTTGGAGTCTGAAGATTGACCCATATTTCATGCGTCTTCCCAACAGGTGATTGACTACAACGGAGAGAGAACGATGGAGGGCTTCACCAAGTTCCTGGAGAGCGGTGGCAAGGAGGGCGGCGCGCCAGCGGGAGAGGAGGAAGAGGATTTAGATTTGGATGTAAGTGAATCTGCTGATTTCTTTGACGGCCACTGTTCCCCACCATCTATATGTTTGGTGGTTGCCTTGCACAGGCAGACCATATTCACTTCGCTCATTAGGTCTGGAAAGCCTGCCGTTGGCAGTGTTTGTTGAGGGGCGTCGTCATTCAACCTTTGCAGACGGTTAGATGAATTTTCAGATCCTGCAATCCAGATGAGGTATATTGCTAGTATAGTGCTATATTTACAAAGTCATTACCATTAGCGACCATTGCCGACCAAGTAGCTTAAATATTATTATATGAAGGAATCCATTGTAGATATATACATAACGGCACTGCCCGCTGTCGTTATCCTCTACATCACTCGCCGGGGTTCGCCGATTAGCTGACTGAGTGTTGTTCAGAGTCTAGCTGCCCGTGTTGGACTGGTTCCAGAATAACATCTTGAGGCAAAACCGGAGGTGATCTCTCACAAGATTTAGGCTGGCGTCACGAGGCTAGGGGTGGTGGTGGATGAGGGTAGACTGAACCTTCAAAAGAATGCAGCTGCTAAATCCAAGCTTCACATGGACCACACCAGTAGGACCGTCTTTCCTGGTTGACAAATAATAATGAATGGGACTTGTATAGTGCTTTTCTAGGACTCAAAGTCGCTCAAACCCAGAATGTTTAAAAAAAAAAAAATGCCCCAACGCTGTCTGGTTTTTGTGGTGGCTTAGCCAAAAGCGTATTCTTGGGCCGGGCTTTACACTAGCCCCTATTATTTCCCACCATGCCCAACACCCCCCCCCCCCCCTTCCCAGAGGTCTTAAGTGGGGACCAGCAGATGGATGCTGGTCCCCACTAATGCCTGCAGCTGTCGTTGCCGTTTACTGAGGCACTCCCTGCAGGGGACTCTAGGTAAGGCACGCGTTAGTTTGTAGTAAACGCGACACCACTCAGACCCACTCCTGTCCTTCCTCCGTCAGGCACCTCGTTGCTCAGACCATACAGACGTGAGAATGGCGGTACGGATTGAGCATGTCATGATGGCTGAACACTGCATAACCCTATTTATTATAGCTAGCTATAGAAGGGTTGTAGTGCATTGGTTACACCTGCGTCAAGTTCCCAGACTGTGGTTTATTTGTAAACGTGTGTTATAGCTTTAACTTTCACTGATTAAATGACGTACCTGTCAATGCGCTCCAATGTCAATGCACCCCAACCAACACCCAACCATAATGTCAATTCAGCAGCCAACACTAAACACTTTAAGAATCAGTTTTTAAATTATGTTTATATTCCCCCCCCCCCACCCCCACCTTTGCAGGAGGAAGGAGAACAGGATGAGGATTCAGATGGCGAGGGGGACCACGACGAGTTGTAAAGAGGTGGCAGAAGGAGAGGAGAGTCCCGTGCCCTGCAACCCCTCCGCCTGATCAACACCGCCAACCTCACCTCCCTGTGGGCCTTCCCCTGTCCCATGAACTCTTAAACACTTTCCCCTTCAAACAGCTCTTCAGCCAGCCACCAAATCCGTTTATCAGTGACGTGGCAGAGCCTCCGCTCAAACTATCTTACCAACACCCCCCCCCACCACCACCACCACCACCCCCCTTAACTACTGGACAGGATGGTCTAGTCCCGCTATGGGGGGGAAGTGGGTGGATCAGTTAAAAAAAAAACTAAAAAAAACACCTCACCGAGACCTCGATGTCTTCTGTACCAAGTTATACGTTAACAGTTTGCCGTGTATATTTTGAATCAAATGTAAAGAGAAAAACTGGCATTGTGATCCAACTGCAGAAGGTATTCATGTCACTTTCTGTCCCTCTATTTCCTCATCCCTTTTGAAAGAAACCCCTCTGTCATTTTAAGTAAGGGAGGGGCTGCCAATGTTCTCTTGCCTTTGGTGTAAATGATGAGGACCAGGGTGTTTGTAGGTGGTCTTCAGAAGACTTGTCTCTCCGAGCACTTGAGCGGGGGGGGTGCCCCCCCATCTTGTATGTGTGAACATTTTTATTTGTAAAGAGATCACTACGATGAAACAAACAGTTTAGCACAAAGATAACCCCTCGAAAGCAATATGGTGCACTTGTAGCCGAGGCTTTTGGGGCATTTCTTTTCATCCATTCCTTTTTTTGTTTTTTTTTATGTTTTAATGATTTCAGCACGGCTACTTTTTAAGTGGGGCAAAAGGGTTAGCTCAGAGGGGGGCGGGTGGGGTGACAGCATATTTTTTATTTAATTCTATTTTCATAATTTGTTTTTGGTTGTATTTTTTTAGGATCATCATTGATGGCCAATGTGCCCAGCAAACCCACAATTGGTCATGCTGGGTGGCAGGGTTGGCCTTAGGTAGCGGTCCCTTGGACAACACCCTCAGACCTACTGCGTGGAGACGGCCGAGACAGTTTCGGTTAGGTGGCACTGCGTCAACGCCAGTCAGAGATTTCATAATGGTTACTGAAGGAAGGCAGAGGTCATTGCTTTAGGGGAACAGTGTTCGGGGCAGGAAGGTCTAATAAGGGGGGGGGGGGAAATGTCCACGAGGTCAGCTTCTGGCCAGGGAACAGTTGAACAGCCCCACCCCTCACCATTACTGAACCCACCCCATCCCTCTTGACTCTATCTAACACCCGATTCTGTGCGTGTGCGTGTGTGCGTGCGTGTGTGTGTGTTAAAGCCTGCCTTGTGTTCATATGTATACATATGATGACTTGAATGAGAACTCTTGTAAATGGTGGCTTTTGTTCTTGTTGGCCGGGGTTATGAATGTATTATGTTTGTGTTATTTTCTGTTTGGCAGTGAGGGGTGGGTTGAGTAGAACAGGGTGATGGGTTTTTGACAGCTATATACAGGGGTGGGGAAAAAGTTTGACAAAGCATTCCAACTTGTTCAGTTTAACGTGGAAAAGTGAAAATGGTGGCCAAATAAAAAAAGTTAAACGAACACGTCTCGAGGTTTTACTTTTTTTTGTTTTTAAAGATAACGATCATAGAAATTGAATACATCAAGAAACAAATATGCATCTTTTAACACCCAAATATGGCCTGTGAAGGTGTCAAATGTCTTTCACAACACTAACAATTAATTCAGGTCATGGTGTGATCCTTTCATTATACAAAACATGCCAATGCTGAATCATCTTTTCTATTTTCAAGTTGGGGAAAGCTAAATAAAACCATTGCCATCATTTGTGCTTCATTGCCCATCGTATTAGATCAGTGGTCTACATGGGACATGACCGTTAAGCCAACCATGTGTTTGTTGCTCACTTGGCTACGTGCACTCATGCTGGCACTGGGCAACATGTTGGTGTGGGAGTTGAAAACAGTACGTGAGTTTTGTGTTGCCATGAATCCCGATATGAGAGGTACCAGTGGGGCTTGTGACCAGTTCAGTAGGAGGGGCCAATGAAAGGGCCCACTCATCTTTCAATTCCAGCCACTCAATCAGTGGCATGCCAAGGTTTAAAAATAGCCTAGAAAGAGTATATAGGGGTCTAGACAAGGACCTTGTTCTTCAGAGGGCTACAGTTGATGTACAAGAGCGCCGCTGAACAAGAGAATCAAACGACTTGAGGAGCATTGGAGGAGTTGGACGTCGAGAAGCACAGAACCAAAAGGCCTTCTGCAGTACATTCATTACTGCAGAACAAAACTGCAAGGATTTTTTCCCAAAGCACAAAGGACAACCCATCGATGAAGTACAACCAATGTCCTTTATCTCAAAGCATGGGAATCAAGACTTATTCAAAGGAGTGTGAGGGACCAGAAACCTGTCCAGAAACGGCTGAATCGCTCAAAACTCCCCGCAATGTCCACTTCCCCAACGACATTGTTTTCCAGGACTATGTAAGACAGGGCGAGCTGGAGAGAATCGGCCCTTTCATCCGAGCCAGGAGAGTCAGTCTGGACACAATCTACCATTCTGGTAAGTCCCAATGAAGCCATTCAAAAGATGTACGAATGGCCCCCGTCTTTATTGACAGAATATATTTCAATCCATTGAGCCTTTCTGCCAATCAGCTAGAATATTCACCACATTGTAACTTTTGTTACTAAGATGATCCATGGTCCCATATTTCCCATTGTTACCTATACTGTATTTCTAGGTATGGCTGCCATTCATGAGGCAGTACTGTCCGGGAACCTGCAGTGTGTGATGCTTCTGATAAAGCACGGAGCAGACCTCCACCACAGAGATCAGGAGGGATGGACCCCTCTCCACATGGCCTGCAGCGATAGCTTCCCTGAAATTGCCCGGTGAGCGTCCGTCCTTTCTCCAGTTGTTTACAGTTGGAAACAAAAAGGCAGGCCAGAGGAATGCTAAATCTAGGACAGAGTTGAAAACTACAGATAGAATTGTATTATTATTTTTTATTTGTCCTGCCTGTATTGACAGAGAACCGTATTAGTGCTCTGGGATTTGCATTTAGAAAGCACATATACGGCGAATGCATGCAAAGGGGCCGCTTAAGCCTCTGACGCCACAGAGGTGAGCGAAGCTGAAATATCAGCCGCATTCTTGCTGTGCAGTTGACCCGCCCTGGGTTTCAAGTATGCCATGTCACAAACCTGGGCAAAAACAGACGCCGCCGCTGTGTGTCAAACATGATACCTTCTTTTTTTTTGCTAAGTGACGTCGTTTCTTTTCCCTTCTAGGTATCTTCTCTCTCTAGGCGCTGACCGAGAGATTCTGAACGAAAGTGGAGAGAAACCGGCGGACCTCATCGACTCGGCAAACAAGGAGTTGCTGGAGCTGTTTGGGTTGGCTGCGGATGACTAAAACCCTGCTTTGAAAATCACCCCCAAAATTTCCAAGTCCTCAAATCAATAGAAGACTGCTTCTATATCCTGTTGACAGCCCCGCTTCAATAGACAAGAGACGGTTCGGCCCGGAGAGCCCACATGCTTGCTGCCTTAGCTCTGATGGGCACAAGATTCAGCAATGTCATCAGATGACAATAAGACCAGCATTACTTGCGAGCCTGCTGAGTGGAGTGAACTTTTGCAGGTGCAAGCCTCAACCTTAGCCAGTCCACCTATAGTCTCCAATTTGCATAATCTTTTAATCTGTGAAGTGTTTTTAATGTTTTTGGTGTAATGTCAAATAAGTGTCACCAGGGATACTTCTTTCCTGTTCCGTGTATTTGACATATTTTGGGGATCTGGACCGATTTTTTTTTACATTCTTACATTTTGTTGTAGCCACGTAGTCAATTTTAGTTAAACAGTGTAGCCTGTAACGACACCTATAGTATGCTAAGGTTAGCAGAGGAAAGAAATGCATGGTCCTATTACGGCAAAGCATGTTACTGGTTTGATTCCCAACCTTCAAAACCTGCAGAGTGCTTCTTGGTGAACGGCTATGTTTAGTTGATCTTATTCACAAAGCTTTGTTTACTTTATTTTTGTACTTTTTTAAAATAAAGTTGCCTGAAAGCAAGTGAATACTTTATCTGTATCCTCCATCCACTTCATAAAATACACCTAAAACTACTACTACACAACAGCTATGTAACTATACAACAAACTACTCCAATTGTTCACGTACTACAGGGAGTAGTGCACTCAAACTAATGTCCCACCGTCAGTAAGCCGGGGGACCAGTGGATCAGCTATGAAGGCACTCAGAGGTGTTCCCCAAGACTAGATGGCAGTGGGCCAACCGCCTACCCTGCACATCTCCTTACACACCAACAGCTCCACCTTGAGACCGGATTCTGTCACTTGCAGATGACACAATGTTTTTTGGATGTTGGATGGACTTCAGCCGAGTATGTGCTTTCTGTAGCACTTCTATTTAATCTGTAATGTATTCTGCCATCGAGTTTTACCAGTTAGCTAATAGTACCTCTATTTCTATTTTTATATCTTTTTTTTTATTTTACTGCAGATCTAAGACTGAGTGGTACTTTGTTTGCTTGTATTGTGTTTTAGAAATATCCTTTCCAAATCGTTCTCAAAGTCAGCAGCCTATCATAGCTTGCATGAGTAATAATGTCCCTTTGGGGATGAATAAAAATATAGATTGTAATCTAACAGTAAATCATGACCACAGGAGTGCTGTGGGGCTCGACTGTTGCGGTCCACCTGTAGGCATCCTTGAGCAAGATGCCATGCCGTACCCCCCCACCACCACCACCACCACCACTACCTGCATGTCAACCATGTGGCACAAGCATATCATAGAAAAAAAGTATTTAATAACCCATTAAAAGGGCCAGCGTGATGCAACAGCATGAACAAGGCAAACCATAGGGGATATAAACATACAAATATTTCTTTATACAATTCAATTTCAAAAATGTAACACCGCAGCTGTAGTCTCCCTGACAACGAGGAGCATTAAGATCAGCGAAGCTCCTTGCAGATTCATTCTTTAAACTTCCACTCTTGCCGGCACATGGGACACTGCTGCTGGACCTGCTGGGAGTTGAGCCATTTGAGGATGCAGTGCATATGGAAACAGTGGGAGCACTGGCCCCAGACGAGCGGACAGTCATCCCCGGGAACCTTGCCTGCAACATATATTAGAACCAGGCATTGTGTATCCATTTTCCACAGTAACCACATTGGAGCATCAATGTGGACAATAACACGTCAATTAGCTATTTTGTGTGAATGTTTGCAGTGTGGCAGCCAAAGGGCTTGAAATCCATCTATGTCGATTCATAAATCACCATTCAGATAAAAAACAACAACAGCTGAACATGTGCTCACCAATTCACTATGTGTAATGTTTTGGGCTTAAGTGAAGTAGCTGAATACATGAGTGCTGTGTTAAACTTACAGTCTGGACAGCATCCATTGAATGACATTCTGCAAATCCCACAGTTGTCGTCGTTGGCCACCCACAGCCAGGAGGCCACGCCGTTCCACTGCTTCACCTGGACCTTCATGTCCCACTTTGTCCTACAAGCCGAGGAAAACGGTAGCAAAAGGACGAGACTCTGTGAGGGATGCCACAAGCTAGTATGCTAAGCAGGTAAAAAAAAAACGCTAACGTTCGTGCAACTCTTGTGAAGCGACACTACACCCGGTCGAAATGACTAGATCTAGATCAATTACCTTGCAGTGGTCACTGCGTGACTTTGGTAACTTTGGTTGGTCTCAGAGCCGGTACCTTTGTTAACAGTGATCTCTGTATTAAAAAAATATGTTTATTTCAGAATCAGATATGAGACTGAGGTTGAAGAAGTACAGAAGAAGAACCGCAACAGTGACACACGGACCGATTAAACTGCACTGCCACCTACCGGTTGCAATGGGAACTACACCCCAGCGCTTACAGCGTTAAAAAAAAGAAAAAAAAGAAGTGATTGTTAAAATCACAACTATAATTTTTTTTCTCTTCAATATTTATATATATATATAAAACATATTTATAAATATAAAATATATAAAACACTGTTTGTCGTCAACGTGTTTATATACGGACGCGACCACCGGAAGTAGTCGCGCGTGTTTGTTTCGTCAATTCCGCGCCCTATTTAACAGACTTCCGTCTTTCCGCCGTCACCGCCAAACTACCGCGAAAGCTATATCCTTAGCTCGCAGCCCGGCGCAAGAGTTTGTTTTTAAAACCACAAAAAGAAAAAAAAACATGACGGACAACAGCAAGATGGACATGTCCCTCGACGACATTATCAAGCTGAACAAGAAAGGGGGAGGCGGTGGTCGTGAAAGTCGAGGAGGTCGAGGCGGCGGCGGCGCGGCGGGACGCAGCGCTACCTCGGGCCGAGGAGGAGGAGGTGGAGGAGGCGCAGGGCCTGCGCGGAGCCGGGGAAACTTCAACCGCGACAGAAACAGACCAGCACCCTACACACGGGTATGGAGGAGGAGGGGAGAGAGATTGAAAGTTTTTGTGGTGTTGATGATGTCCGTTTTACCCTCTCTCCCCCGTTGGCGCGAGGCGGCGGGGGGAATAATTGAAGGTTAGGGAAGAGGGAGTCCTCTCTCTCCCCCTCGCTCATGGCCACGAGTGTCGGCTCTCAAAAGTGGTAAATATCGTACGATATTATTGTACTGAACCCCAGCTGTGTTTGCGAAGTTTTGTTGTTGTTGTTTTTAAAACAAAGCATCAACGTTGGCCCTGCGGTGGTGTTCAACAGTTTGCACGGTTTTCTTTTGTCGAGACGCCGCCGGAGTTAAGTATCGCCGATCGATGATCCGATTTATCAATCGATTATCGTCTCGTTTCTTGGGCTGCCATGTGTTTAAAGCCCCCCCACACACACATGTACCCTTTTCATTTTCGATGTACCGCCGATTGTTTTACCGGGGGAGCCGTTACGCAACGTTTCCGAAAACAAAATGGCGATTCGATAAATGAGCGGATGGGCCCTTTTGTCCCGTTCACCCCACCGGCGAAAATGTACACGTTTTTTTTAGGGCGATCATGTTTTTAAGGCTACGGACGATCCGACAACACGTCTTATTAGATGAGCGGGTTTGGTGTCGGCGGCCCAATCCCCCCCCAGAACCGGAACCTGGCTTTTCAAACTGAGATGGTCCATGTGGATTTTGTTCCTACTTTGTTTAGGTGATGTTGACGGCTAACGCCTGCCATTAAGGGGACATCTGAACGTTTTAGTTGCTGTACAGCAGACTTGTAATAATATGTGGCCCATTACTACTACATAATTGCAGCAACATTTTAATTAAATGTATTTCACCGTTCAGTTCATAATTTTGCACCCCAGTGCAAAGTTTTTGTATATTTTAGTATGACCACTTGAACAGCGTAACTCAAGCTGTTTCCCATTTCTTCACAGCCCAGAGAATTGCCAGATAAATGGCAGCACGACATGTTTGACGAAGGCCTTGCCTCAGCTTCACGCACCGCAAGAAGTACAGGAGCAGTAAGGAGCGGCGGAGACGACGGGGGCAAGCTCCTTGTGTCCAATCTTGAATTTGGCGTGTCCGACAAGGACATCAAGGTAGCGTACAACTAAAATAAGACGTGGCACTGTTGCCCCTCTGCCTGACTTGCATGTTGGCCTGAACCTCCAGCACTGATGTTGTTGTTGTTGTTGTTTCAGGAGTTGTTTGCAGATTTTGGAGCATTAAAGAAGGCTGCTGTGCACTACGACCGCTCTGGTCGCAGCCAAGGAACGGCAGATGTCCATTTTGAATCAGCGGCAGATGCACTCAAAGCAATGAAACAGTACAACGGTGTGCCACTTGATGGTAAGGATGTTCTCTCAAATGTTTTACCGTTTCCTTGGGTTTACAGATTTAGGCCAAACGTTTACGATCCGTATTTTAATAAATCCAAGATGTTGTCTTAATAAATGTGTTTGTGTGTCTGTCACTCCTTTGTGTACTATATGCCTACTATAACACATCACCCACCTTTTCCGTTGTGTGTGTATATGCTTGGCGTCTCTGTGCTTACAATTGGTGCTTCACACCGGTGGCGGTTCTTCGAAGAACACAGCGGTTACGCTATAGTGTCGGCTTTATTCGGGTATACGAGGCCACGCATGTTTGTGCTGCATTGTAAAATGTTTTGAGCCTATCAATGGTGTTTTTCAACCTTGTGTTTGTTGTTGATGGTGTCTGAGTGGTTTGTGCAGGACAGGCCCTGTATTTAATCCTGTCCCACAAATAGGTGGCTGTCTCGCATTTATGGATGGCGCACATTATAATTTCAAGCTTTGAATAATATGGCTTTCTGCAAAACTACAATACCATGTAGGGTTGCTCTGTAGACGTCGGTGGCTTTCAGATCTACTAATCGGTCAGAGTCCAACTCTGTTATGACAGAGCTTCAATGTATAGCCTCAAAGTTTCTGAAGGCGGGTTAGGCTTCCATAGTATGAGTACCAAAAAGGTGTTTTGTACATAGTTACGGTTTTTTGCAACGTTTTAATGTAATTGCATGGCAGGACTAGCGCTCTAAACCTAGAGAGAAGACACGGGCGCTATTGTTGAAGATGGTTCGCCAGAAAAGGAAATGGGATGATGCTGTGCTCTATTTTTAAATATTATGGCAGCTGTCAAATGCTACCCAAGTATTCAAATGGTGTTCTAATATCTGAATACAAAACTAACAAATGCTGATTTGGTTATTTTAAAATTTGGGTTCGTCCCATCCTGCATTTTAATAAACCAATTGATATAATGGTTGAAAAAATTGTCAATATTATTCTCTGTATTAATCGCCATTGCCAATGCACCAGGCAATGCAACATGCGCATCCATGCACTAAGTACCAGGAATGTCTTCGGTGACGACTTAAGTTAGCAACACTTTGATTTGACAAATGATGGCAAAATCACAGTGGAGGCGGTGTGACTAAAATCCCACCGGTGGAGCATGCAACACCTGTAACCACGACAACACTGCTCAACTGGTAATTCATCTTTTCATGTCTTTTTTTCCTTTTCTTTCTAGGTCGTCCAATGAAAATCCAGCAAGTTACCACAGACCGTGAGGCAACGAGAAGGCCATCCACACAAAGGTGAGCTATTGTGCATTCAGTTGACTGTACTGTGAGCGACCTCGACCTCTTTCCATTGTGGAAAAAAATTATTGCAATTCCCTTCTCATCTTTGGTACCGTCTACTACAGTTCAAGCGGCGGTTTTGACAAAGAGCGACTCGGCCGGCCCAAGTTTGAAAAGAGGGAACCCAGGCAAAGTGGTCGCCGTGGAGGTTTCAAAGGTGGCCGTGGTGGCGGCCGAGGTGGTGGAAGCCGACCGCAGCTATCTGCGGAGGAGCTGGATGCCCAGTTGGATGCCTACAATGCCAAGGTATGAAGATATTGGGTTACATAAAGTATGTGATGGTGCTGAATGCATTAGCCAGTCAAGATTATATGAAACCAAATAATTACTCATTACTATCACGAATTTAAAGAAAATATTTGTTTAAAGTTTTCAGTTTCAGTAATGTGCATTGGCCCTGACTTCTTCTGTTTCAGATGGACACAAGTTGAATGGAGTCTACACCGTTAAGATCCTATCAGTGGAAAATGTCAAATCGAATGGAATCCAAATTTTCCTGATATTATGAAGCCATTTTAGTTTTTGGGTCTTATTCCTTTTTGTACTATTTAAAACTTGTTGGTAGGGTAGTTGTATGATTTTTATCTTTTTTTTTAATCTGATTTTTATTTTCCTGCTTCATCTGCCCATATGCTCTTATGTGAAGAGATAACTGTATTGAACTATGTGCTGCTTTTCAACTCTCATGAGGACCGGATGGCAAAATACAACCACGCAGTCCATTTTATGTAAATTGAATCATGCATGTCAGTTTTTTATGAGGAGCATTGTACAGTTAGTTGTTGTGCACATTCCTTGATCTGTATAAACTTCTTTGTTAAATCTGTTGCATTTGAGTCACTTTTTTATATCTGTACATGAATGTCTGCATTACATAAAGCATGTTAAAATATAAGGCCTTAAAGCTGGACCATAATGCTCTTGGAAGTGAATAAAGCAATATGGCCGCTCACAATCATAGTGACGAGCAAGCACCAGTTAATTAAGTGTTTACAGATCACGTCTAAATAGTGCTACAAATTGCCACTATGATGGCCAAATCGTACCCTTGAATGCACCTTGATACCCACTCGTTATTACCCATCGATCTGGTACACTGGCTGTATTATAATAAAGAACAAGGCTGTTACATCGGATGCGCGTGCACCCCCCCCCCCCGAACCGACGTCACATGCTTGCGTGCGCGCGCAGCGCAGTTTCCCGGAAGCTTGAAGCGCGGGCGTCGCCGATCGGTGTTCGCCATACTTGCAGAGCGCAGCGCCGCTAACAGCAACTCACACACTTTGGACGCGACCGAGAGCCGACTACATCACGAGGTAGGTGAAGGCGATTTTTAACCCCCCCACGGTAACTGACGACTTATTCGGGCGTAGTTACGTGCACGTTATTGAAACTGACTCGGTAGGTATTTCCCCCCCCCACCACCGCCGCCCCGCTGTGTTGGTGGAGAACGCGTATCGGAGCTAGCGCTAGCGGTAGCGGTTGGCATGGCTGCTAGCTCCGCGGAGGCTAACGTGTTCCTGTCCCACCCCTGTGTGGCATTGTGCAAGTTGCCGATGAAATGGATAATTAATGTCGTCTAATGTTAGAGGGAAACCTCACGACCTTCGGCAAACGGGTCGACTCTCGGTGCCCTAGCAACAGCCGTGTCGTCTTAACAACCAAGTCCTCGGTACGTCGGACATAAAGGGAGCCGGGCTCGACGTCCTGCGCCCCGGCCGGGGGTTGAACCTGCGGGTCGGTGCGCGGTTTTAACCTCCTCGCTTCCGGTCGGGTTTTTTCGGATAACAGCGATGCTGCTGCTGCTGCTGCTGCTGCTGTGTCACCGTGTCGCTGACACAGCAGCAGCATGGCGTGAACTTTTAAAATCCCCCAACGTCGCGCCGTTGGGGATTTATTTGTGTTTTTTGTTGTTGTTGTGGCGCATGAACGGTTTTTATTTCGTTTGGTGTCGTTCCTGTGTAATTCATGTAAAACTGTACCGACTTCCTGCTGCTGGGTGGTGGTGGGTGGGTGGGTGGGGGGGGTTGAAGTTAGCATCACTACCGGGTCTGCGTGTTTAAATCATTCACTTCCTACATCAATATACATGTAAAACCACACACACACAAAAACCCAATTGTGCGTATAGGTTTCCATGCCGTGGGGGAAAAGGGTGCCGTCGCCTGAGAACATTCTGGAGATTTCCAATATGGCGTTTCGCCTCTTGTATTTAATTGTATTGCACTTCCTCAACGAAATCTGAATTTGTCACTTCGCTTCCTGTCGAGGCCGTCGGACCCCTTTTCTGCATTGCTTGAGTACGACCGTCTTCCTCCTGAAGATGATGATGGGTGGGGTAGAGGCCTTGCAAAAAGGAGCAGCCCTTTTTAAAGAAAAGATAAACTTTTGAAATCCAGTGCATGCATTTATTTGACTCATCCCTGCCTGCATATTCGAATAGTGAAAATCGGCGCCGTTTGGGAAATGGGTTTATTTTTTCCAAAGTATGTCTTTGGTAATCCTCTAATCGTGTAATACTAACACACACACACACACACACACACACACACACACACACACACACACACACACACACACACACACACACACACA
>JAOPJH010000097.1:14585654-14598883 GCA_027122575.1 Merluccius polylepis
CCCCCCCCCCCCCCCCCCCCCCCCCCCCCCCCCCCCCCCCCCCCCCCCCCCCGCCCCCCCCCCCCCGCCCGCGCCCCCCCCCCCCCCCCCACAGGCAGACACACACACACACCGTTACAGGGGCGAACCTGGTGACTCCATCACTGGTCCTCCCTAGACATGGGGGTTACACACACACACACACACACACGTTACAGGGGCGAACCTGGTGACTCCATCACTGGTCCTCCCTAGACATGGGGGTTACACACACACACACACACGTTACAGGGGCGAATCTGGTGTCTCCATCATCTTGGTCCTCCCTAGACGTGGGGGGTATATACACGCACACGCACACGCACGCACGCACGCGCACACACACGCACGCACACACACACAGTTACAGGAGCCATACTGCGAGTAGGATAACCATCATCATCACACGGACGTCAGGCCATAACAGTTACCGTTCAAACGACCGCATCAACACGTCGGATCCCGCTTAAAAACCCCACGGTGTGTGTGTACCAGTGTTTACACCACCACTAGCCAAGCCGGCTAACGTTACACTGACCTGAACTGGTGTGCAACAACAGTGTAGTAGTAGTACTAGTTATTATAATGATGATAAGAGGAACAAGGAGAGGAAGGAAGAAAAGCGTTCACATTTGCATACCGTGTCGCCTTACTGGGTAGAGGGCAGCATGGTCTTGGTTCTGGGTTTACTATGTGTTGGTGGACCAGCAGCAGGACCAAGCAGGACCAGCAGACTCTCCTTCTTGTTCGGTGGTCGCGGCCGCACGCAGCAGCTGCTCTAGGAGGCCACCGTCTGGTGCCTCCTGGTGAGACACCATCAGACGGGATCTGGGGGTCCGGCCGGGATCTATGGGTCGGGGACGGTCCCCGAGGACCCCGACCCATAGATCTAGACCCATACGGTCTGGGACCTATGGGCCCCTTGACACTGCCCAGGACCCATAAAGCCCCGACCATAGGTCCCGGACCCATAAGGACCCGGACCCATAAGGACCCATGGGTCGGGATCAGTGTGTGTGTGTGTCATTTCTATGTACTACTCCTCACACAAGATGTTCAGCAACATTTGACCTTGTGTCACCATCTCGTCTTGTCAGTAGTTATCTTTGTAGTACCAAAACTGTGTGTGTATATTTTTATTTTATTATTAATTATTATTAATGTTATTAGAATATTTGTATTATGCTGATTCAAGAGGGACAACTAAATGGCATCAACAAACTCATCAAGTAGCCTAACTGAAACGACAGCCTACCTGAAACATTTGCACGACGTATCGCAGCCACAACTTAACTGGTTACGAAAAGTAAAATGGAAACCTAGAAAACCCTTTCATCCATCTTCGTCATCTTCATCCTATTCATCACGAGGCCTATGATCTTAAATGGTACAGCCGGGTCATACCATCTCTTGTTTCTTTCACTGGGTTGTAATTGACGTCACGCTGCCCATTCTGTTTTTAATGTGGTTTGCTTTGACTGCGTTTCATTACTCTGTTTAAATGTACATGTCTTGCACTTTGTAAGTCTTATTCTGAACAAATCCCTAAAAGGTTATCATTGACCAAGAATCAGCCACTACTATACTATAGCTTCAGAGCACTACAATTAATAACATATACAAATATATCCATAAATCGTATATATTTAATATTACCAATGCAATTCTTGAAACATATGTACAATCCAAGTTACTACATTTGTCAGAAAAGGAAAAGTAAGGCAGTATGTATATATTCTTGTAGTGTGTGTCAACTCTTGCAGATTAGGTTTATCGTTAGTGAATTGGACATTTGTGGCACATTACTGAACTAAATGTGATAGCACACCTGAATTATCCATGCATTAATCATCTCGGCATTGTTGCTCACAATATTGTGTTGTTCAGCCTCAGGGAGGGAATAGACAGGCTACGTACTAAAACAAGATGTGATGATGATCCTGCAGCAGGAACAATAACCATAAATAATTGAAATTATTTATTTGCAACAGGCAAAATATTCATTTAAAAAATGGGTCTGGTTTGCCTTCATGAATATTTGGTTTGGACTTCAAAATAAAAAAAACCCTTAAAATGTGACACTGCGTCAGAGCACCTGAACACAGCTCTTACGATATTGACATACCATGTTGATATTGTCCACCATTCAAAAAAGGAAGAAATTAACAGGGTGTACTTGTACTCATGAGTTGTGCTACAACAACAACAGCCAGTGAACTTTTTAAACTTCCCGTCCATTCACCAGGCTTATAAAGCATGTCACATTAAAGAAATGTCTGTGTGAATCCCCTTTCCGATAATAAAGAAACAGAATTACAGCAGCGGCGTCCATCAACCACTTTCTTTATACGTTATGCATTGCGGTCATCTTTAGTTTAAAGGAGAAAATTTGATCAGACTTCAACCAAAAGCTGCATTTGAAAGAGCTTTTGAACTCTGGAGCCAAATGTAATTTGTTAAACTTGACATTTTCTTTTAGAAAAAAAAAATCTCTTAGGTATTATTAGCTCCGTCTGTGTCTATAACCTGCAAACAGCGGGGCCTTGATGTCGTTTTAGGATTATTTACAGTCCTCTCTGATTGATGGTTAGGAAATGTTGGAACGCCAGGATATGGCATATGCCCCGGGAGATACCTCGGGGGGTACGGGGGAAAAGGCATAGTTGCAGCGGCGACTCCCCAAGGAGGTGGCGTGTGGTAGGCAGCCGGTGGATAAAGGTGTGGTGAGAATGGGGTTGATGGGTAACTTGGCATCACACTTGTTGGAGCTTGCGCTAAGCTGTAGGTGGTGTTGGGAGCAAATGTAGACTGAAGTGCAGGACTGCTGTCCTGGCACGTCCTGTCGCCGTCATAGTTCCTACCAGAGGTTTGGTTACCGATACCTGCTCCTTGGTCAGTCTCAGATATAGTCGCTGGAGCCCCTAACGAGTCTTTCTTCAAAGAGATGTGCTGTGTGACAGGAGGACCAAAACTAGATCTGCTTGATGAGGAGGATCTGCTATTGCCTCCGGGAGAGAACATTTGCCTCGTCTCTCTTCTCGTCTCCTTTTCGGAATCCCTTCTCTCCCGGTCCTCCTTATTCCCATACAACCGCTGCTGAATTCGGTTTGACATTTTCCCCAGCTCCTCAAGTCCCAAGTCCATACCAATAGTCTGAAACAAATGCTGCATCTCTTTGCACTTTTGCTCCTCCTCTGGTGTCACTTTTACCTTAACCACTGCTTGCGTTGGAGTCAATCTAGCGCTAGTGTTGATATGATTTTCAGCCTTATCATTAGACAAAGTGCTTGTACTCTGTTGCTCACCCTGTGGTTGTTGGGGTTCATTGTTCTGATTCCAGTAAACTGTGTGTTGGCGTTTGTCCTCCTTCCCAGTGGCTCTGTGAGATCCAGGAGGCTCAGCTGTGTGCCGGGGATCAGGACCAGTGGGAGCCTGAGTGACTATCTTGGTGAGCATGTTGACGTCCACCCCTTTGTTGAGCACACTGAGGAAACGCTGGAAGCCATTGCTTCTGGTTGCCTGCTCAGTAACACTCTTGGAAAGAGCAGGGCTGTGATTGGTGGAGTTATGCTCCGTCTTAAAAAGAAAAAAAAACACAATACAAATTTGCAATGAGTTGCAACACTTATCGTTCATTAAAATCAACTGGCCATCACGTGTGAGGGCGTCTCATGTGCATTACCAATAATATTGCATAGAAAGCTTTTTTTTCTTCTCCAGAAAATACATTTAAAACAAATAAAGGAACAATTTGGTCAGAGGGGGTCAAGGTTAAGATGTCGTAGCAAGGGCACGGCAACATTCAATCTGGCAAAAAGGCCTACCTGTCTGCTACTTTCACTCCCTGGAAAGCTGGTGCTGGGTTGCCAGTGATTATAGTTTAGATGGGAAGCGGATTGATTTCGGTCTCGTGTTGCATCATGCACCTGGTCAGAATGTTGGGGGGGGGAAAATGATTTTGTTTTAAATACAAAGCAAAATTGATATACGTCTGACAAACTGAAGTGATGTTAATCATAAATAATCAACCAATTGAGTAACTTCGGCTAAAAGCCCCAAAGTATTGGATGCAATCTGAAAACATGGACATCTTTAACATCTCATGAAAAGACAAATATCTTAATACCCTTGAAGAGGAGTCTGGTAACGGTTTTGTGTCACATGCCACGTTCCTGTCTTGTGTTTGTCTGTCCATGGCGTATTCAGAGGGATGTCTGTATGCAAAATCTTCAGAAGTTGGTCTGCGTTTTGAATGTTCAGGCCTTTTATCATAGTCTATATTCTCTTTTGTTGGTGGCCAAGACCTGAAATCACTGTCGAGCCTCCTGTGTTTGATATAGTCCTCAGCGTCACCGGTAAGACTTTTCCTCCTCTCAGCGACTCTGTGCTCTTGTGAAGTACACGTCTCTGGGGACGAGTACCTGAACCTGGCATAGTCCCCATCCCTGCCACCGCCACCGCCTTGGTCTGGCGTAACGCACCTCCTCGCTGGGCTCCTTCGTTTCCTATCGTGACTGAATGGCTCCTTGCCGTAGGCCCTCTGAGGCGAACTGCCGTACTGACGCTTTTCCTTGGTCCCGTCGGCCTCCGAGGGATGCTCTCCATAATAGGTGCGGTGGGAGTCCCGGGACGCGTTGCTGCGACACCCCTGGGCCTCGTCCCACCGGTCATCCTGGTCTCCCCATTCCCTCGGGCTTCGGTCTCTGAAATGCCGCTTCGGGGTGCATTCCAGTTTCTTTGAGTTCATCATCGGGTGCCTGTGAGTGGGTAACTTGGTGGCTATCAGTGCTGTGTCTGCAGGAAAACATCAATGCATAATGACATTTCTGATCACTTTGCTTTTTTTAGGCATAGGTGTACAATACCATACGATTATAGCATCATAAGAGCATACATTAGTTATGCAAGTTATTCAGTTTCATCTATTGCACCACTGCATCCCTGCATCTTATATTCACTTTGTATTTATTTTTGTACATATTTTATCTTATTTCTTATTTTTTATTCTTTAATTTCTTGATATTTTTATTTTCATTTACTCTGTTTAGGTAATTGCACTATATGTACCATTGCTGCTATGACAACCGAATTTCCCTTCGGGGATCAATAAAGTTTGTATCTATCCATCTATCTATATTACATTTCAATGTTTAAACCAATTCTCTACCACAAGTGGAACGATTTGAAGACATCGTAAACAGTAGGCCTTAAAAAATAAAAATCAGATCATGACCTAGGTCCTACAACGTGAACTCAATGCACAGCCTCAGACCTGACACACATGGACGTGATGCTAATGTGAAACAGGGCTAGCAGCGCTAGCACCCTCAGGCAGTCCACTGAGCTGCCTCTACCGACTATGTTTGCCTGCAAACAGCCTGCAAACGGTGGGCCAAGGCACAGCTGGTCCCCACCGGCTGTGGTAAATAATATCCAGCTATCTGCAACACAGCGCTGCACTAATTCACGGAGCAGCTGCAGGATTGTGTTGCTATCTGGAGATACAAAAAAACGGTAGCTAGCGTCTACACAGTCCTAGTAAGTAGTACCGGTACCGTTTCTGCAAGATGTTTTCTTCATACCCGACCACGCCGCGCCACCCCTTGTTAATCGTATATCTCGTTAAACTAGCATTTCGGATATAAATGACATTACATTTCTGCCCTCGTATTTAATTGAAGTACGTTACCTCTCGTCGACTTCTTCTTCACCTCCGCCGACGGCATGACGTGGACGCGCTGCAGCCACACCGCCCCCTGCAGGCGGACATTATAACCTTCACCTTAACCCCTAACCCTACTGGCAGATATTATAACCTTCACCTTAACCCGACATTATAGCTTTCACCCCTAACCCTACAGGCAGATATTATAACCTTCACCTTAACCCGACATTATAGCTTTCACCCCTAACCCTACAGGCAGACATTATAACCTTCACCTTAAACCTAACCCTACTGGCGGACATTATAACCTTCACCTTAACCCCTAACCCTACAGGCAGACACAGCTTTTTATATCATAACCATAACCATTACCCTAACCCTACACGCAGACACAACGTTTTATATTATAACCCTAACCCTACAGGCACACAACTTTTTATATAACCCTAACCCTATATTATAACGCTAACCCTAACCCATACAAAGGAAAGAAATCTGATTGTGAGCCCTGTCTCAAGGTGCCTGTTGACCAACCTACCAAAAGTCATAAATAATGGTAAATATTCTATCAAATACCGGAGTGATATCCCAAAAATTTTTTACAGCCATGAAAAACAAATGGTAGTTATAAAACAGATAGAAGCAACTAAATTCTGTAGTAGCTCATGATGAAATGTATATTTAATTCATATACGACTCAATCACAAATACATTTATATATATATGTGCCCGCAGATTGTAATAAACAACCATTTAAATTATTTTTTTAAATAAAAAATAAAAAAGTCGTGACAATTAAAGCAGTGCACATTCTTTATTGGATCTTTCAGTCATCTTTTGAGACACCCTAGTCACTTGAACAAACAGCAATTAACATCATTCAACAAATGCTGCACTTATAGACCGGATTTGTGCAAAGTCATGTACCTCTACCACATACACGTGGCTGTGTATTAGCTAGTCTACGTCATTATACTCACTAATGAAATTCAGTCATTATTCCTTGGGCTGGAAAGAGGTGATAGCCCAAACCAAGTAGTTATTATGCCTGCTGTGGGAGGTGGACCCTATTAGGGAGGTGTTTAGAGTGAGCCATGCTGAAGCCGATCAGATCGGACTGTACCATTCCCTGGCCCAGCTCCTGAGGATCCGCAAGCACTAGGAATATTCACTTGAGGGCACTGCAACAGAGAGCAATTGAATCATGTAGGGTTTCATGGTGACTTCAGACTAAATTATATGTCTGAGTCAAATAGCCAGGGGTGAGTGTCGAGCGACTGCTTGCATTCATGGTTCTGAGTGCATGATTCTGAGCATAGACCACCTCCAGGTCCCTCAGGTCGTCTGACTTGGGGCTCCTGGCTGTCCCGCCATCTCAACTTAAGTTAAGTTCAGGGGGGACCGGGCCTTCGAGGTTACGGCCCCTAGATTGTGGAAGAGCATCCCCCTCATCAGATCTGGCCCCTCCATTGATTCCTTCAAAACATACTTTTAGCGTTTGGATCCTCCTGATGTGGTTTGTTTTGTGCCTATGCCTTTGATTTGTACCTATGCGCTGTGTATTGATGCTTATGTTTTTGTTTTTAGTCTTTAGTGATTTTACTTGACTGCTCTTGGTTGTACAGCACTTTGGTGCTGACCTGACTTTACTTGACTTAAAATATTTGCAAAACTCAACTAGTCTATGTTCGATCTGCTCTTTGTTGTTTTCACTAGTGTCGGCAATAATGAACCGGAAAACGTAGCAGGGAAGATGACGCAGGCCAACCGTCGCCGCTCGTTACATTTTTGGGAGCGCGTAATCCCTGGCGGTGGCCTCTCTGGGCTATAGGTGATGATTCATCGTCGCGTACCACCAGTGGCTATTCAACACAGAAGTAAAAATCAGCCTTTTTGTGGACTATGCCAAAATGAGTACGGGACCAAGACTACCTCTCACCTCCTTATTCGTAGAACTTAATTTCTGCGTCGACACAGTCGAAGAATAAGTCCCCCAGTTCCTCTCCCGGCATTTCTCCTCTCAGCATGGCCAAGATGTCAGCCAGGCACTGGGATTCCAGGTCCCTTAGAATGTCATAGACAGCTAACCCCTTATTCTGAAAGATACATAGTACTTGTATGAGCATAAAGAGGGGGACAGACAGACAGACTCCAGACCAAGCAGGCAGGTTTACTTCCTGCTATTTCAATTGTGGGAAGAGTATGTAATTGATGCACATTGTGTATGCTTAATTCGCAAAAATGTAACTACACTAGTTAAACAACCAATCATTCACAGAATAATAATCGGTCTTGTGAACGTTTGTTGTGTGGTGAATGTATATAAATTGCTACCCTATTGTGTGACATAAAGATCAGATTCATGTCGTACACGTGAGCTGTGCAGGTTCACAGTGCTATCGTTAGCTTAGCTTAATAAACAGTGCGCACCTGGCTGGTGTCCATGTTGGTCAGGGAGGTCTGGTGGGCCTTGTAAAGGTCGTGCCGCCGGTCCACTTGGCTCTGGAAGCGCGGCTGCTTCCTGGCTGGGTCGTCCAGGCCGTACTGTGGCGAGGCCACCCTCTGCATGGGACCCATACACTCGGAGAACACAAAAGGCTTAAAGATAGACCTAGCAGCGCAATGGAAGGGGTTTCAGGCGACGAAAGAGCGAGATCGAGACAGAAGAACCCACATGCCACACACAAAGAGATGGAGAGAGAGAGACAGACAGAAGGAGATTGCCGTCAACCTAGAGAGCCGACTGAAGACAGAGAATGTAGGAGGAATAGATGTGATAAAGGGGGAGGGGGGGGGGGAGTAAATTCCCCGGATTAAAATGTCATTTTAAACCAGTACTGTGTGCATCGAGACGAATGACATACTGTTAATGTTAAGGAAGGAAGAGACTACGGATCAGGCAGGCAACGGACCTGGAGGGATCTGGAGTAGCAGTAAGGAAGTGAATGCAAGGCAGGCTGGGGTCCCTGGGCAAAATGGACACCATGCTGCTAGTGGTGCAGAACCCTTCAGAGTCCATACAGATGCCACTGGGCTTGTCCCTCAGAATGGACATCATCACCTCGGCCGTCACCGATCCTGGGGTAAAGTTAAAACAGATAAAGTGTGTGAGTGTGAGGTTACAGCAGCGCTGACACTACAACATTTCCGCTTGCTGGCCGTCTTTTGCATACCGATTTATGCATTCACAGTACTTACCTTTGAACCACACACACACACACACACACACACAACACACACACACACACACAACACATACACACACACACACACACACACACACACACACACACACACACACACACACACACACACACACACACAAACCCCCTCATTGTACTTCTAAAGCGTTGACAAAGGAAAGGAAGAAAAGAAAAAAAAAGAAAAAAGAGTCATTTACCTGACCCATTTCTCCGTAAAGACAGAGGAATCAGGACCTCTCCTCCCACCTCCCATCGCCCCCCTCCCATACAAGCCCGTCCTCATAGCCCCTGATCAGCCTATTGTCAGTGGGGACAAAGGCAGAGGTACAGGGGAGGTGTGTGTGAGGGTTTAGGGGTGGAGGTGGTGGAGGTGGTGGTGGGGCCTCACCTGATAAGAGGATGAATGATCCTGTTCACAGCGGTAGTAAGGGGAGGGAATGGGGGTTGTGTTGGGGGTGGAGAAAGCAGGCAATCCCATCTTCCCTGTCATAAAACTGGAAAACAACCCCCCCCACCCTCCATACCCACCACCACCATCACCATTTTGGATCTGTGGTCCACTGTTGCCCAACCCACACTTCACATTCTTTCTGATCCAGTATGGAAGTCACATGTGTGTTAAGACGATGGGTCTCATGTACTGTTACTCTGCACTCCCCCAGAGCTATAGACTGTGTGGAGTGTGTGGTTGGTAGCTGGTTTACAGCCTGCCTTGGCCCGAGTCAGACCGGTCAGACTCTGGGGCTGGGTGGGGCCGCACACCTGTGGTGCGGGAGCAGTCATAGCACCCAGGATAAACCAGCTACCACCACACACACACTCCACACTCTGCTACATGGATTCCAATGTTAGCAACGTAGGTGATTATTTTCTGCTGACAAAAGTCGGGAGCACATTGTTGTTGTTCAGTTGTGTTGAATTTAAAATGTACATTACTTTGTTGCGAACTCCACTTGCACTAACCACCACCACCATTAATTCAAAAATAAACCAATAATTGATATACTAACTTTGGGGTGTGATTTCTATCATTACTCGGCATATCATTACTTTTCAGTTTCAATTGTCTGCGTTGATTGTTCTCAGCCTCACTTGTAAGTCGCCGCGGATAAAAGCGTCTGCTAAAAGACTACATGAAAACATAAACGTAAAGAAAATTCTCAGTACGAAATGTAAATCAGTGAAGAACAGAAGAGAGAGAGACAGAGAGAGAGAGAGAGACACACACACACACACACACTCTCACACACACACACACACCCCCACCCACACCCACCCACACAACACCACTCCTGGTTTGGTGGGTGGTTGTATGTGATGTGAGGGGGGGGGGGGTGAAGAATGTATATAGCCATGGCTATATAAGGCTATAGGTTATGGTGAATTATCATGAATTAACAGTTTGTTTACTTTAGCTGGGAGGCTTGCGGGTGCTGAAAGGTGAAAACAGGGCCTCAGGTGACCCTGTGCTTTGTCATGGAGAAGGAGGAGCTGTTTGAGCAGCGAACACCAGGGGAGCCGGCAGCTAGCGGAGGCCAATCGGCCGTAGAGAGTGTCACCTGGAACAATGATGCCGCTTTTTTCTCCAGGGCCGCGACCGTCCGTCCGTCATCATTAGAGAGGGGGTCACTCATTGTGGAGCGCCGTGAATGCGTTCATTTGTTCTGTCTTTTGTCACGGTGCGGCGATGTCCACCCCGTGATTCCCTGGTTGTGGGGTGTTTTTTTTACGCGACGATGGCGCTGTTGGCCATTGGGTGGTTTTTAAAGCATTCGCACATCTCGTGATTAGCATG
Organism: Merluccius polylepis; assembly: GCA_027122575.1. Taxonomy (NCBI): domain Eukaryota; kingdom Metazoa; phylum Chordata; class Actinopteri; order Gadiformes; family Merlucciidae; genus Merluccius; species Merluccius polylepis. The sequence continues at coordinate 14,596,336 of JAOPJH010000097.1, forward strand.
TAACTATGTGGTATTTGCCCCGGAAGTCAGTTTGCCTAAGGAAACGTTTGAAAATAAAACATTTTTTTTCTTGAATATATTGTGAACTGGTGTCATCTGATACTACACAGAATAAAATAGATAAATAATAATAAGCGTCTCAATAGATAGCATACTAAGTCTTTTTTCTGGATTTCCAGTGTGTTTTTGGAGAGTGGGGGGGGGGGGGGGTGAATAATGTGAGATCCCATTCTCTTTTCAGATCAACTTTCTTTGACAAAAGATGGATCTCTTTGTCACTGATTCAAAGTCAAAGTTTACATGCAAACATTCAAATGCGGGCCTTTAATTTAATTTTTAAAAGAGGGACAATTTGCATTGACTGTTGTTTCCCTTATTAGAGTTTTTACAAGAGCAGTTGCTCAGATGCAAACTCAGTCCCAGGAGATAAAACAGTCTGCCAAGCAGCGAGTTAGCAAATGAGTTCTAGAAAATGACAGTTAGGTCAAAAGTGAGTGAGTATTGCAACTGTAGATGCTGCTGGTTTACATAACAGTTAATGACACCTTGTTTTTAAAGAGGAAAGTGCCACGAGGTGAATGAAATGAAGGAGGAAAAGTTAAACTGAAGTGAAGTGTTAGAGTAGAGATACACACAATCGTAAAAACATCATCTTTTTTTAGTTCAATCAAGGAATTGATTGTACGTAAAAGCAAGAATAGATTTTCCTTTGACTTTTTACAGATTGGTTCCGCTCCTTACACTTTTTACATTAGTCTTTGTTGTTACCTTTATCTGAATGTGAATGTACAACTATAAATGTTGTTAAATGTGTTTTTTTGTGAATGTAATAGTAGCAATATATAGTATTAATACTTCTGAATCATATGCCATTACTAATGATTTTAAAAAATACTATCAAGAAAACTGTTCATTATGCATGTGTACTTGATCGCATATGCACGTGTGTGTGTGTGTGTGTGTGTGTGTGTGTGTGCGTGTGTGCGTGTGCGTGTGCGTGTGTGTGTGCGTGTGCGTGTGTGCGTGTGCGTGTGCGTGTGCGTGTGTGTGTGTGTGTGCATGCGTAGGCATGCGTGTGTGTGTGTGTGTGTGTGTGTGTTGTTAATCTCTCCACAGGGGCTGTTGACACAGGGAGCAGTCTTCCCTGGCAGACCACACCGAAGGTCCACTGAAGTTTGTTTTATTTACCTAACCCTCGTCAACAACCGCTAGCATTAATGAGCTGAACAACAGCAGAAGCCAATGGAGCAACATTAGCATTTTCTTCAAAGTTAGCTCCCATTAGCACTTCATTTGCAAGCCTTTAATTAACCACTGATGACTTGTCATCTCCTTCATGTGTACATTTACATTCTCGGCCTGTTGCAGGACACACAATCGAATGCAAATGGCTGAAGGGGAATTGAACCCCAAACCACGTTTACCCACAGAAACATTATGCATGTTTAAGTTAACAAGGACTTTATAATGGGAGCTAAATGACCCACGGGGTTGTTACGTTTGTTACGTCTTAGTGTAGAGTTGTTGAGGTTTTTTCATTTCTGTGTGTGTGTGTGTGTGTGTGTGGTGGTGGGGGGGCAGACAGTGAGAGCCCCTCGCTAGACTAATTTGAGCAGCTTAAAGGTTTTTTGGGGGCGTTGTGGTTATTGTTCCTCAGCTCAGTGGATGCTATCAGGCTAATTCTGCGCCGGCTAAACCCACTGGCCTAATACCAGTCTGAGAACAGTGAATTATGGCCACGGATTACCTCCCCGCAGACTGGATTCCCCAAAATGAAGGACAACTCCCTCGTCCGTCATACAAGGATAGTGGAGATTTGCCAGGGTTAGGGAGGCTCGGATAGTCTGGTCGACGTTCAGAGATACATGACCGTACATGAGAAATGTACGGTGAAAGCGGTTGTTCAATCATCATGGCCGTGAGGCATTTGATTCTTACTAGTGCTACGGTGATACACGAGTGTTCGGTCACAACCCTGCTGGACCAATGGGAGTGGCGATTACAATCAGTTTGTATAGTCTTTGACTGTGTTTCAACTCAATCTGAAGCGCACACTTATTTGATCCAATACACAAGCGAAACGCCAGCAAACCTGCTGTTTGTCTGTCCTAATGAACGCACGTGAACCCAGCCCAGATCCTAAATGTCCCTTAATCCCAAACCCAGCCCATAATCCGCCACACCCAGCCCAGGAAGGACCACTTCTCCTCAAACAACTCAATGCAAAACCAAGCAGTGTAACCCTCCTCACGGGTCTCCAGGAGTCATGTTTACATGGCTCGATGAACACTTGAACATATGATAGTTATTCATGATCAATACTGTAAATACACAAACTGGTCTTTACACTCACACTCAAATGTGATTATTTGTTATTTGAATATATTGCGAGCCGTTCCACGTATGATCGGTCACATAACAAGGCACAATTGTTGTAATATCTGTAATATTGTACTCACTCACAAACACATACACAAGCACACGCACACACACACACACACACACACACACACACACACACACACACACACACACACACACACACACA
>JAOPJH010000097.1:14617915-14631788 GCA_027122575.1 Merluccius polylepis
ATATACACACACACAAGTACATATACATAATAATATTATATAATATATTATAATAATAATATAATATATAATATATATATAATTTGTATTTATTATTATTCTTTATTTTAATGTGTCCACACCAACTCTACTGAATGACTGTACATCATGAAGACAACGTGACGAGACCGGAAAACGAAATCGTCATAACCGGAAATAAATACAAGCAGCACAGTTAGAAAGCTAACTGGCTGGAGAGCCGAGGATATCTCGGCTTCGTCGTGTGAAAAACAAGTCGTATACCATAAACAAACCACTGCGTTTGTCCATATCCATTTCGTTTAGCTGTATTAAACCAACCATTTGTCAAGATGGGAGGCGGCGACCTCGTAAGTAGTGGCGACCTTTGTTTTCGGTAGCAACGTCGTAGACAGGCTAACGTTAGCCCCTTTACATAACGGCACAATGACGAAATGCCCACCACTAAACATGTCCGCTTCTTTTAAAACAGAACTTGAAGAAAAGCTGGCATCCCCAGACTATGAAAAACATCGAGCGGGTCTGGAAAGCCGAGCAGAAACACGAGGCGGAGCGCAAGAAGATCGAGGAGCTGCAGAAGGAGCTGAAGGACGAGCGGGCTCGGGAAGAGATCACCAAGTTCGCCCAGGAAACCGGTGCTCTCAAGTGAGTAACGGCCTTATAACGTCTTCCGAAAGGGTCGCCAAAAAGTCCCTTTGGGAAACAAAAACATCGTTTTATGTTGTGACATGTGTGCCCTAACAGGAAGAAGGATGACCGGTTGGACTGGATGTACCAGGGGCCAGCTGGCCAGGTGTCCAGAGATGAGTATTTGCTGGGACGTCCCATTGACAAGCAAATCACTGAGCAGTTTGAGGAGACTGAGAGCGGTCCATCAACACAGACCGGCCTGCTGCCTGGCTCCATCTTCAACCCTACCACCCCTGCGTCCACCCTGGACCTGGCTGCCAAGATTAGGGAAGACCCACTTTTTGAAATCAGGTCAGTACTTTTCAGTGTAATCTTTCAGTGTTGTTAATATTCCCCTCAAGACCTGTGACTTGTATACACACACCATATAGCTAACCTCTCGATCTTTCCATGACATAATTCAATCTAAGATATTGGCATTTCCTGTTGAACAATTGTCTTAATTATAGAACAGAAATATTGATTGATTTTTCATCAATTCATAATTATTTTGAGTGCTCAATTAATATCATGCCTTAATTACTATATGTTTCAATGTAATGTGTTTCTTACTGTCACCTAATTGGGTTTGGAGTTGAAATTGCATTTCAATTAGTCATTTAAGTCACTTTCTGGCATTATATGTACAATACTTAAAATAATTTGTGTTACCTAATTCTTGTGCTAATCTGTGTTCTATTTTGCTTTTGAAGAAAACGAGAAGAGGAGAAAAAGAGGGAAGTCTTGACTAATCCAGTGAAGATGAAGAAAATTAAAGAAATGGTAAGATAAGAAAAGATAACTTTTTTTTGAGGCTGTTAAAATGTAACTGCCAACTGTGAATTTGATGCATGGTGTATAACTGACTGTAGAACTGTATAAAAGGCTTAAGATCACGTTTGGTTCCCCACTAAAATCTGAAGAGTAACTGGAGAACCCATTGCAGTGCCACATACTGTCATACTGAAACCTATCTATTTCTTAACAGCTGCGACAGAATCTTGAAAAGGAGAAGAAAAAGAAAAGAAAGAAGGAGAAGAAGGAAAAGAGGGGAGAGAAGGAAAGGAAGAAGGAGAAGAAACATAAAAGAAGAAGAAGCACAAGTTCGAACTCTGAGGAGGAGGAAGTCCACAAAAAACATGGGTATGTATATAATTAAAGCTCATACATGCTTTTTGTTGTGTAGCTGTTAAATATTGCTTGCTTCATGAGCAATCTTGATGATACCTGGCTGTTTTTAATCCTTAGATCACATTCAAAAGACAAAAACAGGCCCAACTCCCAGAATATTCCTGGCTATGGACTTCAGGTAAGTAACTACATTTGTTGGTTGACTAATTATCTCATTACAGATGGCACAACGGTAGGTTAAAACAATTTCCTTTCCCTATAGTTCGCCGGCAGTAGTCCTCACCGGTCCTCGGCTCCTTCTACTCACCCGGGCCGCCGGGAAAGAAGCCGGTCCCGGTCTCCCAACAGGAACGGCACGGAAAACCACTCCTCCCACCACTCAGACAGGAAGGTCTACCACAGAGCCGCTAGTCCACAGAGGGAGCGCTACCAGAGACAGAGGACCCATCAGTCCAAGTAAATCCACATCTTGTCATACGATAAGATTAAAAGTATATTTTGAAAAAGACTTATTCAGCATCAGAGATCTGTCCTGGTGAGCATAGTGACGTAATAGTGGTCCCTTCATGAAATGATTCATGGTTCATTCTCATAGGGCATTGCTTTGTGCGGAGTCATAAACCCGTTTTATAACTATATTTAGTCTTATTTAGTTTGATTCTAACATGCCTTCATTTGTCATCATAGGCAACTCTCCGCTGATGAGCTGGAGAGGAAAAGGCAGGAGATGATGGGCTTTGCTAAGCAGAGGGATAAAGAGAGGGAGGTCAATGTCAAGAGATACAAGAAACAAGATGACCAGGAGAAAGAGCGGGAACGAGGTGTCAAGCATGTCCGCCATGCTGGCTTTATCCAGTAAGTGTTGTGCGATTTAATTAAATATGTTCCCTCTGCATCCTTTGTGCTCGTGTCACACATAAACATAATATAGTGCAGTACTAACATGTATTTCTTCACCCACAGCGACATGAAGCTGGAGAGTGCTGCCAGTTCCTCATTGGAGGACAGAGTTAAGAGGAACATCCACTCCATACAACGGACCACAGCATCACTGGAGAAGAACTTCATGAAGAGATGATGAACACAGAGAACTTATTACATTTATTCATTCATGGTAGAATGGTCTTGGTAAGGGAGCATCACTCTCTACCCTGACTGTGATTTCAGTCCTGGGTTTCACCAGAGCGCAGGTGGCAGCACCGTATGCAACCAATGGCTCTTTTGGAGAGCAAGAAGGTCTGTATGACCTCAACTTTGTACAGTATATTGTTTTACAGTGTGTGTATATATATATTGTTTTGGTTTTAGGATTTTTATTATGCATATTTTGTCAATTCTGTGTCTGAATCGATGTACTCAAAAGTGATGGGAGTGAAGGACATTTTATTAAACAGATGAACTTTATTTTAACATGGTACAGACTCTTTCTTGTTGTCCTTTGTGCAGTCTAGAAATGTTAGTCACAGAGGGCAGCATAATCTGTCATATTATTGTGTATTGGATTATTTCAACCAAGAATGAGACATGTGGAAGAACACAAAATTGTACTCTGCACTGGTTAATGGCATTACTTCTTTACATTCATAAGTTGAGAAGATGTTTGGTAAAGTTCATGGTTGGTTTTCTGTAGGGATGATGAACCAATATTGACTCATTTTAAACCAGCAATATGCGATGAGTTTGTACGTTCAACTGTGTAAAGGTGAGCTCAACGAAGTTCTGGAGACTTCCGATTACTATGCAGTAACCAATCGCCGAAAAGTTCAGTTCCCTAATTACTTTTTAGTAGTTTGCTTTCACTTTAACCGTAGAGCTGACATCAGCCATCCAATGCACGCGCCCGTTCTTCGTGGACACGTAGAAGCTGTCCAATGACAGTAGGTTTTACTGCGGGAACCTCCAGCCACCCAATGGCTGTGAAGCATTTTGTGACGTCATTCAGGCGAGGGTTAGCCAGAGTTGTGTGTTTCTAAATCGTGTAGTCACTGTAGGAGGCTAGCAGGAACCTGGTTTACAAATAAGCAAATATAACCCAACGTCTCCACAATGGTAAGAAAGAGCGGCTGAAAATAAATCGTTGTTAGACTTCTGTAACATCAGTAACTAAGTTCAAAACGGTCTCTTAAAATTGTAACTAACAAACAAAGCTAGTAATTGCTATGGCAGATTAAGCATCCGTGTTAGCCAACGTTGGCACTTGCAGCATCATGCTAGGTTAGCTCAAATGATCACGTTTTAGATTTAAGTAGCATTATGTTTGGCATGTTATTTGTGTGTCTTTGGTATTATTTTTATGCGAATGTAATTTTTTTGGGGTAGCGTAAGCATGGCATTAAATAATCAGCGCTTGAGTCTTTAAAAGGTAAATTAACCGGCTAGTAGCCGGTTGCTATGCTTTATAGTAGCATACACAGTATGCTTTATAGTAGCATACACAGTATGCTTTATAGTAGCATAACGTTACACAGTATGCTTTATAGTAGCATACACAGTATGCTTTATAGTAGCATACACAGTATGCTTTAGTATGTAACCATACACAGTATGCTTTAGTATTTAACCATACTCCGTATGCTTTAGTATTTAACCATACTCCGTATGCTTTAGTATTTAACCATACACAGTATGCTTTAGTATTTAACCATACACAGTATGCTTTAGTATTTAACCATACTCAGTATGCTTTAGTATTTAACCATACTCAGTATGCTTTAGTATTTAACCATACACAGTATGCTTTAGTATTTAACCATATGCTTTAGTATTTAACCATATACAGTATTCTTTAGTATTTAACCATACTCAGTATGCTTTAGTATTTAACCATATCTGTCAGTCAGAACTAACGATGCTCAACTACCATCCTAAATTGCTGGTAGTTTTTTCTGACCGACTTAAACGCACCTGTTGATGAGATGACGCCTGGGTGGAGGGGTACCGGTGTCACAGCAGCCAGCAGAATAGTCGAAGGTACCGGAAGTTGCATGTCATGTGTGTGCTCTCCTCTTGTCCAGTCTATCATGTCCTATAACGGGGGGGCCGTCATGGCGATGCGGGGGAAAAACTGCGTGGCCGTCGCGGCGGACCGCAGGTTCGGCGTCCAGGCCCAGATGGTCACGACGGACTTCCAGAAGATCTTCCCCATGGGGGACCGGCTGTACATCGGCCTGGCCGGACTCGCTACCGACGTGCAGACGGTGTGAGTATCCACCCGGAAGTCAGCCAAGCATCTTGTGTAACTATTTGTCATATGTATGAGAAGCCAATATAAAAAACATGGATGGGAGTGTTAATAAATGGGTAGATGATATACCATACCCAATAAATACATTGTTCATAATTACCAACCAATAGGTGTCATTAATTAAAAAAAGATGATTAAATGCATGTTGTAGAGGGTTGTGTGAGTAATTTGATGGCATTGTGTTTAGATCCCAGAGGCTAAAATTCAGACTGAACCTCTATGAGCTGAAAGAAGGGCGCCAGATTAAGCCCAAAACCTTCATGAGTATGGTGTCCAACCTGCTGTACGAAAAGAGGTGAGTCTGTCTTTTGAGTATTGGTGTTTTTTTTGTGGTCAATTTCTTTTTACTCTATAAAGAAGCAGGTGTGTGTGGATTAGGTGGTTTGCAGGAACAGCTTGACAGCAGGCTGCCCATCCTATGGAAGAACAAACTCAGTTGGTCTGTTTCACCTGTAGAAAGTGGACCAATGCGTAACATCAAGGGGTCAATCATAAAATAATCCACTGACCTTAACTCTGAAAGGCCCTGTGAAACAGAAGTCAGAGTGAAAACGCGAAGCTAGGGAGGGGCTTGGCTCAGATATTGATTGGCGCTTACAGTAGCCAATAACACTGTATGGGCCACCAGATTGACAGTAGCTAGCAGCTCAACATGGAAAGCCACGGCAGCCCTCTCTCTGTTGTGGAGGACTTAAAACCCAAGAAATAATTTTCGCAAAATTAGTAAACGCCCCTGACTGCAGGATGATTCGTCAAACATTTGAAACTGTTTTACAGGAAGTAAAAATACGTGAATTTTGATGTAAAGAGTACTCAAAAGGGAATGTTTTTACATAAATTTGGCATATAACCAGATAAATGAACAATTAACACAGGGACACACGATTAACACTGGGAAAATGAATTTAATTTCATGGGGCCTTGAACACTTAACTCTAATGGTGCAACTCTAGTGGTAACGGATAATCCTAACATGTTGTGTTCCTCTCGCTAGGTTTGGGCCATACTACATTGAGCCTGTGATTGCTGGCTTGGACCCCAAGACATATGAACCATTCATCTGCTCCTTGGATCTGATTGGCTGCCCCATGGTGACAGAGGACTTTGTTGTGAGCGGCACTTGCTCCGAGCAGATGTACGGCATGTGTGAATCTCTGTGGGAGCCAGACATGGTAAGTTTGGTGTGATGGAGAGGTCTGTAGTTGAAGGACATATAGATGAAGTCCCTGTATGGCTCGGCCTAGAATCAGAAGGGTTGGTATGGTTGGTCAAATGTCATTCATAATCATAATAGGGTCATTTTCATGAACAAAATGAAAATGTTTCTTCCAACATTGTGTTATTGCAACAACTGCCCCATGTGGCATTATATTGAAAATATATTCTGTAAAGTATACCATTGTAAAACTTTTAAGCTTGTACATAAAGTTTGAGCCTTTGCTGGTGCCATATGCTGTCTGAGGTGAAATATTTTAAATTACCTACTTCTTCCAAAGAAATTTGATGGATAAGATGCATTACATTATCCGTTATTTCTACACATTTCTTCAGTTTCAATTGGATTACATGCACATTCAAATACTTACCCTGTTCACTGAAACTCTTGACTCAACCGTTATTGCTAAGTCATTTGCACAAACTGCAAATCTCAGATTTGTAGATTGGGATCATTGATCTGAGAAATGCATCTTATTATGTGCAGGAGCCAGAGGACCTGTTTGAGACCATCTCCCAGGCCATGCTGAACGCGGTTGACAGAGATGCAGTTTCTGGCATGGGAGTGGTTGTACACGTCATGTAAGTGGAGCCATCCATGGCACTGCGTAGAGATTATTACAGGTTATACCCAGATGACGCAATTAAAATCATGTTTTTTCCCCCTTGCAGTGAGAAGGACAAGATTACCACCCGCACCCTGAAGGCCAGGATGGACTAGAGCTCTTCTTTTCTGCACTCTCAACAACTACCCATTTTGTATAAAATATGCGATGCTTGTATGTTTCTTTTTTTCTTATTCATTAGTCAATAAAAGACCTTTGGGCTAACTAACTATTCTGATTTGTGTTTCTTTGTAACACACAAGAGCTCTACAATGACTATTTTTAGATGCACCATTATTCAACTATTAAACGAGAACCGATTTTTCACTTTGGCTGACGACCCAAAACCAAGTGGTGAAATTGGATCTAATGCAAACCCTGGAAGATGTAATGTGCCAAACATTGAGTATGCGCCTTGCCTATAAAACTGCAGTCTGTACAAGACAGTTTGGCCAGCATTATCCGGAGAATTAAGTGGCATTAGCAACATGCAAGTAACAACCAATAAAATTACTTTTTTCCCCCAGTCATGGTCCAAAAAAGAACAGAATGCAAACAAGTTAAAACTCCCTTTAATATGCAATGAATCATTTTCAAGTAACCTTTTCTAATGTCTGGTAACAAAACAATACTGTATACAAACACAAAATTGCTACATTAATGTAAACAAGATATAAAAATGATTCTTATGGTAATAAAACAAGTATTTGATGTAGAATTCCCCATTTTTTTATCGTTTTTTTTTTCCATCGACCAACCTCCACCGAGCTCACATTTAAATTTATGAAATATTCAAAAACAATATGGCAACGTAACATTTAAACACCTAGGTATTTGTTTTAGTCATTACACTCGGATGCTAAGGTCATTGTTTCAGCTTACTGGTGGAGTCATGTACATATCAGCCATGCATTTTTTTTTTTTGATATTGCATTCATTTACGTAATAAACCATTATATGTTCAGAAGTTGATCACCTGATGTCTTTCCAATTTGTTAGCCAGTGCTATTTCTTTTATTGTTGAGGAAGCCTGGTGGCTATAGTTTTAACAGTTGTCATGCGATATGGCTATTCTGCATCTGTTTGTTGCGTGTGTGTGTGTGTGTGTACATATGTCTGTTTTATATGTGCAAGAAAATAATGACTACAACATGAATGGAAACTGAACAGAGAGAACTAACAAGACGCTTAATGCTGAAGCTGACACTCATTCAAGGCATTAGTGACACAGTTCCCGTGCTGGCGTGGGGGAGAACGAGGCGGTGGTGTGGGGAGGAGGAAATAATGGAGGCCAGGGAGATTTCCAGCTAAAATGTCCAAATTCTGTGTGACGAGTCGTCCTTTCAGGCATTACACTGTGTGACAAGAGAGCTTGGCTCAGGGGGATAGGTGTGGATAGGGGGGGCACTGGGGAAGAGGGGGAGGGCACATCGCTTTTGTTTTTTGTTTTTTGTCCCAAGAAAGAGTCCAGCTCCCTGCCTCAGTGTAACAGCAAGGTGTCTCTGCACCTCCCTCCTGTCAAGTCTGTAGTCCTGGCCATGGAAGGGCTCCTAGAAGAGTGTGTGGTGGGGGGGGGAGGGGGGAGGGGGCACAGGGTCTAAGCCGGGTGGGGTGTGGTTTGCTTGGGTGGTTTGTGTACTTGGGTTGAACTTGATTGGTGGTTGACAGTATGTGACAGTAGGCTGAACAGGGAGCCACGTGGGTCTATGACAGGATATTAGACATGAACTCATAGAATCTTTTGGAGTACTGCTCTGGGTTCACCGTTGAGATTTCAGCCCCTGCCTGAGGACACAGAAATGACGCACTCAATGTCGGGTTACTTGATTGGTAATTAAGTTGGAAAGAAAAGGTCAATTTTTCCGCAGCCTAAATGGTTCTCCAAAATGCTGTTGGCAGTGCTTTCAATTCTTTCAGGCAGAAATATTCATGATTATACTTATCTTCCAATTTCCAATTAATTGAAAAGGGGACTATTCAGAGGATAGTGTAGAAACATGCCGATACTCACCCCATGTTTCACAGTTTTGGCAGCATGTGCAGCTTTTTTCTTAGCATCATAGTGCGTGAGAATGTCGATGATGGCCATGAAGTAAACCTCTTTCTTCACAGCAGCTGAGAAGTGAAACATACGGAGTCGGGGTGTTTCATTTTTTGCTGAGAATATACTAGGAATATAAAACCTAATGATGATGACAAACTTTGCGACGCACACAGTTTTTGTACTAAAAATAAAATAAAATACTTCACTGGAAGTTACCATTTGCATGAGTGGCAGGTCAAGATGAACAGAGAAGAATAAAAACTATGCTGACCAGGTGTTAAGCTAAGCTAATTTGTTGACCTCGCTGTACGGCATTTAATAGACCCTTTTCACAGAGGTAGCGTATTGTCATCGTAGGACAAACACACTAATTATGGGTCTGCTCCTTTTATGTGCCAGGGCAAAGGTAGTAGACGTATCTCCGCTAGTCTAGTCTACTGCCCTGTTACATAGCAGACCAATAATCAGTGATATGAGCAACAACTGTGTTTGTCCTACACTGGCACCTCTGCTGCATAAAGATCTATTGGGGTTTCAGTTGACGGCACAGCGAAAAATAAATCACTCGGATATCAACAAACTCTACATATAGTGGTTATTTAACAGGAGCCGAGTCAAAACGGAAGACATATTACAACTATAACTGTCGTCACATGCTTACCGTCGTGGCTCTTGATTGCGTAGACGTCGACAGAGGGGTCAAACTCTCCAGGGCCGAAGAATCCGCCAAAGTTGAGGGGGTTCCCGGGGCTGTCTGGAGGGGTCCCGAAGGAACCGGGAAGTGCTCCTCCACCCATTCCGTCGTCGTACTCCTCCTCGTCTCCGGCGGCCTCCACCTCCATCTCCTCCTGCTCAGCCCGCTCTACATCATGCATGCCCACCAGAAGGCTGTAGTCCATGATCTTCAGAGTGGCCAGGAACTGGGAGGACAAAAAAAAAAGAAATGCACCCAAACAACGGGAGCCAAATCAGTGCCATACAAGGCTGGCAGCTGCCACGCTGCGCTAATCTATAGTCTAAATAAAGTGGACGAATGCAAATACAATATACACATCCACTGTTTTCAGCTTAAGTTGAGGGACAGTCGTATAAACAGTTAAGGTCAGCGGCACCGCAGCCAGACATGAGCCTTTATTGTACTGCATATATCGCAATTGTAATGAAACATCTCCCACCTCTACATCACGCTTTAGTTTTTCCAAGAAGTACTTCTTGTTGTCATCTCCTATTTGTAACTTGTGGCCCTCGTTCAGGAAATCGTTGTCCTTGAAGGTCGGCAGTTCCTTGGCCTGGGTGCACGAAAAATGGTTTACATCATTATAAATGATGAATGTGTTTGTGTGCGTGTGTGTGTGTGTGTGGGGGGGAATGGAATATATATATAAATAATATTCCTAATGGCAGTGCACTAATGCCACACGGGAAAATGAAATCCAGTATCTAATTTTACACTATACCCATCTGCCCGGTATATGTAGTCTAAAATGCAAGACATATATTTAGTTATATTGCTATATTATAAGTAATGTTCCCAATGAAATGGCCGGGAATTCTGAGGAATCTATTTAAGTGATGAACATACTGTGGTCCAATACAATGTGAACTTATTTTGGTCCGGTAGCATGAGCGTCGTTGTTACTATTGATTTATCTGAGAGGTAAAACGCACCTTCTCCTTATCACTGGCTTCCCTTGAGACCGTAGAACCCTAGATAGGGAGGAGATCACAGACATAAAAGACAGCTCGTTTAAAACGAATGCAGAGAAACAAACACTGTAATCCTCTTCCCTGTCGTACAGCGTGGGCTTATTTTAAGAAAGTGTTATTCACAGGGACACTGACAGGCAAATTAAGGATGGCTTTTAGTTTACTTGTTAAGAAGAAGCTTGGTTAGACTTTAGCATGAACACAAAACTATTTTGCGTTTAGGGGGTAAGAAATGTGACGTTTTCTCCAAAGATCACAAGATTTTAAGATTTAGCTTTTCACTTTTCTTCCTTCTTTTATTTGACAATGTGAATATCCTCTTGTTCCGCTACTGTATCATGCAGCGAAGCTTTCAGGCTAGTTAGCCTACTGCTAACTACACAACGAGCAACAGTCAATTATCGCAATATTATTACGATACATGCGACACACAGTCTGAACACACTTATTTTTCTGCTATAGCAACAGCTAAATTTAGAATATATCCAGCAGCTTTCACGTAAACCACTTGTCAGAGAAGAAAATGACACATTTCAACTGTCAACATGAAAGCAGATTTACTTGTTTTTCGGTTTATTTTTGATGTTGCCAAGGCAAACCCTATACAGACACAACACGCACAAGCCTACCTTGAGGTCATACTTGCGATGTACTGTGAGGCGATGGCTGAATACATTCCGGGTGACAACCATGTAGGTCTCCACGCCATCCACCGTGAGCCGGTACATGCCCAGGAACTGTGGCAGCAATGTGTTGCCATGACACTCCACTATGAACTGAGACACAAGTTGCTGTTAATCCTCGGTAGGGTAGGCGGGTGGGGCAAACTAATGATGCAATAACAATAATGCACTTAACCTGAGGTGGAAGCAAGAGAAAACACAGGCTCACTGTTTATTTGCTATTCTTTACCCACATTTGTCATTGGCCGAGTTCTGGCCCGTTCTTTTAAATTCATGTGCAAATATTCTGGCTCACATAAATTTCACTAGTCGATTCAATAATTTATCAGACAATTAATGCATACAGTTAGTATGCATTTTCTGCATTCATTTAGAATAATAATCCATTTCAAAACCTTACATCCATAAAAAAATATACAATAAATATGGCTCAACCCAGTTATCAATTTAGTGAAAAGGCTTGTTATGATGATCCTGTGGTTACACCTCCCTACTTGGTGAAAGGGCACAGCCTTTACCTGGTGGTACTTCTTCAGTATGTTGTGCATCTCGGCGATGTCCTCACTGGACACGGTCTTGATAACGAATCGGTGGTCGTAGCTGGACAGGAAGCGGTTGCCGAAACGACCCTGGGAGTCACTGTTGAGCGGGGCGCTCCTCGTCAACGAATTCTGACACACCGCAAACCACAGACCCAGATTACAGTCCACCCACGCCTCATTGTAAATAAATAGTGGAAGATCACAGCACTTAGAAGACTTTCATAAAACAGTTATATCAACAGACAATAAAGACATAGAAGACGTCATTTGGGTCTGACCTGGTAGTCCTGGTCATCAATGCAGAACCTCTCTCGGAGGTTTCTGAACACCATGGGGCAGTACTCTTTAAACTTAAAGCGGCTAGGCAGGTTTTCTCTGGCAGGAAGTGAGGGAAAGATCACAGTGGTGCACATGTTACTGTGATAAGTGTGTCCCAACACACAATGTTTGACATTCTTTCCGTTTTGTTTTCTACATACATTGCTGTTTTCAATATGTATCAATACATTACTGTTTATTACTATACAATTCTAGTTTTTGTTTCAGAGTGACATTCATTTATTATGCATTTTAGTTCCAAAGAGAAATGCATACAAATGCATAATAACCTCTATTGTATGCCATTCTGTTCCTTTCCTAATTAATTTTTTTCCTCGTAAACAATAAAGGAAAATAACTGATGACACGTGAGCTCTACACAGCTCTGCACAGATCTCAGCAGCCCATGGATTGTTTTATGAACCTTGCACAGTATTTTTAACTATTGCCTTTAATCTCTATGTGACCTTTTATCTGCCTTGCTTTGTCAAGCTACATCAGAATAAAATGGCAACTTCTGCTTTTAGAGAAATAGAACCATTTCCCTCTGACTGGCTTGAGGAGGAGACCAGGATACATATATTTTCAAGCCCTTGCATGTATTATTGAGCAGCTATTTTGCTGGTGTCACATACAATCTGAACAACTTCCTGTATGAGGTAGAGTGTGTCAGGTCCATCTGCATCATGGTGCATCACAGACTTCCATTATTCTGCGAACAATATGACTCACTTGTTGATTTGTAACCAGCCATCTTGATTTAAAAAGATAGCTTGGGATTGGTTGGGGTGGAGACTGAAATGCACTGTAGGTAAATGGTAGGAAAACGATAAATCTTCAGTTGTATCTGAGCTTAAAATAAAGGAGTGGCATCTGCATCTAAAATGAGCCTCTTTTAAAGAGGAGTGAAGGAGAAATGTTGATATCACATTGTCCAGTTGTCATGTGACTAGTGAGGCCAGCAAGGGAGGTTATATGAATTTGAGATTTGAGTCAGATTGGACATCGTCATTGAAGGTTTATATACTTAGACCTGTTGTCTCTATTTGATGCTATATATCTTCATCGTTAGAACGGTTCATGGCAGTTCAATGTACTTCAACTGGTCTTTCCTAGTCCAGAATAACACATTAGTCGCATTGAATTAAAGTGGAAGTAGACAACTTTTTGCTTTAACTTATAATTATGAAGTAAATGTTGATTGCACATAATGGCTATAGAATAATGACACCATCGGCGTTAAGTTTGCTTCTCTATAAGCCTCGCTTTTACTATGCAATTCTGTCTTCTGTCTGGATTTTTCCCGGCATATTGATTTATGGCACTATGTAAACTATATTATTACTATGCAATGCACATATGTGTTACAATTGCCAATAGTTCCCAAATTCAATATAAAATGTTGACAATTTCACTTTATCTCTTCAGTGAACATTCTTTACAGACATTTGGAAGCAAATGCACAGGTATCCTGTGTGTTGGTAGTTGCTAGACTCTGAGGAAAGCCAAAACCGATTGTCTTTGCAACAGTGGTGCAATAATACCACTTGAAAACGCTATGGAGGCAAAGTGGAAAAATTGTCTACTTCCACTTTAAGCTAGATGAAAATGTTATTGAATGTTATACAACAGTTAGTTCTGACCGAGTCATCTGATTGGACGAGAGGCATCCCATGAGTGCTGATATTCAGCATAAC
>JAOPJH010000097.1:14808236-14818535 GCA_027122575.1 Merluccius polylepis
TGTGTGTGTGTGTGTGTGTGTGTGTGTGTGTGTGTGTGTGTGTGTGTGTGTGTGTGTGTGTGTGTGTGTGTTAGGGGGTGAATGATGTGCTGCAGGAGAGGTTTGCAGTGGAGATGAGGTGTAACACGGCTCTGCGGCTGGCGGCTCTGCACATCCAGGAGAGACTGGCTAGCTGTGGACAGTCTCCTAAAACCAACCTGAAGACTATCACGTGAGACACACACACACACACACAGGACTTGTTTACACAAGTGTTTCAAATCTCTCTTCAATCGCGAATTGTTGTGTGAGATCGCAATGCAAAGAGAGGCGGTTGTACGAGAGATGTAGAAAACAGCAATAGGTTGTCAGGTAGACAGAATCTCGGACGGAAGCGAGAGACTCAATATAAAGCTGAAACATCGCCGTGCTATCATATCTGAAACATTGCCGTGCTTCTACTTTTCTTACAATTTTTGTATTTCTATTATTAAACCGGATTTGCAGCATTATCCAAGGCAATGTAAACTGGGACACCATGGTCGCTACGTCTTCGCCCATTCTCACAGCTTCTGCAAACAATGGATGTGATATAAACTTGAAGCCTGTATGTGCTTGCGCATAGCCATTATTTTTGCTTTTGCTGTTATTTTTACCTCTTGCACTCTGTAGCACTTTCAGATTTCCCTAAATGAAGAGTGCATTACAAATAAAATTGATTATTATTAATATTATTTATTACAAATAAAATAGATTTTTCTTCAGATATAAGATCAATGTAAGAAGATTTATAGAAGTAAGGCATTTTTCAACTAGATGCCAAGTATATATACAAGTGTATCACCTTACACACACACATACCAGCCACATTCACTGCACTCATCCGACATGCGGTTGTGCTTTCTTCAGGAAGACTTGGGGCATAGAGAACTTTGTGTCGTCCACCTTGCTGAGGAACATGCGGGAGAAGGATCTGAGGAAGGCCATTGGCTACCACATGAAGAAGAGCCAATCACAGCAGGACCCCAAGCAGAAGGGGCTGTCCTTCAACCAGGCCCGCATTAACTACCTGGAGGAGCTCAGCGAGCTGAAGTCCTTTGGAGGGAAGTCCTTCAGTGCCACCATGATGGTATGTGTGTGTGACGGACACACACACACACACACAGACAGAGCGACAGACTGACACAGACAGAGATACAAAGACCGAGAGGGACACAGAGAGAGCAACATAAACAACAAACATGACAAGCATAAATATTTGGACTATTGCAATACGACTACTAAATCACAAAACAAACTTCAATGCAATTTGGCTCTCAACAGTACACAGTACACGGTACACTGTGGCAGAATATCTGATCAGCAGTGTGACTGACAGTAGTGAGAGGAAGACACTGACCGAGTACAGACTCAGTGACCACAGCCTGGCCATCGAGAAGGGAAGGCTGCCTTATATTCAGAACAACTTTAATATTATTAAACATCACATGATTGATATTTATGGTTTGCACCATAATATTAACCCCTCAAACTACATGGACACATGGATCGCTTGGCCTTGCCAAACCATCTTTTGGAATCAACTGTAAAATCGAACAATTTTTTTTTTAAATCTTGTGCACCGCACTGACAGCATTTTTTATTTTGTCCCACTCCTTTACCTTAGCAGGTGCTCTAATGCCACTACTGACGCTGCTAAATAATAGGTTTTCTTTTATCGATTTCCGAAAGGAGGACTTCAATCTCTGCACTTGAATAGTTTATTTTCTTGCCTGGTGCCTTTTTTATGAATGGCACTTCTGCAGAAACGGGGCCGAACGCCTCCTTATATAGCATTTTTGGGGCGTCAATATTTGCTAATCACATTCTCATGAACGTGCACACTAATTTACGAGCAGGTGGGATTCAGCATGTTTACGTAACATTTAGGAACAATTGCCTGTACTTATGAGCATTGTTTTTGCTTCTTGGCCCAACGTCTCAATTTTCCCAAATCGTGCTGGTCTTGGTCTCTCCCCTTTCATCGGCGCCAATACAGCAGAGGCAACGGCACGGCCCTCAGCAACGTACAGATGAAAAACCAACTTATAGTCCGGTAAGCCCAGGGCAGGGGCTGTACAAAGGAGATATTTCACATGACGGAAGGCATGTCTCATTTCCTCATTCCACAAGATGGTGTCTGGAGTCTCTTTCAGTGTAGCTTTGCACAGCACAGAGTCATAGATTCTCTGGGCGCCACGCTCGACAATAGTTGACAAGTCCCAGAAAAGACAACATGTCTTTCTTTGTTGTTGGTCTTTGAATGTCTCTTATGGATAAGTAACAGCATCTATTTTTCAGCGCATATCCCAAATAGTGAACTGAAATTTGACAAAACTGGAGTTTTGTGAGAGATGCTCTGTGACCACCTGTGGCAAGGTGGTTGAGTAGAGCCAGTCTTTAATACAGTCCTGCTGTGTTTGTGGTGCTAACAGGAGGTTGCCAACATACTGTAAAAATGCAAAAGAACCTGGCAAGGCCAATTCAGACAAGTGCATATTCAATGCTGCCACATAAACTGCGGGAGTGTCAACCAAACCTTGAGGCATCCTAGTCCAAGTATCCTGTATGTTTTAAAATGTTAATGCAAGTAAATCTTGTGTGTTTTCATGTACTGGAATTGAGAGGTAGGCAGAGTACAGATCCAAGACTGTGTACCGTTTAGAATCAGCAGGTAGGTGTTGATGACGAGAATCAAGCATCAAATCAACATCTGACTTATCCGTTGTGACTGCGCAAACAAAAGGTTCAATGTTCAGAAGTTTCATCTTCAATCTTAATCGTGGATGGAAGTTGATGAATCGTGCCCATGGCACTTCCCAAACCCACTCAGCTCACATGGAAATCCCAACCTCACCACTCACCTCATCCTTGCTCCATCAGAAGTCTCTGTGTGCATCCAAATCCGAAACCACACACAACCATCAGCAATAATTCAGTAAATACACCACAATGTGGTAAATGTAAACCCTGACTCCGCCTCCTCTATTCCTCTGCCCGTGGTCACCTGACCACCAACACTTCCTTCATCTTATCCAATTTTGAAAGAGCTTTTTACCCCTTCAAAATGTAATTATTTTCAGGAGAGGCTACAGGAAAGCAGACTATATCGGGTACAGCCAGACGGACAACATCCCCTTCTAGCCAAGGTGTATTTATACTTGCACCAATGTCATGCAATGATGGTGATCCAGTTTTAGGCCTCCTGCCCGGTCCAATGAGCACCAACACAGCAAAACTGAAGACGTGTTGGTTGGTACTAGTATCTCTGTGAGGTAGTCTGTTGTAAACCCACCTAACTATAGAAGGGCATTCCTGACCTCTGTCAAAGCTGACCTCCTATACCATAACTCTCAGAGAAAGGAATGCTACCACACTGCAGAGTGCACTGAGGAGACTATGATACATCTATTGTTGTTATTCCATATAAAACCACCTATCACTCATAGAATAAAATATTGAATTTGAATTAGATTTAATCCATTATGGCAATCACCAAAATCACAACCACTGAAACCCAAATCTTCCTCAGCTCCAGGACAGGGAGTCCATGGTGAGCCTGCTGGTGGGCGCGCGCTACGGGGTGAGCCAGGTGGTCAACCACAAGCTCAGCATTATGACCACGCTCACAGAGTTCACCAACATCACCCGCATTGAGCTGCTGCCCGAGTCTGACAGGATCAGCCTGGTCAAAATATACCTGCAGGACATCAAGGTAGGAGCCTAAACAAAAGAAAAGTAAAATGAAATCACCACACCTGCAAATACAGCTAACATTGTACACGGACTGAACTGCTTTAAGGTTGGAACAAACTATGGGGAATATTGGGGTAACTGTTTTTAACAAAATTTAATATTGCCTTGCTTTTCTTCCCTTCAACTTGTTTCCTTCCCTCCGTCCTCCACTCCTAACATTTTCCCCACTCTCATCACCTCTTCTTCCGTTTTCTTTCTTTACCATTTCCTTTTGATTGGCTCTCTCCTCTCTTCTTCTGTCATTATTCCCATAAAGCCCATCACACTTTTATTGGAGTCGGTTGCAGCCAAGGATATGTCTTGCCTCATAGCCGGCTACTGCCGAGTGTTTGTGAACTCAGACATCCATGTCTTCCCTTGGCCAGAGAAACCCAAGAAACATAGAGTCTCTGCGGAGGAAGGTGGGAGAAAAAGATTAATATACTGCAAATTTATAACAATGTAATGCATAAAATGCATGTTCGTTTTCAGAATCCCACAGAGGGCATATACACGTACTAACAGACTAGAGATCACTGAACAATTTTTAACAATGTACTATTTTTGTTTGGTTGTTTCATTAATGTGTGTGTGTGTGTGTGTGTGTGTGCGTGTGTGTGTGCGTGTGTGTGCATACGTGTGCATGTGTGCATGTGTAAAGGTTATGTGTCCCGGCGTGCGAGTGATTCAGACACATCTTCAGACATGGATATGGATCAATTAATCCAGGCATCCCATGACAACAAGCCCCGCCCTCGCATCAGGTCCTCATCAGACCCTGAGCGCACCAAGAGGAAAGACAGAGAGAGGACGAGGGCCTCCGGTGGCAAGGCAAAGGGAGACAAACCGTGGAGGAGTAGAAGGGAGAAACAAGAAAAGGATGCCGACACTGAAAAAGTCAAGTCTCCTCCGTCATCTGAGCTCAGGGTGGAGAACCAGAAAGTAGATGAACTGGGACAGCAAAATGTCAATGAGGAAACAAAGGGGGCAAAGACGGACACCGGACCAATACAGATTGAGATAACAAAGCCCGAATCAGGTGAAGAAGAAGGAACGGTGAGGGTCGGAGAAGAAGGGGCGGAGGGGAAAGAGGCGGCTGGTGGAGATGACTTTTGGGCAGGGGAGGAGGCGTTCTCGGAGGCGTCTGATTCGTGTCACACCGACTCCCGCTTCCTCACCAGCCCGTCCAGTGACTCCCTCGATGCCCTGGAGGAGGATGACCTAATTTCCTGTTCCTCCTCCGTCCGACCTCACCCCGACCCCCACTCCCGAGGTCCCTCATCTTCCCCGCATTTGTCACAGAAACTTCATCCCTACAAACGCGCACATCCCCACCCCCACCTTCTCGCACCTCCCCCCGCTCACTCCCACCCCATCATCAACCTCACCCCCGAGCTGCCAACCCACACCGGGGTCGGCTGCACCGGGGAAGACGCCGCGGTGGCAGGGGAGTGCAGGAGGTCAGGTGACGGAGCTGACCCCAACCTCTCCACCTCCAACCCCACCCATAGCCACCACACGGAACAACATTTGATCAACCCCTGTTCCCAAGACAACCTCATGGGCTTCGCAGAGCTTTCCCGGCATTCGGACTACCTGCCCAGCCCTCCCGAGGCAAGCGAAGAAGAGGACGAGGAAGAGGAAGAACTGGAGAGGCGGAGGGGGAGGTTGATGGAGTTGAACGAGTCGCTGAAGCAAGCTTCTGAGGTGGAGGGTGACACGGGAGGGGAGGTCGGCGTCGAGCAGACCTTGCCCCTGTCCCCGGCTCCCAATTCCACCTCCTCCTGTGCGGATTACGTGTTCAACTTCGACCAGAGCGACGCGCGCTGCTACTACAAACTGTGCTCCAGCGTCACGCCGGACAGCGCGCTCAGCCCTCCTCGCCCCATGCCTCAACCAGACGGAGAGCAGGAGGCCAAGAAGCCGGCAGGAGAGGGAGAACTGGCGGAGGCCGCACCCATCCTTCAGCCGCCGCCCGGGTTTGGAGACAGCAGTTCCGAGGAGGAGTTCTTCGACGCCTGGGATAGCTTTGCGTCGCCAGAAGACCCAAGCTCAGGGGACACTGCAAGAGGTAATCCATTTTTTATTTGTCTTTTCCCAAATATATTCATACTCTGGTCAGGTTGTCACTATTTAGCAGTTATTTGTTGATATTGTTTCTCCTGTAGTATGTATTGTTGTGCCCCCAAATATTCAAAGCACAGATTGTCATGCATATTGTAGATTACAGGCAGTGCCAGGGAGGGGCATTCATGTTGTACGCATTGTGCAGCATATGAATATAAGATGGCAATGCATCAAGTGATGCTAATGTGTAAAAATATCTTCAAAAGAAGACAAAGCAAACGATTGTGTAATGTGTACATGTCTTTTAAGTGGTTGTATGTTGTGACAGTATCAATGACTTGCTGCCTTTGACATGAACTGCCAACATGGACCGCGAACATTTTAACCATCAGGTAGAAAGAGTAGCATGTAGTGGCTATCAGCAGGTTAGTTAGAACAGTTTGTTACTGTTGCCGTGTATTTGTGCTTAACATTATCTCAACCATACCACCAAATCACAAAATGTTCCCATTGACTTCTATCTGGATCCGTCATCTTCCTATAGGACCTATAGGACCCCCAAAAATGCCCGATAAATGTCAATCAAATGTTGCAAACAGCAGGTGGTTAACATGGTTGTATGGTGATGTAGAATGTTTTTTTCTTGTAGAATTTCATGTTTTCATCAACACCTTGATGTACATAATAAAACCAAACCGAAAAATGTATGATTAATGAATAATATTCTTCTCTCTTTTTCAGGCTATTTAGCAGAGATGAAACCAAACTTCGCATGTGCACTAAGCCTTAATGACATTGCAGTGTTTGAAGAAGAAATAGAAGACGGACAGACAGATAACGACATGGGGAGAGGACAAGAAGGAGGCGGCGTGGCATTGATTCAGCTTGGAAGGAGGTCACGGAAGCGGCGCTCTTTCATGGAAACAAATTTCACCTCCAGGGTGACCTTTCCAGAACCAGGTGTCGTTTCAAACCAAACCCTTAGTTCAACCAGGATTCAAAGAGCCCTCCTGCCACAAGACAGCGGTATTCAACATCTGAACGTGGATCCAGAAGCATCGGATCAAAGCCAGAACATCTGTCCTACCGTCGCATCCCTGACCCATTCTGAAGGCGAACCAGCCTTGCTCGAATCCAAACCCATTCCTTCCAAATCCCGACCCCGTAGACCTGGGTCCCCGAAAGATTCTGGTTCTTTGGATTCAGACAGAGATCCATGTGCTTCTTCCAGGCGTCAGAAGCAAGAGATGGAAATGGAGCCTGATGCCATGGAGTCTAAACCAGTGACAGACCTAGTAAAGTTGGCTTCTCCTTCAATCACTGTGGTCCGCTGCCGGGTGGAGCCGGATGGGAAAGAAAGTGCCGACCGAAGAGGAGATGGAAAGGAGGAAGGGGAGGAGGAGGGAAAGGTGGAAGAGGGAGAAAGGACAGTAGAGAGAGAGGAAGATGGAGACAAACAGGAACTAATTAAACCGACTCAAAATGGACCATTATTCGGCCATTATCGTCAATTGTCCGAGATCATCGAGGAGACATATAAGTGTGAGGAAGCAGGAGACGAGTTGTATGAGAGAGAATGGGGAATAGTAAGGGAATCATTCAATAGTGCTGAAACACTGAAAGAAGATAACCCAATTCAATCAGACGTTTTGGGTGATGATTTTCCAACACAATTGCCACCAGCCACAACCTTGGCACCACCCCTTTCACCAAATTCATCCCTACCTCCACTACCAGTTGTTAACAAAACCCAGAATCTCCATGTCTCATTGACACAACAAGTGGGCATAAAGGATATGCAAGTGTACAGTTCAGAGGTACCAAAACTCAAATTCCCTAACAGAGAGCAATATATTGAAGTCAGTACCACTACTAAACAGGATGAAACAAGCAGTACTTCTAATTCTGGCACAAATAGTGATGATGTTTTTGTCAAATCTGACAATGATGATGATGATGAAGATGGTGATGATGGTGGAGATGATGATGATGATGATGATGATGATTTTGATGTTGATGATTTTGATGTTGATGTTGGTGATGATTTTGATGTTGACGTTGGTGATGGTGATGATAGTAACCCCTTGAGTTCTTGCTATACTCATCAGAATTCTCCAAACAACATTGATTATATTGTTGCTATGAGTCTTCCATCGCCAGACTCCCAAACAAAAGATCAGTCTACTTCAAACTCTGTCACACAAATGACCTCTTCTGATTATGAAGACACTATAAATTCTATAACAGCTAAGCTTGGGGTTGCAACGAGTGCGGTTTCCCCTTTATTAAATGCTAGTGAACCAATTAATCAAGAGACTACAAGTGACATTGCCTTATGCACAGATCAAGACAAAGATACATTCAGGAGTGATTCCACCACGCCAGACCCAGCGTCTGGCTCAAAGGTTAGCTTAGGTATGGCCAGTGAAGCTACAACTAAACACAGCTTTGTTACTCCTTCCGTTGGTTTAGCAAAAGCTAACACGACAACAGTCAGTAATCTTTCCAAAGAGCCCCCATCTCCAACTCACTTCCTGTTCCATACATGCTCTCCAAGCATCATGGGCCGCTTGTCAGCATCCACGCTTAGGGACAAAATTCAGAGGCTGCCCCTCTATTTATCTCGCTCCCAGGAAACCATAAACCAAACCGGGTTAAACAATGTATCCAAAAGTCCCTGTAATGTAGTCCCTAACATTAACAAAGACAAGACTGCGGCCCCTATGAAAATAGTTGATGTTGATAATGTCACACAAGCAATGTACCTTGGAACATCACCAAGGAAGGAATCAATAGATTCTGATGAGTCTGATGTTACCCTTACTGAGTCCGAGGTGGAGACGGAGGTGGACGGTGTGGTAGAAACTACATCATCATCCAATGAGAAGGAAATGGTGGCGAGCGTTGTGATGACCCACACAAACTCAGCCACCCCTGTTCAAACTGAGCCTAAAACCATACGCCATGCGTCATCTGAACCTTGCAACAATACACCGGGACCAATAATAAAGCCTCCAATCTCAATAGCTGGTACCTCTGACACAAGAGCAGACATTCCCGGCCCTATAAGAGAGGCTCCGGAATCCACAGTATCAAACATTCCAGATTTCATAATGACCAGTCAGTCACCTGCCATACCACCTCTAATAGTTGTCACAACACAGACACATAATGGGCCAGGCCTCTCTTTTTACAGCCCGACAGAAAAAGTAAGGACCAGTAGTGACAGGCCTTTAATGGGCCTCTGTAGTCCTGCAGCAGAGACCACAAGCTCAAGCAAAACCCTTTCCTCAGGTTGTGAGATGTTTACTATGTGTCCAGACCAATCTCAGACAAATGCGTCGGTGTCTAACCCCACCATGAAACCAGATTACAGCTGCAGCTCAGTGCTTGCCTCGGGGTGTGAATCAGTTGTGGAGGGGGTACAAATGCCACTGGAAGCTTGTGGATGCACAACGGTTTACACTAACTGCTTCAGTAGCGGGGACAACTTTGACGACGAGCTCACCGTCTACGAGTTTTCCTGCCGCTCTCAGAGCAGCAGAGCGGGCTCTACCTCCGAGGTAGGGCTTCCTCTCATCACCACCGCACCTGCTCCCTCTTTTCTATCTAAATCTCCTCCATCTTTCTCGGCGTCAACCCTCTCTCCCTCTTTTCCACGCTCCATCATCTTTTCTTCTGCCACGTCCGAGCTCAGCCCTCTCCTCTCGCCGCTGTCCGACTCCTCGGACAGTGTCTCGTCACAAACGCACAAGGAGACCATCAGCTCTATACGCCAGCACTGTTACCCAGCAGCTCCGGCAGGCTTCCAGCCGCTACGCAGTGACGTGGACCAGCTCATCGCTGTCCTAGAAGGGGCGGGAGGAGTGGACCGGTCCGTCGGTGGTCACGGGGGGCGCCACGCAAGAGAAAACTGCCCGGCGCACTTCACGGAGAACAAGTGCGTGCTCCACATGGAAGCAGGCCGACTGATGGCCGGCTGCCAGAAGGTGGCGGGCCTGGGGCAGGACCCAGAGGAGATGCTCGTTTCCCTGGCCGACAGCTTCCGTCATCTGGTGGAGCTCGCGGGGGCGTGCCTCTGGTTCTCGGGCTGTGACCGGTGCGACCGTAGGAACGGGGAGGCGGTGGCGGGCCTGGCGGCCGTGGCGCGGTCCTTCAGAGACTTCTGTCTGGCGGCGGAGCGTGCGTGCAGCAAGAGGAGCTGCCAGGACCTAAGTGCCAAGCTGCTGGCTAAACAATGCACGGCACTCACTGCCTCCGTCTTCTGCCTCACACAGCTGTTCCGCACCCTGACTGCACTCTGAGGCCGCAGCGGCGTCTGCAGTAGCTCAACTGTTACTCTTTGGTCTCTCGTGGCCGATTCACAGGGCAACCCAGTGAGTCGCTTATAGAAGGGGCAGAGTGTGGCCTGTGACCATTGCTGTTGCAGGGGTAAATAGTCACTGGAGGGATGGGGGGGGGGGAGGGGACACTTCCAAT
>JAOPJH010000097.1:14954997-14975314 GCA_027122575.1 Merluccius polylepis
CCCCCCCCCCCCCCCCCCCCCCCCCCCCCCCCCCCCCCCCCCCCCCCCCCCCCCCCCCCCCCCCCCCGCCGCCGCGCGCCCCCGGGCGGGGGGGGGGGGCGGTGATGGCGGCGGCGGTGGTAGTGGTGGCGGCGGTGGTGGGGGGCGTTCAGATGGATGCGAGCGTGCGTGAGGCTGGGGGGGGGGGGCACAGAGGTGCCTCTGTGCGTCTCACCGGACCGTGTTGCGAGAATGACTCGGCTATGTTTGCGGCCTGTGACAAAGACAAATTACCACTGGAAAAAAAAGAAAAAAAAAGAAAATCTGTATACCCAACCCTCCTCCTCGTCTCTTTCTTCTCTTTTTTTTTTCTTCCTCTCACCGCCTCCCTCCCTCCCTCCCTCATGTCTCCCGCCCTCTGTCTCGCTCTCTATCTACTGTATCCATCGGGTGTTTGTTCCATCATCCTGTCCTTCGCTAGACATCTTTTGTGTCTGATGTGTGTCTGATGTGGGGCCGTATATACTGTAACTCCCTATATACAGGGAGTAAGAGGGGGAGGAATCTCTCTGAAGGGGGGCTCGGTCTAATATTTGGGGAAGTACTTCATAAAACGTCGGTTAGCTGCAGTTACGCTTCGCACGGCAGGTAAGCCCCCCCCCCCCACACCCCTCCTGATTTCAGTATTCGGCTTAAACTATCCACTAAAGGTGAATCCCCGCCACGGATTCGTAGCCGGCCGCCGCCGCGTCATTTTAGCACATTTTAGCTGAGTACAAACAAAACTGACAATACGGCTCGTTTCGAACACCTGTTCGCTAAACCGCGCCGCTGAAGCGTAAATCAGCGGAAAACTCCTCCTCCGACGTCGAGGCGACAGAAGAGCCGCAGCCTCTGCGCTTCTCTAAACGCTTCACGCGGTCCTTATCACCTCCAGGCCAGCAGGCAGCAGGCCTCAAACAAGATGGTGGGGGGGCGGGGGGGGGGGAGTGTCTCTTTAGGTGGGCTGGCTGCGGGCGCCAGGTGTGACTGGTGCGGTGTATAAAGCTCACTGCTGAGCACAGAGACCACCCAGCGAGGCTCACAGGCCGCGGCAGCTGACCAACAAGCCGGCAGGATGAAGAACAGGAAACAGGAAGAGGGAGGCAGGAAGTCCTGCTCATCTAGTCTAGAGTGGCCGTTTAGGAGCGGATCACGAACCGCAAATGTGTGTGTGGTGGTGTGTGTCGTTTTTTTTTCATACACGCCGCCGCCGCCGCTGTTTTTTTTTTTTTTTCGTTTCATCAGATCGATGGGCTGTTTATGAACGTGCTCTCTCTCTCTCTCTCTCTCTCCTTGCACGCTATATTTGTCTTTCTTTCTGCCGTTCTCTTGTGTCTGTCTCCGCCATTAGCTCTTTTTTTTTCTTTCCCTGGGACTCTCAAGTGTGTATGTGAAAGGAAAAGAAAAAGAAACCCTTTTTTCATTTGAATTCACACCAACAAAAGAAAAAAAACAACAACTGACAAATACAAAAGCACAAAAAATGTACACAGACAGTAAGATAGACAGATGCAAAAACTAGAGCACAAACAAACACAAAAGCCAACAACACACACACACACACACACACACATGCACACACGCACACACACACACACACACACACACACACACACACACACACACACACACATACACATGTCATGCATGCATGCACGCACACGCACACACACACATCACGCATGCATGCACAAAGCAACTGGTCTGAGCAGCAGGAGAGTAAGTCTTGCTGCGTAAGCCATTGCATGGAGTTCTAATATTTTCTTCATTCAAAAAAAGATGTTTCCACAAAGATATCCACTGGCTTTTATTATACGTTGTCAATTCTGCCTCAACAACAGTTGTAAGCATGGCTTCCGCTCTGTGAGTTTTTGAAAATGTATTGTGGCATATAAAATAATCCCATAATTATTCTCTCGCTCTCTCTCTCTCCTAAATCCTCTTTGCACTAGCCTATAGGGCAAAATGCTGTTTTTTGCTTATTGCATTCGGGATAAATGCACAAAGCACTTATGTAAGCACACCCCCCCTCCACACACACACACACACACAAATACAAATTTTACCAACCTGAAATTGTGTTTTTTATCTGCCTAGACGTGTTAGCTTGTGACATCAAGCTATATTACTGTTTACTTGACATTTTTCCTAATCACACTGCAACTCTAGGACCTCTCCTTCTTACCAGATACACATGGACATAGATCTGGGATTGTGTAACAGAGACAGAAGGCAGTTGGATTTGTGTGTGCGTGTGTTTGTGTGTGTAGGTCTAAATGTTTGTTTTTGTGACATTCATCCCTGTTAGGACACTCTGTACCAGCCCATATCCTTCCGAGGTTTAAATCTTTGTTCTTCAGTTGAAAGTTGTTCAGAGCAGAACTATAGGCCTAATTCAATGTGTTGTTGTTGTCCAGAGAGGACTGGAGAGATTAGCTGCCACAGGTGCTGTTGTGTGAACACAATCTACTCCGCATCCAGCAGTTTATACATGCAGGGCTTGGGGAAATCTACTGTTTGACACATAAGAGATGTTTAATGTTGCGTACACCTGCTATTCTGACTGGAAGCAAAGGACTCCCCATGGTGTTGTATGTTCAAGCACTTGTGAAATACCAGTTTCCAGCAATAACATTTAGTTGCAATGCGACACAGGTGTTAATCTTGTCATCGCTTTTCTATTCTTCAACTTTCAACTCTCTAATATTTCCTCCAAATTACCACTGCCTGCGCTAATCCCCACCCACTGCGGCTTAGGTTACACCCGACTGCGTGCACGCGTGTGCTCATGCACAAGGGCGTATCTGATGCGGGTGGAAGAGTTTTCCTGTTTACGCAGCAATGTAGCTTACTCTGAATTTCAACTAATCAGATTATGCTATTTGATTACAAATAGATAGTTTACAGGATCTACAGTTGTGTTTTTTCAGTTGACACGATCTGTAGGGTCCCCTTTGGTGGGAGAAGTCTGCATAATAATGACGTCATTATACTATATATCATTATATGGTGTAGAAGTTAAGTTAACTGAATCTGTTCACTTGTTTCTTCAACATGAGTGAAGTTCAAATGACTCACGACAACTGGTTTAAAGGCAAAAATATGAATTACAAATAAAGCAAAAATACATTAATTGGCATGTAAACATGTTAACATTATCAGTTGTCGCATTATCAGTCAAACTTCCGTAACTTCGATTTCCCAAGTTCCACACAAACTGCCTAAACCTTCAGGACATTACTTTTCCAACAGCCAAAATCCAGCATTGTTAGGTGTTTATGTAACCTGCCAATTTTAAGCCTAATTTTTGGTTGGTAATTGGGCATATCTTTACCTCATTATTTGATTACCGATGTTATAAAAGCTTGTAATCTATCTGTCAGGGTTTCAGTCAATTCTAATGTCATAACATGTAGTGACACAGGATAAATACTAATTAAAGAGAGTAATTCATTGCTGTTTAGACAAGTGGGAATTATGGGTGGGGCACCGTTCCAGTAAGTCTCTGCCAAATATTCTGAATTTGTGATCACCCAGAGAGCTTTCTACACCATTTCGTCCTCTTGTCTTAACGTTGACATGTTGGTGTCTTTGAGTCTGTGTGGGAAGCTGTCGGAGGAGCAGGGCGTGGAAGGGGGAAGCGATTCCAGGGATATGCATGCTTTCCCAGACGGCTTTGGTGATCCTGGAGTTGCATGTAGGCTCATGTCTCGACTGATGCTGCTCTTCCTCGATTGCATTTTCTTGCCCTTACCAAACACTCGGCTCCCTCCCTCGTCCACCAGGCCTTCGAACAGAGTCCCTAGACTCTGCCTGATCGCCACGCAGAAGTTGGGGCAGCTAAATGCGTACAGGATGGGGTTCAACAAGGGGTTCACGAATGCAAACATGGTCGCTATGGGCAACCCCACCTCTACCAGCTTCCGGTTCTGGGGCCAGTAGTGGCCTGTCATCTCGATGAGGCAGAAGACGTGATATGGCGCCCAGCACAGTGCAAATGCTGCAATCACCGACGTCACCATCTTGGTGAAGCTCTGTGATAACAGGCTTGGTTTGTTTAGGCTGGTGGAGGGGGCTAAACACGTGGGTTTCAAAACAGTGGCGGTGGATGCTTGCGGTGTGTACAAAATTTTAGCCGTAGCATGTGGGCTCTTGACAGCCGCTCTTGGCTCCATCAGCCCTCCTGTCAGCGGGCTGACACTTTGCTTCCTCTTCATCTGTCTCTCCCTCAGGCTGACGGTGAAGAAGACATAGCTCCCCGCTATCACCCCAAGGGGAACCAGGAATGCAAGCAGCAACTTGGAGATGGCTGTTGCTGCCTGCCGAACCTTGCAGTCCCTATCCAGGGTAGATGGAGAGGATATGTACATGGCAAAATTGTGGTAGCACAGCCTCGTACCATTGTGCCTCGCAATCACAGCGCGGAACAGGAAGTAAGGGAAAGTGTTGACCACTGCCCACAGCCAGCCCAGGGCGCACACCTTCCAGGCAGACGCCACGGACCGGTGATTCTGGCTCCACGCAGGCTTGGCCACCAGGAGGCAGCGGTCGAGGGAGATGGCCGCCAGCAGGAAGGCCGACACAAACATGTTGAGGAAGAAGATGGAAGACTTGGCCCAGCAAAGCGGTCCGCCCAGATCCCAGCTGTGGGAGGAGTGGACGTAATAGGTGAAGAGGGGGAGCGACAGGGTGGCCAGGAAGTCGGACAGGGCCAAGTTCAGCACCCAGACAGAGGCCACGGTGCGCCGGCGCAGGCGAAAGCCGACCACCCACAGGACGAGAGAATTCTCCAGGATGCCCAAGCAGGAGAACAGGCCGAGGATGCACACCAGCGTACGGTTGGCCGCCGTGTTGTTGTTGGAGGAGTGGTTCTGCATGGTCATCAGTATGGGGCAGAATAGCTGGCTGTCTGGCCCTGAGGGCTCGCGGGTGGAGGTTGTGTTGGACATCGGCTCCCCTTCCTGGGAGGGAGGAAACGAAGTGTGGTCATCATGTGATACGAGCCAAGAGTAAAAAAACTAAACATGAGGAACAGGAATACAAGACCAATAACAAAAACAACATAAAGCAAGGAAGTGAGGAAGGAAGGGAGGAAAGAAACAAAATGGATGGTAAAAAAAAGAGAAGGTACATTTACAGGATGAAGCCTTTCTTCTTGTTCAGTAACTGTTAAACTTTACGGTCATGGTACATGTTATATCTCAGGGTGTATCTATGGGGGATATCTCAGGGGGGTGTAATGGGATTTTGAGGGGGGAACACTGTAACAAGGGGAGATGTGTTACAACACATTACATTATGAATGTGTGCTAATGATGAGAATGAGTGTTTCTTTTTCCCACTCTAGTCACTGATGACAGGCTCAGCATCCCAGGCCAACACCTAGAAAGCTGATTCAACTCACTCTAATGGTATTGGACTGGTGGGTCATGCTGTGTGGCAACACAGTCTCACGTCAAAACGTGTAATAGCTACGTTGGTCCACAGCAGAAAACGTAGTAGTTTCACAATAACGGCTTTAAAATTGTGACATGGCTACGGGTCTCTTTTATATGAAAGGCTTTGGGGTCTCTTTTATATGAAAGAGGGCCTTAAAGGACATATAAGATTATCAATCTTGTGGCTCTAGCACAACCGGAACTGATTCAAATGGGTAGTTCAGAGGTCATCAGCAGATTAGAAAAACACAGCATTAATAGAGTGGCGCAGGGATGACGTATTTCTGTAGGCCAACCCGGAAGTTAGCGTCGCCCTGGGTTCCCTTGACAACAAGCCAATGGGTTTTTTTCCATTGGATTTTGCATTATTGCAGAAAATAAGCTCTGTGGCAAACAAAAGTTTATGATACTCACAGGTTTTGTTAAGCAAGATAATCTTTACCAATGAACACTACTTTTATGATTTTTGAAGCGTAAATGCAATCGCAAGTTTTTTGAGACACGTAAAAGCTTCAAAATTCACGAGTGGGGTATTTACTGACATATTTTATGTCGTAGACCAAAACGTGGCAATCTCTTAAGCTTGTGTTAACCACAGACCTTATTTCAGGCGTCTAACCAAACACCCATTCAAAAAACCCATTGACTTCGAGACGAGAGAACCAGAAGTGCCAAAATGCTAACGGAATATTTAAACGCGTTAACACAACAAAAATTGACACGTCAGGTAGATTTTCTACTTCTTAAGGGCGTGTTCAGACCTAGCGTTTTTTGAAATAGGGAAAGTTGAGCTGACCGTTTTTTCAATAAAAAGCTGGCAGCGTTTTTTGTCCTGAAAGCGTCAAGAGCGTTTTTTCTATCGCCTAGCAATGAACCCATTCTAGAACCCGACATCCGCTTGTGATTGGTCAGCAGTCAAAGCAGTCAAAAAAAACGCCTGATGTTTTTTTTCCTGAAAGTTGAACTTTTTTCAACTTTTTTTTACGCTCGGTGCGGGAGAAAAAAACGCAGAGAGAGGCGTTTAAAAAAACGCAGGGGACTTTTTCCAAAAACGCTCTGCTACATAGGAATATAATGGAAAAACGCTAGGTGTCAACTAAGACGTCTCGTTAACACGCAGACACGCCCTGTCCACGCCCTGTCCCAGCCAACGGGCTCTTCCATTCTTGTCTAATAGGGGTGTTAAAAAGGAACAACAGGCTGTTCCATTCTTGTCTTATAGGGGTGTTAGAAAGGAACAACGGGCTGTTCCATTCTTGTCTAATAGGGGTGTTGGAAAGGAACAATGGGCTGTTCCATTCTGGTCTAATAGGAGTGTTAGAAAGGAACAACGGGCTGTTCCATTCTGGTCTAATAGGAGTGTTAGAAAGGAACAACGGGCTGTTCCATTCTGGTCTAATAGGGGTAGACAAAAGGGAAAAGGAAAAGCTCTGGGAACAGTTTGGGCTTCTGAATACAGTGGAAAGGGAATTGAAAGTCTTAAAGAAATGGTTTGATATTAACAAGTGATGATTGAATTTAAGTAAAACAAAGTTTATAATATTTGGTAATCGGCAAATCAATAATCAAGTTAAAATTATGATCAATGATGTTGAAATAGAAAGAGTGAATGAAAATACATTTTTGGGTGTGATAATTGATCATAAGTTATGTTGAAAACCATACATAAATAATGTAAAAACAAAAATGTCTAAAACCATTTACAATATTGTATAAAACTAAAGATATGTTGTAACTCACTATATATAGGCCTACTGTATTGTTCTCTCATAGTCCCATACATGACCTACTGTGTGGAGGCATGGGGAAACAAAACCAACACTAATTTCAATTTCAGTTCTAGTTGATCTTAAAACTGAACATAAAATGTACTATTCGAGGTTCTTTGAAATAAGAGAGAGCCAGTATGAACTTAGGGGAATAGGTATAGGCTATGTTTACACAAAATAAAAGATACTTCTGCATCTCTTGCCAGACAGCAGCAGGGTGAACAGGCTGTCGCTGGGGTGTATATACCTATAGTAGCACACTGAGGTCATTTCATGTTCCATAAATATAGGCTTTATGATGGGATGAAAACCTAGAAAATGGAAAGTACATTTATTGTGAAGTGTATTGTGTTCATCATTTTCTTGAGACAACTAAATCTAGTTTTAAATTTAGTCGTGTCTGGTATCGGCTGTCTAGATAGCAGAAGTCTGGACTGAACAGTGCACTGTCTAACTCTGCTTTAATTTTGTGTTATTTCTATGAAAAGAATACAAAAAACCCACATTTCTACAAATGTGTTCTTCTCTATGAGAAACCGTTCCTCTATGAGAAACCGTTCCTCTATGCTAATTCTCCAAATGTGGTTTAAAATGGTTAAATAACATATTTTTATTATGTGTAATTACTATTAACAATTATAATATTAGACATATCATCTGATCTGGCAAAAAAATTTAGCTTTTTGTAACTTTGACACCTAGTGTCCGTGAATGTGTGATTGCAATTTGAAAGGGCGTTGTTTCACATGACCTACTTTCTTCTGCTTCTGAAACTTCACCGCTGAATCTTTAAATCAGCTTCTTCTAAACCACAACTCTGGCTTAGGTTTCATACATGTCATGTCCTTTATAGTATACCGAGGTGCCTGTTACGTGTGTATCATGTGCATAGATGTCAACATCAGTCATGTATGCACAACCTCAGTCATTTATTTTTTTATCTTGCATTGTTGTTGGACATCATGGACGCAACCCTCCTCATGAATATGTATGCCTGCCTTGGTTCACGTGTCAATTTTTGTTGCGTTAACGTGTTAAAATATATCGTGTTAACATGACCAAACTTGACGTGGTAACACGCATTTTAATGTAAAAAAACTATTTTATTTGCTTTGGTTTTATTTGCTCTAATGGCCTTCCATAGTCGGCAGACAAGTCTGCTTATTATTCAAGGACAAATGGTTCTTGGTGCTGCTTTGTCTTATCTTGTCAATAGTTTTATGTCATATTTTCCATCACTGTCAATGGCATGCCAAAGCCTGTCCTACAGCTCCGGCCACATACCTGTTGTTGAGAAACTGTTTTGATTATAAAGTGGGTGCTAGAGGAACTGATAAGACGCGGTTGTGCAACATCTGTTTTGTGGTGTCTGATTGAGGTGATAGCATCTGTAGTCACCGTGGATAACCATCTCAACAAATACCTTCTTTGTACACGACTCTACGTTGTTGTATCACTGACACTCATAGAGACGGAGAAATATGTGATGAGCAATAAGTAATACATGGTCATAAAGTAGGCCTACCGCAGACTCATAATTGATTTTTAATAGTTAAAGTAAATAAAAGTTAAAAAAAAACATTGTTTTTGTTTGCATTACATTCTTTCCGCCACTAAATATTTCTCTGTTTTATCTTCTGAAATACATCAATGGCAAAGTCTTTCCGAGCAATGTTGACCACAGAAAGGGCAGAGTGACCCATTCAATAGCCATTCATACCAACAAACTGTAGCGCTCATTCTTCTTGGCCACCACACTGAAACAGCAAACTTGTCTCCTCTGACATAAAAATACAAGTATTGTAGTGAATGTGACTAACATAATTCACCCTTGTTCTGGAGTGTGGTTCTACACACGTATTTCATGTAGTGTTTAACGTTATTCATATGACTGTTCTGGGATCGTGGTCCCTTTAGTTAACCTGTGTGTGTAATGACGTTGAGCCCGATGCTTGGTTGGTTACAGGACAGCGCCTTTTGTTATGATTCAGAGTTGATACTTCTTTGAAATAAACGAGACGCGCATTCGTGTTCTCGACGTGAGGAATTGTTACTCGTCGTGTTTCATTGCAATTCCCCCAGTATCTCCATTTAACAGGACAGCTGTTGAAAAGTTTCCCTCAGTAGTAAGTAGGCCACTACCTGTGCTATCTTGGCTAACCTGTGACAGCATATAGAGACAACATATAAGTATATATACTTATATTATATATATAAAACACACCTAAAACAAAGCACTATAACACCATACTAACATGCTCCACAGGTTTCAGTCATAATAAGTCACAACAATCTTCTATAATGACTGCACGTCTCCCTGATTAACAAGACATTATCTCAATGCAGGGTATAATACTCACTTTGTTTTTCTCAACCCCCCTCCAATTTCAGACTGTGTTGACGGCCGGGAGACACCTTCGGGAATCCAGCGTACAAAAGCTGCAGTTTATTTCCGCCATAAACTCACTGTGAAACGGATGGCTCTGGTCCTGTCACATTTGTTTCCAGACAGTTCACACACTGACGATAGAGACGAGGTCCCGCCCATTTAAATGTGGTTGCAGATAATGTCAGCGAGTCTGGAAGATGGCCATTTCACTATTTAACCACATAAGTGGAGAGAATTGTTGTTTGCATTTCACACAGACTTGGTTCAAGCACCAAAAAAAGGGGAAGGGGGGGTGGGACAACATACTAGGCCTACTTGTCTGAACTAGTTCAGATGACGCCATCCCTGAGAAACACTACATTGTACAAAAAAAAAAAAAAAGCATAATTGTTTGTACATTTAAACTTGTGACTCTTAAAATCGTCATCGTCAGTTGGTTTTAGGCCT
Source organism: Merluccius polylepis (assembly GCA_027122575.1). Taxonomy (NCBI): domain Eukaryota; kingdom Metazoa; phylum Chordata; class Actinopteri; order Gadiformes; family Merlucciidae; genus Merluccius; species Merluccius polylepis. The sequence continues at coordinate 14,965,062 of JAOPJH010000097.1, forward strand.
ATAACTTAACGGCGATTTATCTTGTTTAAACTTTAAATGGCCTATTCTATTCTATGATTATCTATTACGACACACACATGAATGTTGTGCTGGTTAAAGCAGTGCACTTTAAAGTAGGCCTAGGGTTATCTATTTGTCTCTGTCTATGGTGAAGATCAATACTAGACAGATTGATGACAGGTATACACAGCCTACACTACAAGAAGGATAAGGCCACTTGAAGAGGTGTGCCTTTTGCAGGGCAAAAGAATATCAGTGAATTATCCTATCATAGCTTTTTAAATTTGTTTTTATAGTGTTTTGATTTTAAGGATACTGTGGAGTGTGTGTTGTTGATAGCTGGATTACAGCCTCACCCCGAGTCAGACTGACTGGACTAGGACTGGGTGGGGCTGCACACCTGTGGTGCAGTGCAATCATGGCACCCAGGATAAACCAGCTATCACAACACACACTCAGGAGAGAGTCACTGTCATGGCAGCACGTTACATCTGCTCTGCGTATACCATCGCCAATAAACACATACTTCAACCAACATCGACCCATGTCCTGTCTCGTAGGGCCCCAGCAAAAGCAACTGACTGTGTGGTTAGAGTCCACTGCTACACTGGCACCCCGGATAGGACTTCTCCGAACAGGAAGGGCTGCCCAAACCTGCTCTGGAGCCACCAGCCGCAGTCACGGACAGCCACCTCAATGCCAGCCCTCATGAAAAGCAGTGACGGCCCAGTGACTCTGGCTGGGTGGGGCCTGCACACCTGTGGTGCATGAGCAATCATGGCACCCAGGATAAACCAGCTATCAACACTCACACTCAGGAGAGAGCCACTGTCATGGCAGCACGTTACATCTGCTCGGCGAATACCATCTTGCCTTCTCTAATAAACGCATACTTCAACCAACATCTACCTGTGTCCTGTCTCGGAGGGCCCCAGCAAAAGCAACTGATGTGGCGTATGGTTAGAGTCCACTGCTACAGATACAAATATTGAAAACAAAACAAAAAAAATCAAAAATTTGATGAAGCATTTTGTTTGTGAAGGAGCTGCATGTAATCTTGCTGCTGGTGAGTACAGAATTAATCAGAACTTGTGTTATGGCATTTCTGTTGAGTTAATTCCAATAGCTAGCATAATTTTAAGTGTGTACATATTGCTGCTAAGCAGGCAATTCAGCCAGTTTCGGCTACTCAGGTGTATTCAATAGAGTTGATTGTGGGGCGGAGCTAGGACTGCATTAGCAGCATCTATTTACTTAAGGACTATTCAGTTGGTGTCAGGCCCCTGCGAACGAAGACCCAGTCGAACAAAGACATAGGGAGTCCCTCGAGGCAGCCCAGAAACCTGATCTCTTTTCGCTCATCATAACCATGTGCCTTCCCTCCATCACTGTTGGACTGACATCCTACAGGAAGCGACGCCTCCACCGACCTTTCCGGTGCTGCACCCCTTCCAACCTGCGCTACCCACCGCTCTGTCTACACGGACCTTGAAGTGCTGGGGGGACTGTGGAACTGCCAATCGGCTGTCAAGAAGGCGGTCTCCATCTTCACTTCCTGGCCCTCACTGAGACTTGGATCACCCCTAAAAACACAGCCACCCTGGCTGCCCTCTCCACCGCCTACTCGTTTTCACACACCCCTAGACCATCGGGATCTACCGTCCACCTGGCCCCTTCTGTGACTTCTTCGATGAGATGGATGCCTTCCTCAGCTGCTTTCCCGAAGACGGCACACCACTCGTTGTCCTGGGTGACTTCAACATCCACCTAGAGAAGTTGCACTCATCCAATTTAACTAACTTTTTCACCACATTTGACCTAACACTCTCCCCCTCCCCTCCTACCCACAGGGCTGGGAACCAACTCGACCTTGTCTTCACAAGGTCCTGCTGCACCTCGGCCCTCTCTGGTACCCTGCTCCCCGTGTCTGACCATCACTTTGTTGCTTACTCTCTCCCCTTGAAGTCCTCCACCTCCCTTCCCCGTACTCCTCATATTGTCACCTCCTGTTGTAACCTGAAATCTCTTTCCCACCATCTCCTGAACAATTCTCTCTTCTGTCCACTGAGGAAGCCTCCTCGGCCCTGCTATCCTCCCTCTCGTCCTCCTTAGACTCCCTATGTCCCCTTTCCTCCAGACCAGCACGATCTTCTCCCTCTTAGTCATCCGAATCTCTGCGGGCTTGCGCTATGGGCAGCTGAGAGAAAGTGGAAGAGATCAGACTGTTTGGAGGACCTCTACCTCTACCTTCACCTCCTCTCAGACTTCGCCTCTACTGTGTCAGCAGCCAAATCTACCTTCTACCGCACAAAGATAAACTCCTCTGCCTCCAACCCTAGGAAACTGTTTTCCATGTTCTCTTCTCTCCTCACCCTGCCCCCTCTCCACCCCCTTCCTTCCTCACAGCTGATGACTTTGTCACCTACTTTACTAAGGTGAAGGCCATCAGCTCCTCTTTCACCTCTACCACCACTCCCACCTCTGTCCGCCTCACCCACTTTACCCCTCTCTCCCCTGAAGATGTGCACAAACCAATGTCTCACCATGCCATTATCTGCCCATTTGACCCCATCCCTTCCTCCCTTTTCCCTGCCATCTTGAGCGACATCCTGCCATTCCTCACCTCCCTCCTCAACTCTTCTCTCACTTCAGGTCTTATTCTAGCATCCTTCAAGATTGCTAGAGTCAAGCCACTCAAGAGACTTGCCCTTGACACTGCTGACATCCAGAACTACAGATCGGTATCTCTTCTCTCGTTCCTTTTTTAAACTCTGGAATCTGCCCTCTCTAACCAACTGTCCTCCTATCTCTCACATAACAACCTGCTTGATCCTTGATACTGAGACAACCCCTCTTGCGGTGACAGTCCCTCCGTGCAGCCAGAGCCTCGTCCCTCTCATTGGTTCTCATTCTCCTCGACCTGCCTGCGGCGTTCGACACCGTGAACCACCAGATACTCCTCGCAGAACTCGGCATCGCTGACTCTGCGCAATCCTGGTTCACATCCTACCTGACGAACCGCACCTACCAGGTCACATGGAATGGCTCCTTGTCCGAACCTTGCTCCGCTGACACCGGCGTCCCCCAAGGCTCAGTATTGGGACCGCTTCTGTTCTCCCTATACACTAGATCTTTAGGCTCTGTAATCACTTCGCATGGTTTTTCCTATCACTGCTACGCAGACGACACTCACACCCTGACCTACCTCCAAGCACTAGTCAGACCCCACGCCCCGGCTAGAGCCCTCAGCGCAATTACCTAGGCCGGCCGGCTGGTACCGCCATCCCTGAGAGCAAGCAAAGGTCACAACTCTGTCTTGGCGCCACTATGGTGGAACAACCTCCTTGCTGACGTGAGGACTGCAGAGTCGATCACCTGCTTCCGCAAGCGACTCAAGACTCACCTGTTCAGAGTTCACCTGGACCCCGCTTAGCATTCGTTCCTTTACTACCCCTCCCACTAATAAAAAAAACCCAAAACTACTTTGCAATCATTCTGTTTGTATGTCCTGGCTCTTACCTTGATTTTCTGCGCTTAGTATTTTCACACTTATCTGTTGTATGCTAGCAGTTGGGTGTGCTTAAAACTTGTGAAATCCTTACTCTACTGATAGTGGTTTAGTTCTTCTCCTAACAAATGTACTTATTGTAAGTTGCTTTGGACAAAAGCGTCTCCTAAATGCCCTAATTTTTTTTGAAATTTGTTGATTATTTGATAATTAAATTAGTGGATTTCTCCTATTTTAAGTAACTTTTTTACACTTTCTCTTTCTTCCACTGTCCAAACCCCTAATGCTCACTTGTTTTCTCCACCCTTCCTTGATGATCTTTGGACCTGGGGAAGCTATAAGTTAAGATATACAACTGTTCCGGGAAGGCAGACATAATATCACACACGTCACCATGGCTTGATCTATTCAGAGATTAGATTTGGTTATTTTGAATTAATTGGGGAAAAATATTTTTTATATTTTGTGGTTACAAAATAGCTAACTCTTGCATGGAAAGTGAGGGTCAGTCTTCAGGGTCTCTTGTAATGTAAATCTGAAATGTTATCTGTATCGTTTTATATTTGCCACCGTTCAAGCCATTGCCTTCTAATTTTCTTGTGCTGAATCATAGAAGTTCTTGACTCTCCCCAGCACACCTTCATACAAACACGTAGCTTTGCATTTGGAGTAACCAGTGAAAGCAGTAATCTTTACAAAAGGTTGTTAACGGCAACATTCTGTACTTTACTGAACAATGAAATCAAGGCACACCCATTGCCAAGAAACCCTCAGTCCACCATTAGCCTACACCCCCTGATGTAGAATAAAAAAGTTAATCATTCGTATGACAACCCCCCCCCCCCCTCAACACACACACAAACACACACCTGTTGCTCACCCCACCCTTCTCTATATATCTATATAACCGGACCATATATAATCAGACGTCACTGTTAAACGAACCGAGGCTGAGGACCTTCCAACAGAGGTATGGAGGACATAATACATTACAATATTATATTTGGTTCTTTCTAAAATAAATCAGCAATCAGCATTGTATACATTTTGATATATAGCATCCTACTTTCAGAAGAATTTATTTTCACTATCAACATTCATGTAATCAATGTTGTTTCAATTATAATCTGATTGCGATCTTTGAAAATGATTATTATTAATATTTTCTTTTTCCCACTGTCTTTCCAGCAATCATGTGTCCAGCGCTGGTCGCCGCCCTGGGTGTCCTGGCTCTGCTACAGAGCTCCTTGGCCTTTGTTCCTATCGGTGGTGGTGCATCCACCCATGTCAGCATTACAGGGACTGCTGTTTTGCAAAAACTGAAAGAGACGTGTAAGGCTGTGGCGGAGTCCTCTGGGCACGAGTTTAATCCGACGGTGGGCTAAAACACAGGCACACTGTAACTACTATGCCTATAATCCTATAATACATACATTATACTTACCTGTAATAACTACATACGTATAAGCAACACACACACACACACACACACACACACACACACACACACACACACACACACACACACACACACACAAATGCCTTGGGTCCGCAGTACCTTATCCTTATTATTCCTCAACACACCCCATACCTCTCTCACTCCTGGTCTATATATAAGGAGCCCTGACCGTGTGCACTTTGACTCGCCCCAGGGTCCATCTGCGGAGGAGTTGGTCCAGGCCTGTCTGGGTCCCACTGCGGCCGGTGATGTGTCCGCCGCCAAGTTCCGCGCAGCGCTCCAGGAGATCTATGTTCAGAATGGACTGGTGGACCGTGACTTTGTCAACAGGTGTGTGAATGGGGAAAAAACAAAACAACAACTTTAAATTTTAATATGTATTCATATTTATTAACAAATGGGAATTATTATTAGGACAAAAAGTGAAATTGAGGATGCCTTTCAATGAGAGCTATGTACAATAACATTAACAGTAATAGTAATTATAATAACATTCAATATTTGGCTTAAAATAGATAAGAGAAGGTATAGAAAAAAACCCTGCTAAAAAACAATGCAAAACAATATATGAAATGCATTGAAAAAAACTGCTGAATGTTGATGAATTCCAGCGCTGCTCACCACTTTAACTCTGAGGCCTTCTTGGAGGGCCGAGCCCTAATCACAGAGGGTGTGGTCGGCATCAAGGCCAACATCCGCAACAAGAACTTCCAGGCCGCCCGGGAAATGCTGGGCCGCGTTCTCCACACACTACAGGTGAGGGACACACAAGATATATAAACCAATCATGGGAATTATATTTCTTTTAATCATGCATTTTGTGATCATATGCCAATAGGACTTTTACAGCCACAGTAACTGGGTTGAATTGGGATATACAGAGCCATACGGCAACCTCATCCACCCTGATCTCCCCATAGAAAACATAGCAGGTATGTGTGTGTATGAGAAAGATTTTGTCTCTTTCAATCATTGCAAGGCTTATAAAATAGTACAACCTTGGGCACATAACTATGGGACTATTTATTGTTTTACAGGCATTAAAACGGGTTAGTTAATGTATTAACGTTAATGTATTAATGTTAATGTATTAACGTGGTTGTATGTTATTGCTATAATGAACATAAGGAGATAATAAGGAGATAACAGGAAATATGATGTTGGTGGCATGAAGTTCATGTAATACAACAAGCCAAGTTGTTGGCACAGACATGCCCTTGAAATGAAACTACTAACACAAAATGGCAAACAACATTAAGAGAGACAGCGCATGCATATTCCAGACATGGAAAAAGTGACAAATATAATGAAATTGACAAAATATCATGAACATGTAAAATTAAAGACACAGTACTAGAAGTTGAAAGTTAATTATGCAGATATCCTGAAGTTGGAAACCTCAAACTTTAATTTTTTTTTTGTATGCATCTTGATGCTGCTGCAATGGTTTCTAGCTAAGGACACCCCCACGTGCATTGACTGTGCCAGTGGGACTTGTCCCGACCCTATCCTTGCCAACATCCTTCAGGAGAAGAAGCTCACGTCGGGCTACATGGGAATTTTCTCAAATGAAAAGCCTAAAGGTATCAACAAAAATACATCAATTAGATAATATAATACGGCAAGTGACAAAGGATGACCCACGTTATGAATTTCTTTCTTTTACACTGATATGTATTTCTTCTATTTTGTATTATTCATCATCATAGCTATGAGACACCAATGATAATAATAATAAAACAAAATAGAATGAAATAAAATAAATAAATATTAACATTAATAAGAGTAGAAGGAACAAAACAAACAAACAAATAATTGAATAACTTCATGCTGTATACGTAATACAACCATCCAAGAGTCAGACCCTGAATCATAACTCGAACCCTGCCTGAATGTGACGCGTGCCAGGTAAATGAATGTGACGCGTGCCGGCAGGTAAATGCAGCCACGGAGGTGCGGCTGACCTGACCAGCGCCGTGGTCCCTCGTGGTGGCATCAGCAAGGATGAGCGTCGCCCTGACAATGGGGCTGTCCACGCCACTGCCGTCAAGTTAGCCACCAGCGCCAGCCTCCAGCTGCTGGAGGACATCAGGGGAGCTGCTGGTGACAGTGACTTCCTGAGGTGGCACTTCATTCATGCTGTTAACGTGTGTGCTTCGAAGCTTGCCGTGTGACATTGGACTAGGCCAATACCACTCAATTTCCCTTTGTCTCTTTTTCCCCATGACCTCCTCATGCAGATTGATGGGAATTGCTCGTTCAGCGGTGGTGTGCTTCGTCGTCGACACCACAGGCAGCATGACGGATGACATTGTGGAGGCCAGGCGTGTGATTTATGACATCATCGACAGTAGAAAGGGAACACAGGATGAACCTTCAGAGTACATTCTTGTCCCCTTTAATGACCCTGGTAAGACTTTTGGGACCCTACTCATCAGGTAGCATTACACTACAGTGTAATGTTCAGTCATGAAATGACAAAAAATTCATATTTATCATGCAACTCATATTTGATCATGCACAGTAGGCTACTTGTTACGTTTCATGTGTCACATAATGTAGCCAGCGATCTACGTAGCATATCAATCCAGGGAATTGCTGTCGAAGATCAGAGATCAGATAAGCAAAGAAACAAAAAGCACATTTGGAAAATCTGGTAAAATGTATTTCCCATTTATACCTTTGTGTGGATGCAGCCTTTGGACCAATGACACGGACCACAGACCCTGAAGTCATGAAGCGTAAGATCTCCGCGCTAAAAGCAAATGGCGGTGGTGATTTACCAGAGATGTGCCTCTCTGGGCTCCAGGTTATTCTGCATATCTATCGCTTTAAATAATGCCGCTTGAAATGGAGTGCAACTGGTAAATTTACTGTTAGCATCTTTATCTCTCCAGTTGGCTATGACCGGCGCTCCGGCCTCCTCACACATCTACGTGTTCACTGACGCAGTAGCCAAAGACATTGACCTCAAAGATACCATCGTCGCTCTCATCAGGAGCACAAAGTCAACGGTAAATTGCACCTGCTTCTACACAAATCTCAACCAAAACTTCTCCGTTCTCTCGTTTCCAAGCTGGAATCCTTTTGTCCGTACAGGTGTCCTTCTTCATGACAGGAGCCAGACGAAGGAGACGTTCCTTGAGGGCATCCTTCAACGACTACAAGGACCTGGCTTTGGCGTCTGGGGGCCAGGCAATCCAGGTTTCCAAGGGAAAACTTCCCGAGGCCACCGATGTCATCCTGGACACCTCCACCTCAGCCCTGGTAAAGCCATACAGCTTTAGAGGCCAGAATGCACATTTTCAATTCTTTCAACTGTTTCTTGTGTAAGGATCAGGTCCCGCACTCAAATGCAAACTCAAATTCAGGTTTAAAAGGTTCAAACAAAAAGGCCTTTACTTAATCACTTAAAGACAATAACAGGAACGAAAAGCAACAAGCCGGAAAAACTTGATCAACCTTTATCAAAAATGGGTATCAAACAAAAGGGTAACCATACCTTATGACACTTACTAGACTGGGTTTTAGCTACAGGACAGTCACACAACGGAGGGCTTGAATACACATGAGGAAACAATTAGCATATCAACATAGGTGGATCACGATCAACGAAAATGAGGTTCATGAAATGAATAACTGAGGACATCTAGAGGAAGAAACAAAAACCACACAACGTTGCATTTCCTTTCCAATTAGGTGACAGTTCTTCAGCGGTCTAGGAGCTCTGGGGAGGAGACCTTCACCTTTCTGCTGGATGAGTCACTGAAGAACATCACGCTCTACATTACAGCGACCTCGATTACCTTTACACTTACCAATCCTGCAGGTATTTTAGCGTGCCAAGTGATTCATTGGTAATCTCTAAAAGACCTAGTCACTTGAGTGAGAACTGCATTACAAAAAAAACGATCTTGTAAGATAACCCTCATGAGTTAAGCATTGTGACACAAAAGCACAGTATTTTGTGTGTGTGTGTGAATGTTTGTTGTACAAAAATGTGTACTAAGGACCTAATAACCACTCTCAGGTGTGAAGCAGAGCAACATTGAACTCAATGGTCATCTGGGGACGATACAGAACGTTGGCAACCTATGGAGAATTCGTCTGGATGCTGATAACCAAACAGGATTGTGGAAGATAAAAATGCTCTCCTCTCAGCCATACACACTGAAAGTCACAGGTCAGCTGGATGAGGCTTTGTTATTTTTTGATAATGACATATTGTTGAATATTTGAATCCATAGCTATAATATGTACCTGTGTGTTTGTGTGTGTGTGTGTGTGTGTGTGTATGTGTTCAAACCTCTAGGCCAGAATATAATTACCTTCATCTATGACTTTGTGGCCCCTTACGGGGGGCCTCACCCAGGTTATGCCCCAATCACTGGGCGTCCACAAGCAGGTACATTTTATTACTGTTAACAGAAGTATTAGGAAATCATTGCTTTACATTGATACGTGTACAAAGGAGAGATAGAAAGATATGATATAGTTATATAGTTTCCAAGAAAATAATTATAAAACTACTTCCTTGTTTAAACTCAGGCCAGCCTGCCACCTTGTTGCTATCGGTGATGGGTAGAAAGGGTCCCTCTTCGATCACCGTGGGTGAGGTTGGCCTGATACCGGTGTCTCGTGTGGAGGCCATTAGCAACGGCTCAACGACTGACATGGGCAATGGAGACATCCTTGTCAAGGTCGACACCATCCCGCAGGGAGAGTTTGTGGTGATCATGACGGGAACGGACTCTGTGTCCAACAGTCAGTTCCAGCGCCAGTCTACCACCCAGATGTCCGTCTCCAAAGTCACCATCCAGGTGAGCCTGATTTAACCAACCCAACAACGAAAGCCCAATGTCCGCAATCTACCTGCAGGCATCCTCGAGCAAAATGTCTAATCCCTCCCTGCTCCCCAACGACCTTTGGATCTGAATTCACTGCAAAAAAAGCATCTGCTAAAATAACTATGAAGAGCCTAAACTAAATTGTAATACAATAACAATAAATGAAATAAATGCTTCCTCAGGCAGTGGTAGACAGCAGTGTTGAGCCGGGACAAACGCTAAGCATTCCCTTCAGTGTGATGACACAGGGCAGTGGCGGGACATTCTCCATCAATGCCAGGAATGACAGAAACTACCCAATGAAATTCCCCAAAAGGTAGGTTATAATTTATAAAACACGTGTTCTGGTCAAAGTGTTTACATTAAAGGTCCAGTATGTAGTTTTTAAAGTAATTTATTACCTCAAATCAACATCGTCATTCATAAATAAGTCCCTATT